>CAMZMU010000123.1:1467506-2035568 GCA_947311845.1 Poa pratensis
GGAGGGAGTATATTATAAATCTAAATATTGCTTTTAATCATGATACTAGCGAAGAAGCTTCTAGAGATAGTAGAGGAGGTTTTGTTGCCACCAGACGTTGTAAAATGTGTAGTGATGTTGATAATTTAATGGCTGAGGCTTACCATCTCTGTTCTATAAAAACAAAGGCTATAAATTAAGGTAAAAGTTAAGCCTTTTAAATTTTACTAATTTATGTAGATAAAATATATGAGTATCTACAATACTATGAACAGATCCACAGTAAAATATTTTTATAGTCTGCTATTCAATATTGTACATTTATATATTTTTCTATATTTGATCAAACTTAGTAAAAAAATTATGTGCGGGTAGTCGCTTTGTGTAATATTTTGCTTTTCACTTGCTATTCTAAATCTCCTTAAAGCCTTTTAAAAAAAGAGAGCAAGTGTCTTTGAAAAAATTCGCTTTGAGCATTGTCCAAGGAAGCCGACTTGGCGGCACATGAGGTAGGCAGAGCTCTAATTTTGTTGTCTGAAACTCTGAATCATGTATTTGGGTCGATGAACCCTCTAGTTTTCTTATGCATGCATGTAATGTAATTGTGGTGGATGGCGGATAAAATGGGCCACGTGGCTTTGATGAAATTTGTTTCGAGCATTGTCCAAGGAAAGACGACTTGGCGGCGCAGGAGGTAACTAGGTCTCTAAGTTTTTTTCTGGATCATGTATTTGGGTCAATGAACCCACATATGGTTTTCTTATGCAGGCATGTAATGTAATTGTGTGTGATAACGAATAAAGTGGGCCACATGGCTTTCCCTAAACAAGGAAAACAATTCATTTTGGAGAAAGCTCGTAAAATACTGTTCAAAACAGAAGAAGGCCCTCTGTGTCGAAAGGCTGGCTAAGCAAGCTAGACTGGTAGATCCTTGAGCACCTTCCATCACCAGGGAAGCTTTACCAAAATTCTTTTTACTGATTGATGATGATTGGTAACTGTTGACAGTCATCATATCAGTCGCAACTTTGCTAGACTAGCTAGCTAGAATCTAAATTCTAGGCCTTCGTGGTCTGAGAATCATGAGAGCGAAAAAAAAGAGGGTCCATCGTACACGTGAACACTGACCACTTTTTTTCGAGATTGAACACTGACCACTTGAATCCTTAACCTGACACGCAGGTGAACTGCCGAGTGCCGATATGCTTGTGATCGGGTCCAACGAACAGAGAACTTCTCGATCGAATCATCGAAAGCTCACATATACACCTTCTCTGCTCCATGGGCTCTCGATCCTGGCCCCATCCTACCAGATAATCTATCAATATATCAAAGCATACCCGTTTAGGCTTCCCTCGACGCGTCCACGTCACCCCTTTTTCTCTGCCGTCCGATCGGCGGAACGGACGGTCCAGATTGAGCCGCGTCACCCGTTACTGTCCTAGCTACAGTTTCACACTTCTACAGTGCGTGCACGCGTCCGTGCCATCGATCTTCCAACGGACGGCCAGCGGACGTTCAGCCTGGCGTTTTTACGAAAAGGGTCCTCAGTTCATTGGAAATTACGGCGCGGTCCCAATCTTTGCCCGTATATGGGCTATTTGCAAATTGCAGAAATAGCAGGGACTTCTCTACAAAATGCCGCCACATCCCCCTTCTCCTTCCTCTCTCCCGCGCGGCGGCGAGGACGCCGCGACCGCCGACGCGCTCCACCGCCGCACCGCTGCTCCCCCATCGGCTCGAAGCCCACGCCGAGGTCCGCCGCCACGCCCTCTCCTTCCTCGCCGCAGATCGGCCGCCGGGACGCTGCGCGCGCGCCGGAATCGCTGCCGTCCGCCGTGACCGCATGCCGCCGCGGCCGCTCCGGCGACCCAAAAGGGGCGGCGCCACCGCCTACGGCCACCCCGCGACCAGGCGCGTCGGACGCGCCCACACGTGCGGCCCATAACGCGGTGGCGCGCCGCCGGCGACCTCGACGCCGCCGTGGCCGAGCCAGCCTGTTCTGGCCACTGTGACGTCAGCATGACGTCACAGAGGGCCCACGCGTCAGATTTTTTCTTTTTCCCAAATTTTTTTACTGTTAAATGATGTAAATTCAATAAATTTAAATTTAAATATACCCACTAGGACAATACAATAAATATATCAAAGTGGCCACAAAAAAATGTTTACTACTCATGTCGCATGATAAAAATTCAAATTTGAATATTTCAAAATTCTAATTACCTCTCAAATTCGTCCATTTCGTCCAGCAGAAAAATATGCATAGTATATCCAAACGATCGGAAAAAATAAATACTACCTACTTATGGCAAGAAAACAAACATCTCTTCAAATTTCAATTTGGTCAATATTTCACGAAAATCCAGATGCACTTCCTCTAAACATTATTAAAAAAACAAATTCATATCCTCTAATTATGGATTGGATTTAAATTAAACCTTAAAAATTATCAAATAATTTATTTCCTCTAATTATTCAGCTAAAATAAACATGTACTACAAATTCAATAATTTCCCAAATCTCTTTGCATTTCAATGGTTTCCAAATTTCCACACTTTTAGAAAAAGAACATTTCCAAATTCGAATTTTATAAAATTTACACCAACAACGATCAAATTTCGAATTCGGATATTCAAAACTTTTAAATGTCCTCCGAATCTTTTGAACTAATTTCTCTATATGAACAAATTTTAGCCACACGCTTTCTTTGCATTTCGACAATTTTCAAATCTACACACTTCAAAGACGTGGGCATTTTTCGAATTTCAACTCTACCGCCATAACACGGCAAACAAATTTGAATATTCCAAAATTTCAGCTGCCTTTCAAATCTAACCATTTTACTAACGTTAAAATATTTGAAATCTAAATAACTTTCCAATTTGACTATTTTTCGAAATCTAAGTAATTCTCAAACACAAACTCTCTTTGCATTTCCAACGATTTTCAAATCTACACAACTATTAACCGTGATTCAATAGAATTAAATTTAAATTTAAATATACCCACTAGGACAATACAATAAATATATCAAAGTGGCCACCAAAAAATGTTTACTACTCATGTCGCACGATAAAAAATAAAATTTGAATATTTCAAAATTCTAATTACCTTCCAAATTTGTCCATTTCGTCCAGCGGAAAATTATGCATAGCATATCCGAACGATCGGAAAAAATAAATACTACCTACTTATGACAAGAAAACAAACATGTCTTCAAATTCCAATTGCACGATGTCACAGAGGGCCCACGCGTTAGATTTTTCATTTTCCCCAATTTTGTATTAACTGTTAAACTCTGTAAATTCAATAAATTTAAATTTAAATATACCCACTAGGACAATACAATAAATATATCAAAGTGGCCACCAAAAAATGTTTACTACTCATGTCGCACGATAAAAATTAAAATTTGAATATTTCAAAATTCTAATTACCTTTCAAATTTGTCCATTTCGTCCAACGAAAAAATATGCATAGCATATCCGAACGATCGGAAAAAATAAATACTACCTACTTATGGCAAGAAAACAAACATGTCTTCAAATTCCAATTTGGTCAATATTCCACGAAAATCCAGATGCACTTCCTCTAAACATTATTTGCAAAAAAAAAATCATATCCTCTAATTATGGATTGGATTTAAATTAAACCTTAAAAATTATCAAATAATTTATTTCCTCTAATTATTCAGCTAAAATAAAGATGTACTACAAATTCAATAATTTCCCAAATTTCCACACTTTCTAAAAAAGGACATTTCCAAATTCGAATTTTACAAAATTTACACCAACAGTGATCAAATTTTGAATTCATATATTCGAAACTTTTAAATGTCCTCCGAATCTTTTGAACTAATTTCTGGATCTGAACAAATTTTAGCCACACGCTTTCTTTGCATTTCGACAATTTTCAAATCTACACACTTCAAAGATGTGGACATTTTTCGAATTTCAACTCTACCACCATAACACGGCAAACAAATTTGAAAATTCCAAAATTTCAGCTGCCTTCCAAATCTAACCATTTTACTAACGCTAAAATGTTTCAAATCTAAATAACTTTCCAATTTGACTATTTTTCAAAATCTAAGTAGTTTTCAAACACAAACTCTCTTTGCATTTCCAACGATTTCCAAACCTACACAACTTTTAAATATCAGCGATTTCAAATTTGAAATTTACCGCCGGGGTGTGGCGACATTCCAACAGTTTTTTTTAGTTTCAATAGTTTTAAAATCTGAACAATTTTTGAATATCGACATTTTCAAATATGAATTTTTAACATCGACATTTTCAACTCTAAGACATATTAGCATGCTCACTTTTTCCAATTTGCTAAATATTTGCAACTATAACAAAATATATCAAAATTGTTTAAAAAAAATACATGCAACACATTTGAAAATTGTAATTTGCTAAAACAAAATAAAGATACTCAAAAAAAAAAATCTCACATATTACCTCACATATTGCATTCTCCCCAATTATGAAGTTCAAATAAATATTTATGTCGTTTCACTATTCTAATTTTAAGAATATTAATATAAAATTCAAATGAATTTCCTCTAATTATGTACTGATTTTAACAAATGTTCACGTACTATACACCCTCCAATTATGAAAAACTTCCCAATTTAAACATTTTCTGAAATCTGAACAAATTTTGAACATAACCTCTCTTTGTAATTCAGTAATTTCAAATTTCCACACTTTTTAAATAACGACATTTCCAAATTTTAATTTTACCACACCGCCGCGCAAAATTTTCCTAGTAATCATTAAGCCGAACAACAGCGCCGAGGCGTGGATCGCAAGCCCTTTTTCGCACGGAGCAGCGTCAAGTTGCTGCATGACGAGCCTAGCTTAGCTTTTTCCGCCCCCATCGATCGGCCAAACGAGATCATTCGCCCCTTTCCAATCCAATCCCATGATCGAACAAGGGTGGTGGGGGCGCGATCGAGATGCGGCGGATCTGGAGACGGCTAGCTGATCATCGTGGCCGAGCCTCTACAACTCTAACGGCCGGCCGGGTGCGTAGCCATTTTGCCTCTTTTGGCACCAAGGGGCCGCCGGGCTGAAGAAAGCGGCGACTCGCCGTCTCCCCAAATATCATCACGCGGGGGCGGCGGCGAGCGTACCTTGCTATCTGCGACGGGCGCGTGGCCTGCGTGTATGTATGTATGCAGGTGTCGCGACCTTTTCGTCTGCACCCAGCGCTGCGCAGATCCGGCCACTCCATTTCGCCGTTGAAAGGCGGCCATGGCGGATCCCCGAGTGACGTTCATGGCCTCATGGGCGTTCACTTTCGCCGGGCCATGCAGCCTAGACGCGCCTACGATCCCCTAGATTAGATCCAGGGATTGGAATTGCGCGCTTTGAGTCATATCTCATGGCGACATTTCCATCTCACTCTTGGGATTCTGAAAGCTGTATGGGTAAATGCAGTTCGCACACATGACGCCCCCATGAACAAAGAGAAATTCTTAGTTAAGGGCCTTTTTGGTTTAAAGGATTTTCAAAGCAAATTGTATAGGATTTCCAACCATAGTAGTCTATTTAGCTGAAAGGATTGAATTCACCAAAAAATTCTATAAATTGCTTTTCTACACTACAATCCTGTAGGGCCCGTTTGGAATAAAGGAAAACCATAAGAATTTTAAAGAATAGGATTCCTATAGGAATATTTTATTTTGCCCTGTTTGGAACAAAGTAATAGGAATGTAAAATTCCTAGGAAATTCGTGTGGATTAGACTATTACATCAAATTTTGGAGAAAAAACTAAGGGCACATTCAATTTATAGGATAGCAAAAGTGTAGCAATAGGAATCCTATAGGATTATTAGGCTGGCATGTCTAACTGAATCATACGGGAAGTGAATGTTTCTTTAATTGTGGTAAAGAAATTTTTCATGAGGTTAGACCACATATTATTTTTCTATGAAATTTACGCTACAACATTCCGACAATTTTTTTCCTATGGGATATGATCTATGAATCAAACGGCTTTCGAAGAAATTTTCCATAGGATTTCAAATCTTTTGAAAATCCTATTAATCAAAGGAGCCCTAACATGAAGTCTCACATCATGTTTTCATCTCTTTGTGTCGCAATTCCTGTGTGACATCCAGTCGACCCTTTTAAATTTTTGATGTGGTTTTGGTTCATGTAGAAATTAAGGATACATGACATCTCAAGCTCTTGATCTTCTTTCTATTTTGTGTTTCTCTTTTGTACTCTAATCTGTTTCACGATGTCAGGTTGTGGTTATTTCATAAAAAAAAGGTTCCTCTATATTGGTCTGATACTAAGAGCTCGTTTAGCACACATCATTCCATTTCATTTGGTAGAATTTCAAATGAAACGACGTTTTCAATTTCATGACAATCAAACACGTTGGGTATGGACTCTCAATTGAATTGCATTATTCCGACCCGAAAATAATGGCTATCAACGAGATGTAAGTGTTATTGTCTCTAGCAAGGTTTTGGTTACCGATCAGGAAATCCGGTTACCGTCCGGTAACCGGATATCCCGACCACCCCGAAAATGGTCATCCCGGGCAAAAAATCCCGAAATTTTTGAAAATTTTAAATTTAACAAAATTCCTCAGCAAATGGTCAAAGCAGGAACCATTTTTTTATTTTTTTGAATTTTATTTTTCAAATTCATCCAGTAACCGGTCGGGATTTTCTGGTTACCACGGTAACCGGTAATCCCGACCCCCTCGAGATTTTTTTCCTACCGGGAACCAAAACCTTGGTCTCTAGTAGTAGATCTTGCTGGAAAACTAAAGGAAAAAAGCAAGAACCTACATTTAAAATTTGAGGGAGTTGTAAAAGAGCGTTTGATATTCATGCGGTGGGGTTCTTCTTGTCTTCTCCTCTTCATACACGATGCTCTACGGCCGAAAAGATCCTGGATGCACAAAATCTTCCGGTGATGCCCACAAGAACTGCTCCCGCGGTCCCCGATTTCCACATCCATGCAGGTAATACCCTGGCCCTCTTTGCAAAAGTTGCAGGGGCGCCTGTTTGCGAAAGATTTCTCACGGCGTGCTCGATTGCACCGTGCGGCCGTACGTGCAGATTAACAAGCTAGACACTACTACAAAGGCACGGGCCCGATCCGGACGCATACAGCTCTGATAATTGCCAAGCGCATCATCATCCACACATTTTTCTGCGTTTGCCGTGCTCTCTCTGAAGAAAATCTATGGCGACGCATCAGCTACAGTAGAAGATCATCTGCGCACTGTTGAGCGCTTTTACGGACGACTCCATCCGCCCCGTTGCCGTTGGTGATCCAATCGGCAGCTACGCGCTGGCCCTGCGGTCTGCATCTAAATAGGCCGCCGCTGCAGCTGGTTACCACGATCCTTCGGATCTTGGTGGGTGCCATCTAACGGATGGGTAACTACTTGCAGTAATAATAATCAGCGCGCCACCGTGCATGTCCGACCTGGGGCTGGGGGAAGTGTATTAACGTTAGAGCAACGCCTAGGGATGGCTATCGACATAGATCCCATGTCAACCAAGTCCGGACAACCAACTCAGAGCCGAAAGGAGCCGAACCCACACATCGTAGAAGTAGATTCATTACATATGTTGTCACTGTTGTCACGCACGCCTTCCACGGGAAATAAGCACCCCAACCCGATGAACAGAGTGGGGATGGTAAAAAACCAGACATGTTCCCGAGGACCTTCGACACACAAGCGTCAACCTGCCGAATTTGCGTCCCGGTAGATATGGTTAGCAACCTAGACTCTTGCCGCCAAGAGCAAAATAATTGATGAGGGTGCAACCTAGAGTACCACGCGAGGTTGCAAATTGCCTCCTTGATGAGGTTAGGACCTCTAGGTTGGCCTGATCTTCACAGATTTGAAGCGGAGGGTGCGAAAAACACGAAGAACACGAAGGGAACCTCCGGATCTCAAAACCCAAGTCAACAACATGCTTAATGAAACCGATTTCTCTTACCGGCCGGTCCACCGATCCAATAGAATCCACAAGGGAGAGATTGGCATGTAATCGCAACTCGCAACTATAAGAAGAGGTCTTGATACAACTCAGTAGATGGATGATCTAAGGAGAGGTTTTGAACCCATAAGGGGTCTTCTCCACAAGGGGAGCCCTTGAATCGACTAGGGGATCTTCTCCACAAGGGGAGTCAACACCATCAAGTTGGGAAGGAGCCTAGCTCAACTCTATCTCATATCTTATCTATCCCTACTAGGAGGGGAGGGAGTCCTATATATATAGTCTAGATCCAAAGGGGTAGGTGGGAAGGGGGTACAAGGGTCAAAAGACCCTTTACTGCGCGCAGGCAGGAAGTCGCGTCGGCCGGCCTGGCCGGGCTAGGGCCGGCCTCGGTCATGCGCAGGGCGGCTGCTTCGGGTACTCGGCCGGCCTAGGCCGGGCTGGGCCGGCCTCAGGTGTCGAGGAGGCTGGCGGCATCTGGAGCCAGGGGACCTTTTTTATAGGCGTTTTTAGGTCAAGACGAAGTCGGTGGACGAAAGATCGACGGCCACGGAGCTCCGAGGTGGAAATGAGCTGGGCCCACGCGGCCATGTACTTTAGGCCGCGTGGGACCCTCCCATTTCCAGCCTGTTGGGCTTCTGGTTTTCAATTTAAGCTCATTGCATTCGTCTCGAAAATTCTGAACCGTGCTCTTTAGCCTTGCCCTTTTTGGAGTCCCGAAGCTCCCGGAAAGTCTAAAACACTAAAAAAGACGTTTTCTGGAAAAACAGGGTTAATTCCAAATAAATGGGAAAACTATGAAATATTCCCAAAATCATTATAAAACATTGATATAACCCTTATATGATGCAAATATGATTGGAATATAAGCAATTAAAGTGCAAAGTTCATGTATGCATTTTACATGCATCAACATCCCAAGCTTAATCCATGCTCGTCGTCGAGTATGAAAATGATAAAACTAACATGGACTTTGCAATTTAATACTTAACAATGAATATCAAAGATGATTACTATTGCTAAATATAGTCAAATGATTCATTCTTCAAAGGAGTAGCAATATGCAAATAGTTTATGAAGTGATATCAAATATTCAAGACAAGGATGTTCATTGATAGTTCACAAAGTGTAACAGGGTAGCAAGTAATATGGAACACATGTATGCATAATGATAAGTAGAACATCCTACAATGGTCATAGAGTGTAGATGGAAATCTGAATATAAAAGGTGGACACTTTGGAAAGATGTATAAGTGAGTAGAGGTAAAGCATGCATAAGTTTCATGTAACCTCCAAACTCTTCTACTTAAGTTAATGATTGCAATAAGTTATTTATTGGTGTCAAGCTCTCATTGCCCCTATCATAGCATCTTGAATGATTAAGGTTAAAGTGAAAGCAAATATGAGTTGTGTGCTTGATAAAGAATGGGTTGAATGTCTCATGCCCCTTGAATACAAGTACTTACACCATGTGTTACTCAACTTGGGAAACAAAGCAAATTTAATTAAATATCATTGTAAACATAATAGTATCATCAAGAGCGTCAACTGGGGTACCTCTTGTCCCAAGATATAGAACAAGCCCATACCAAAATGACAAGACAAACAAACAAAATGAACAATCTCAACACCCTCTTTATTTACCATTAGGAATAGTTTTTTATTACAGGGTGTATCACAGAAGGTTCACCATAGTATGTAAGTAAATTTCCACCATGAATGATGCATGGCTTAGATTAGCGGCCCAGGCGTCTCTCTAACCATTTACACAAACTCATTTAAACTCACTCTATTTCCACATTTATTTCAACATGATAAGCATCCATAGACAAAAGCACATGATATCAACTAAATGAGATGAAGAGCGTGTTGAAAGCTTGCCATGTGACATCACATACGGGCTAACTTCCAACCCAAAACATTCATCAAGCCATAAACATCATAATCTTAATCACAATGGGTCAAGTTTTATTATGCAAATAAAAGAACATTGTGCATCAAGTTCGTGAGAGCTATATAACCAAAACAAATTCCATTGCAATCAATAACATAAACATTTTCATTCAGAGGTAAGATAACACAAACAACATGTTAAACATACTCGGAATAGCACAAAGCCAATAGGTAGATATGGTGGACTCACTGGAATAACTTTGGTTGAAGGTGTTGGAAACAAATTTTTGCTTGTTGGAGTTTTTGGGCTAGCAAAAGGGAGAAAGTTGACCATCTAGATGCATGCATGAGTGTCCATAGAACTAACTAATCCATGTTAAACCAAATAATATAACAATCAGCACCAAAACATGAATAAGTGATAGCTCTACAAAAAGAATTTGCAACCTATTACTCATAAACAAGCTCACGAATCATGCAACTATATGCATCATTAAAAATCAAGTCAGACATCCCTTTTCCCAATCTTATAAAAGCATCCAACATATTTCAACCCATATTTCCAGTAGCTCTCTCATATATAATTGATAGTGTGGTGGTCTCTCAAGACTCAAACAAAAACAAAAACGACGCTCCAAGTTTATGCGGTAAAGTGTTTCGATCGAAAAACATAAATTAGATCTGTGCAAACCGAGAGTGTGTAGATCCAGTGGGGTTGTCTACACATCCCCAAGCTTATGGTCTTCACCATCCTTGGATAGCTCTTGGTGCATATCCTCTAATCCCTGTGAAAAAACTTCAAAACACCGTTTCTCCCATTTCTTTTCTGTGGGGTGCATTAATAGTGATAAACAAATAGGTTCCTTGCTGCATATAATCCTTGAACAAAAATTCATATGACATGTCTAGAAAGTGTATAATGTTGTATGCTTACTAAAAGGGCATGGCGCCCCCATGTGTGGTTTTGGTAATTAATGACAATCCCTATGGACTAATGGTTGCATTGAGTTTTACTTGTAGTGTTTGTCCATAGACCATGCTTGAACTCCATATGTTGGATTCAAGGTTGATGCCATGAATATATTGATATAATGAAGTATTTGGCATCAAGATCATCGAGTTGAGCATATTGGAAGTATGTCTTGAAGAAAAGGATTATGTGATCATTCATGGTTATCTTCAAGACATCGTCTACTCAAAAGAGAAGAAAAGATACAAGGTTGATCAAGATTTTGATCAACACACAAAGCTACAAAATGTACCAAGTGGGATCATGTATCTCTTGGTATGGTAAGAAATTGTCCATATAGCTTTGTGAACTAACCCATGATATGTGTAGCATTTCTATGTGTGGTTAGGTATCTTTCTATGGGCTTGCATCAAATGAAGATTTCATATAGCCCATGGACGATGACGTCAAGTGGTGATCATCATCAATGTTGAGAAGCTCAAATTCAAGAGGAGCATCTCGAAGAAATCCTAGGCTTGAATCTTGCCACCCATTTAGAGATAATGTTCATGTGAAGATGTGCCTAAGAGAGGCTCTCCCATAGTGGAGTATGGGGGAGCAATGTTTGAGTCTTCACCAAGCGAAGCGCAATCAAGAAAGGTGGTCCACTTGAAGAGATCAATATTTTGCCTCAGTTTCAGATCCGGATTTTTTCCGGGTCTGATACCGGGTTGGTCCGGAATTCATTCCGGATCTGGCACCGGGTCGTTCCGGAATTATTTCCGGGTTAGATCCGGGCGATTCCAGACGGGTCCAATAGCGTTTTTCAACCCGGAATTTGTTCCGGATTTTTCCGGATCTGGCACCGGAAAGGGCGAAAACTGTGTAACGGGCATATCTTATCTTGACCTATAAATAGGTCTTCTTCCCCAACGGTTTTCCCAACTCTTGAGCTCGTTTTTGCCCCCATTGTTGAACCTTCTTGAGCTTTGCTATCTCTCTATCCCTCCATGATTCTTGCCTCCAATTAGAGGGAAAAGAGAGAGGAGATCTAGATCTCTCATTCCACCAATCAATCTCTCCTCTAAGTGAGGGGAAGCCTTGTGATCTAGATCTTGGAGGGATTTGGTGTTCCTCTTTGTTCTTCCTCTCTTCTCCCCCCAATAGCATTAGTTGCTTTGGTGGGATTTGAGAGTGAAGGATTTTGAGCACTTCTTGTGTTCTTGCCCATTGCATCGGTTGCATCGGTTTGAGTTCTCCACGGTGATACGTGGAAATCAAGTTGAGAAGCTTGTTACTCTTGGGTACTTGGGGTGCCTTAGAGCTTGTCCTCTTGGGTACTTGGAGTGCCCTAGACGGTCCTTGTTGATCTCGGAGTTTTGGTGGCTCGCGGGATTGTTGGGAGCCTCCAATTAAGTTGTGGAGACGTGCCCCAACCTTGTGAGTCTTGTGGCTTTGGGAGCCGCGGGATTCCGGTGAGAGCCTCCAATTAAGTTGTGGAGTGTGCCTCATCCTTGTACGAGTTCGGTGACCACCCTCAAGTGTCCCATAGTGGCTCGTGGCATTCTACATTGGTAGAGGCACGAAGGAGATTACGGTGTGCCATTTGACGGCTATTCGGGGATCACTTTGTGACTCCGCACCGCTCCAACGGAGACGTAGCTTCCATTGGGAAGTGAACTTCGGGATAAATCATCGTCTCCAAGTGCCTCGGTATTTCTATACCCGAGCTTCTTACTTATGCTATTTACTTTGTGATAGCCATCAAGCTTGAAGTAATATAACTTGCTATCACATAGTTGTATATCTTGTTTAGCATAAGTTGTTGGTGCACATAGATAAACCTATCTTGTTTAGGTTTTGCGCTTGATAAATTAACCGCTAGTTTTATTCCACATTTATTCAACCCTAAACCATAAAGAATTTTAAATCACCTATTCACCCCCCCTCTAGGCGACATCCGTGTCCTTTCACCTACTCATAAACTCAATTGGATAAAAAATATTCAACTTAAAAGCTCAAAGCATGCATCAAACAAAATGGGACAGAATCTGTCCAGAAAAAACAGCTGCGGCAAAACGTATTTTTCTACCCTACCAAACTTTCTCGAAAAATTCCGAAAAAATTCATGCATACAGAGGATGAAAAGTTGCAACTACAGTTCAAATATGAGCTCATTCGGAGTTACAGAATAAGAACTAAAAATCATACCGTGCACTAACTTGTGCAGGAATAAAATCTCTGAACTCAATAAGCAACTTTTAAAGACCAAAATGGGTAAAACTGGGCACTTTATTTAAAAATCCAGAAACTAACTAGACACAAAATCTCTTGTTACAGCAAGAGGACACAAAGAATAATCACACACAAAAAATAACCGGGTTGCCTCCCGCAAAGCGCTTTCTTTATAGCCATATAGCTAGGCTTTGATAGTTTTAATGATGCTCCCATAGGAATAAGAGTTGAATATAAAAGAGCATCAAGAAGCAAATATCAAACACATTTAAGTCTAACCCACTTCCTATGCATTGGGATCTTGTAAGAAAATAAATCAATAAAGCACAAAGTGACTAGCATAGGAAGGCAAAGCAAGTGCAACTTCAAAAATTTCAACAAAAAGAGAGGAGACTTAATATTATTGTGGTATATGAAGTCATGTCTCACTCTCTCATAAAAACTTTCAGTAGCATCATTGATAAAACCCACAATATAACCATCACATAGAGCATTCTTATCATGATCCACATGCATAAAAGTATCATTACTCTCCACATAAGCATAATCAATTTCATTAGTAATAGTGGGAGTAAAACTAGCACATCCATCATTGTAATCATCATAAATTGGAGGCATAGAATAATCATAGTGAATTTTATCCTCAATAGTAGATGGACTAAAAACATCATAATCATCATTGTAAACATCATATATAGTAGGCATATTATAATCAACATAAACTATATCCTCAATAGTGGGTGGAGTGAAAATATCATATTCATCATCATAAATGGGAGACATAGTATCATCAAACAAGTCAAAGAACCTCCCCAAGCTTAGATGATTGCAAGATATAAAATAAGTTAATGAGACCTCCCCAAGCTTAGTCTAGTGCACACAAGAATAGAAACTTAAGCGCTACGCTCCCCGGCAACGGCGCCAGAAAAGTACTTGATAACCCCCAAGAGCAAGGGATCACTGTAGCACCTCTCAATGTGGAAGTAAGGTATCGATCCGCAGGAGTAAGAAGGAAAAATTATCTATTCCCTACCACTAAAGTGTCACAAGTTTTAGTTGGTTATGCACTAAACAAGTTTAAGGAACAAGGTGGTTGATTTAATGGATGGAAGTTTGATGTAACAAGGCAAGAATGTGGAAGTGTCCCAATCCTCTTCAATGCAAGAGGACAAGACAAAGGTTTTCTAGGATGCTTGGAAATAAGGTCTAGGGATCATACTTTCACTAGTGGACACTCCCAACAATTGAATACATAGATATTTCCTCTTCACTTTGCTACTCTGAACTATTCTCCCGTTGGATAGAAATACCAATCTACTGCGTAGGGCTACAAGAGCACACCTTAAAGTCTGAGTGAACAAACACCACAATATCATAGAACACCAAGACCATCGTGTAGGGCTATAAAAGCACACCTTAAAGTCTGTCTTCCACATCTAGGGAACCCCAAGGTCACTATGAGTGCCCCAAAATAGTACTAAACAAACACCACAATTTTATAGTGACATCCAACACAAAGAATAACTCATGGTAAGTATTTATGTAACCTTTAGACTAAGAGTCACACACGGTGCGCACACTGTCAACTTCACACCATGGGACAAAGGTGACTCTGGAAATTACATTAATAAAACCACTTGAGTAGCACAAACAATGAAGGAGAAACATCCAAGAATTCAATTAGATTACAAAGCTCATGATCCCATAAAGATCACATCATGGGAGAGAGATGAACCAAATAGCTACCGGTAGAGCCCTCAGCCCCGATGAAGAACTACTCCCTCCTCATCATGGGAGGCAACAACGGCGATGAAGATGTTGATGATGAACACGCCGGAGGGGGGTGGAGCCCTCCGGAGGCGATTCTGGCGGCGTTTCCCCCATCCGATCTTCTCCGGCGGCAGCCTTCTGACTCTCTGTTTCGTGGTTTTGTGTTTCTCCGCCGCCTCCTTTCGCGAAACGCCAGGGGACCTTTTTTATAGGCGTTTTTAGGTCAAGACGAAGTCGGTGGATGAAAGATCGACGGCCACGGAGCTCCGAGGTGGAAACGAGCTGGGCCCACGCGGCCATGTACTTTAGGCCGCGTGGGACCCTCCCATTTCCAGACTGTTGGGCTTCTGGTCTTCAATTTAAGCCCATTGCGTTCGTCTCGAAAATTCTGAACCGTGCTCTTTGGCCTTGCCCTTTTTGGAGTCCCGAAGCTCCCGAAAAGTCTGAAACACTAAAAAAGACGTTTTCTGGAAAAACAGGGTTAATTCCAAATAAATGGGAAAACTATGAAATATTCCTAAAATCATTATAAAACATTTATATAACCCTTATATGATGCAAATATGATTGGAATATAAGCAATTAAAGTGCAAAGTTCATGTATGCATTTTACATGCATCAAGTATACCATTCAAAGGAGCATGAAATGGGTTCTCATAGAGGAAAGAGTTCACCTTTAAGCTCAATGACGACTTGTCATATGTTGGGTTGCTTGACATTGTGATGCCCATGGGTTGGGCTACATCATCTCCCTCCTCTTCAAAAAGAGTCGTCCTCGACTCTTGCTCTTCATCACCATGCAAAGGAGGTAGATGTGTTGTCGAAGAATTGGAATTCACCATGTCTACAAACATCAAAGACCAAGCAAACCATGTGTGTGCGAGAAAGAGGAGCATATCAACAATCACATGTCCATCCTTTGTCATAACACCGTTAGCATAACACAAGAATATGAAAAGGTAGTGCAAGTGCAAGGTAAACGAGCAAGCAATCCAATGGAACATCTTCAAAATGTGGAAACACAAAAACTCCATGAAAATATGAGGAAGCCAACTAGGTATCTCATTTTGAACCATATGATCATTATTGTTCACAAGGCATCGGAAAGGGAAATTTGTCAACATCCTTGAGTCAATAAGAGGAGAACTTGGCAAAAACATACAATGAAGAATGTCCAAAATATCATCATGGTTGCAAACAAAGCACATGAAAGAGCAAGTTTTCAACATATTTGTTGCAACACCAAATTAGTAGAAACCATTATACTCATGGCAAGGCATGCTCAAAATGTCATTATGGTTACAAACAAACCATCTCAAAGGACAATTGTTCACCTTTGTTGCAACACATAAATCATCCATGTGAAAGATTAAGTGTACATGCTTGTCATAGGGAAGGCCAAAAGCACCATCATGATTGCGAACAAACCATAAGCAAGAGAAATTGTTTAACTTGTTTGATACAAAACATGAGAAATATTTGAGAGTTGGATTCGATCCACAACTCACATGTATGCTCTCAAGAGCTCGTATTGTCAACTCATGTTCGATGAAAGTTGACAATATAACATGAGGCTCGATGCACACGAAAAACCAAAGAAAGAAATTGTGTGCATGGTATATGAACACATCATCCATCATGACGTGTCTCTTCATTTGCTCATCACCAAACTCATCAAAATCAATTGGAAAATACGATGTATGTGAGTGGTCACTATGCAAAGTGAAGGATGGAACAAGGTCCATAAGAGAAAAACGAAACATCTCCAAAATTTGAGAAAGCTATGAGGGCAATCTCATTATAGAGCATTTCATCATTATTGCAAGCAACACATGTGAGAGAGAAATTGTTCAACATGTTGCATGCCACAATGGGAGAAAAATGGAAACATTCATAACAAGGCATACTCAGGGCAAGATCATCACAAATAGGTAATTCCACATGATAAACATTGGTTTCAAACAAAGTATCACAAGGGAATAAGAACGAATCATATGTGACATCAATAGAATCATCCATAGCATGCAAGCAATCATAGTTCATCATGTCCACTAGTGGGATCATGGTCTCATCAACACTCATACCTTGGTAGTCCCGCTCATGTGAAGTAGGTGTTGAAGTAGTAGGGGCCTTCATGTGGCCGACTTGTACATCTTGATCTTGACATGGGGTGGCATCATCTTCATCCGCCATGTGCATCATCTTCATTTAAGGCACCGTCAAGTCAAGGATAGGCGTCTCATCATCCATGTAACCTAACATACAATGAGATAACACACTAGAGGAAAGTGGTAAGTTGTTAGAAATCGAAATGGCCTCATAAGACCTATCAACTACCTCTCTCAACTCATGTGGTGTATCACTCATTTCCTCAAAGTGGAAGCACTCAATATCACATATGGTTGAGACACTCAACTCACTCTCACTCTCACTCAAGTGGGCTAAGTGGCTCTCATACTCACATGGGATTGGTACCATCTTATCATCGAAGCACAAGAGGGTAGGCTCAATGTTCTCAACTCTTAACGCCTCCGTGGTTGAAGGCAAATTCCCATGCTCAACCTCCTCAACAATCTCGCCTTCAAAGGTCAATGCCATAGTGTAGGCATACTCACTTGACTCATGGTCAAAGGTGATAGCATCATCCACGCTCGCCTCCTTGGTCGAAGGTAAAATCTAATGCTCGACCATCTTCTCGTCGTCTTGGTCACCAACTTGGCACTCCCACATCATGTGATCTCTTCCGTTGCATAAAGGGCACAAGAGATTGGGACATTCCCTTGGGTCATGATCTTGGCCTTGGCAATTGTCGCATATGAGGTCTTCATCTTGCCATATGGGTGCCATCGTGGTGGTGACACTTGGTGTAGGCGCTGACTTGTATGGTTCATTTTCTTTTGGCTTCGGCCGTATCATATTTCCTTCTAATATATCAATATAAAAAACAAAACTTTTGCCTCGTTAAAAAAAAAAAATCGCGCTAGAAAGAGAAACCACCGAGGACCACTGGTGGATGATTTTCCAAGTCCAAGGTCGACTCTATGGAGGATGAAGCTGAACTATACTCCGTCCACGGGCCATGGAGGAGCCGAGCCAACCAAGGAAACAAGAGTATCTGCATTAAATCACATAATATGGTCAATGTACAGTAGTCAAAATATATTCACCCGTTTTGGATGATGCAAGAGAGAGAGCGAGGACGTCGAGGCTGCATAGTAGTGGCAGCACCGGTGGAAGTGCGGAACGGTACACCACCGAATACGTGGAGGAAATAAATAAAGTTGACATAACAGGCGCCGTACCGGCAGCCACTGTTGACGCAGCACACGGCAGCGGCAGCGGCATCGGATCCTCCCCACCGGCGTCCGCTCCGGTTGCGTGTTTCTACACCGGCAGCGGCATCGGAGCCGGGACTGGGCAGGCGAGAGCGCGACGAAACGGACGCAAGGAAAAGCGGAGCAAAAGATGGTGCTCGCGTATACAAGTGGATTAGTGGAGTAACTCCTCCCTCCCTCCCTCCCTCCCTCCACCTGTTTTCTTTCCCCTGCATCTCGCTGAAACGGCTACTGCTCATGGATCCACGAAAACGAGGCAGACCCTGCCATGCCTAGATACAGGCTCTACTCTCCTGCTACACAGGGTCTCACAGGCTACAGAGACCCATGCGTGGTCGCTGCTTGTTTCCAAGGATAGATAATAAACGCGCTCCGCAACCCCATTCCATTTCCTTTTCCCTGCTATATATACACACACTGGCACGCCACACCCATCCACCAGACCACCAGGCAACATTAACTCCTTCACACTCTACTCTACTCTACTCTAGCGCAGAGGAGAAGAGCGAGTGGAAGATGGGCGAGGAGGCCAATTGCAACACCGTGATGGAGGCCGCAAAGGCCAAGGAGAACGGCCACGCCGTGCCGGACGTCAAGGCCAAGGCCGACGACGTCGTGGTGGCCACGCCGGCGGCGGAGGCCGATCCTCGGCTGCAGGGCATCTCCGACGCCATCCGCGTCGTCCCGCACTTCCCCAAGCCAGGCACGTACATACATACATACACCCATCCTCTCATCTCTTGGCCCAGCATGAACCTAGCTGCGGCTGGGGCTACTGATGCATCCACGCTGACGCGCGCATGCAGGCATCATGTTCAACGACATCACCACGCTGCTGCTGCGGCCCGGGGTGTTCAAGGACGCCCTGGACATCTTCGTCGAGCGCTACCGTGGCATGGCCATCGCCGCCGTCGCCGGTAAGAAACAACTACCAGTTATTCCTCCCTCATGCAGCCCCATCAGATTAGCCACCACACATGCTTAGGCGTCTAGTGGCCGTAGAGCCGATAAAGAGAGCTGTTTGGTTGCAGTGTTAGTGAGATTCCGTAATATCTTTGGACGAGATCTCCCGTAGTCCTTTTGCTCCCCCACGCTTGTCGTCGCCCGCCCGGTGGGTCTGCTGCATGCGCCTTTTCTCGGGAGGATATCATCCATCGGAGCCACTCACAACTATACACCCCACGCCACTGTTCCCGCTGGCTAATTAAGCTTTGCCACTCTCCCTCCCACAGTTCGCCAGACCGTAGCCATTGTTTGGAGATGCGTCTCCGGTGATGAGATGAATCCTCAGGGCTTACCGAAAGGGAAAGTCAGAGTGTTGGGTATGTGCGCATGTGCAGGGTCATGGCCTTTTACGCTAAGATAATCGGTACTGTCGCCATGGATGGCCATGGCCGATCTCATCCTCCGCGAGTGGGAGTATTTGTTTAGGCGAAGCATGCGTTGGCAGCCTGGTCGACCCGGTCTCCCCAGCGTGCGCGCCAGAATGTTTGGCACATGACGCGGTCGCGTTTCTCCGGCTTCTTTTTCAACGGGCCCGTGGGCCGTGGCCGGAGGAGGAAGAGGAATCTGCCGCATTCAATAGCGTATCCGGAAGCCTTGCCACGCCCAGATCTCGCGGCTCGCCGGCGGGGACCGGGGTCTCTCGTGGTCCGACGGCCGCGGCCGTCTCTGCCGGGAATCGGACGGTGGTGGCACGCCCACTGTAGCACCATTTTTCTTCTCATTTCCTGGTCCTGGTGGTGGTATCTCTGATGTCACGCATGTGGCCAATCTGCCGTCGTTTTCGTGGGAAAGTACTGCTTCTCAGATTTTGCTTTGTTCTTTGTTGGATCCTCTGTCTGATTCTCCTGCCGTATCCTCCATTCCTCCTTGGTCCTGGTTTTTCTTTCCTTCACCGTTTTCCTTAATATCTTATTATCATTCTCCACTAAATTGAACTTATGTTGTGGTTACTTTAGACAGTTCCACTAACTTTGTATTGCAGTGCACTATTCAGTCAGGTCGATGTGAGTTGTAGCAGTGGAACTGCAGCATTGTTCTGACTTGTTTGTTTTGGTTCTTCAGGGATCGAGGCGAGAGGATTTATATTTGGCCCGGCGATTGCGTTAGCCATCGGTGCCAAGTTCATACCGCTGCGTAAGCCAAAGAAACTCCCTGGTGAGGTTCCTTGAATAGGTTCCTTTGTGGATATACTCCCTCCGTTCCAATGAACAAGGCTTATATTTTTTTGAAAAAATCAAGCTAAGTAAACTTTGACCAAACTTTTTGAAAAAATTATCAACAACTATAATATTATATGGATATCATGTGAAAATATATTTCATGATGCATCTAACCATATTTATTTTGTATTGTACATGTTCATAATTTTTTCAAGAAACTTGATCAAACTTCACATAGTTTGACTTTTCAAAAATAATATAAGCCTTATTCATTGGAACGGAGATAGTAGTAAGTTGCATGCTCTGAAACCTGTCGCTGCTTAGACACGGCGTTTCGGGTCACTTTGTGTTAGCACATTTTGGATATAGCAAAAAAAAATCCTTTGTGGATATAGCCAAAAAAAAAAACTTTTCAAAGTGTCAAAGAATTTCAAAACAAAATTGGATATGCATCAGGACATTTTGTGTTAGCACAAAAAGTTTCGTGGAGAAAAGACTTTTTTTTACCTGTGCAAAAAGACAAAAGAATGTCTTGTACAAAGTCATTTTAGAGCGCCCGGATTTGTCCTTTTTGCACAGGTCAAAAAAATCTATTTTTCTTCGTGAAACTTTTTGTGTTAACATAAAATGCCTTGAAGTATATCTGGAATTTTTATTTTAATTTTTTTGACATTTAAAAATTGTTTTTTGAGCAGTGGGTGTATCTGCACGCATGGCCCGATATGGATTTCCGGTTGATGCTTGTCTCTCTAGTTTGCTGTTACAACCAAGCTGAGCATTCTTTTTCCCTTTGCTTTTGCGGGGATATGTTTTAAAACTGTTAATCTTTACTACTGCTGTGGTCCTTAATCTCTGACACGAAAAATATCGTCAATCCCTTCATGCAGCGCATGGTAGAATCTGCACCACTTTTTGTGCTATCTCTCTTTGCACTTTCATCATATGTTCTGTTAACTGAAAGATACTGCGTTGATTCAGCTTGACTTCATTGTCGACTAGAGTGTGGTTGCACCAAACTAATGCACTGACATCGTTTTTTTGCAAACATGAAAGGTGAGGTGATTTCCGAGACCTACGTTCTCGAGTATGGAACCGATTGCTTGGAGATGCATGTTGGGGCTATCGAGCCCGGTGAGCGTGTTTTGATCGTTGATGATTTGGTTGCCACCGGTGGGACGCTTTGTGCTGCTATCAATCTTATGGGTACGTATTGCCAGCAACCCAAGTCTATTTTTATGCATTCACATGAAACCTTGACCTGTACTGCATAGTTTCTAAACAAATATTGTATCCAGTTTGTATTTTTTGTGTGTGTGGAGAGCGCAATTAGTAGCTGTTGGAGCCTGGTACAGAATCTAGAACGAAGATACTGATTTTGATAGCTATTTCCTTGGGTGATTCGTATAGTTGCCATTTTGTTTAGTTCTCTCTTACTTGTGCAAGTTCAGAGGTTATACCCCTTTCCACTGGCATGTTCACAGCACATTATTCACTGACCGATGTAACAGTTAATCAGTCAGTTGTCCCTTGTTAGCCTGTGGCATATTGCAGGAGGCACCAGTGCATTGTAGATTGGCAGTGCTTCACGATCAGATCACCAAGTATCTTACCAAGTGGATTGCGCCAGTCAATCAGTCACTTAGCTTCAAACTGTGCCACACCCTTAACATCTTTTATCACCCTCAAATCCACTATCACAGTGCGTTGTAGATTGGCAGTTGCTTCAGGATCCGATCACTAAGTATCTTACCAAGTGGACTGCGCCACTCAATCAGTCACTTGGCTTCAAACTGTGCCACACCGTTAACATCTTTTATCACCTTCAAATCCACTATCACAACGCCATCTGTATTTTTTTTTTTTGAGAACACAGTACAACACAGACGCTCACAAATACGCACATACACTCACCCCTATGAACGCACGCACGCACACCCTACCCCTATGAGCACCTCTGAAGGACTGAGCCGGCAGATCTTGAGGTTGACGAAGTCACCACGGCGCCTCGCTGTTGACGGGCACGTCACCTACCACTGAAAGAATAGCGCCGGATAATCCTGGAATAAATCCAGGTAAATGCAAACGCCCATGCCAAGTCTAGGACTTGAACCTGGGTGGGCTGGTTCCACCACAGGGAACCCAACCATCAGAGCCAAGCTCCGTTTGCAACGCCATCTGTATTGTCAGAAATGACTAACGTAATCCTGGAAAGTAATAGACTAATTGGATTTGCTTGTACGGGATAGCAGGCACCCATACAACTTGGTGATAACTAACTGGTAACATGCCCCTTGGGGCGTTCCGGCGATATGCCGACGAGTAGTCTGCTTAGTCATTGGAGGTGGCTTGGATGTTAGCACGCGTATGTGAGCACGATTTGACATTTTTTTATCTTGTAGCCTTTTGGGCGTTGCACTAGCCGCTCGGCCTTTTCTTTCTATGAAAATTGATAGCGCTTTCCATGGAAATGAAGACGGCATGTTGGGAAGATCTCTGTGGAGACTGGAGAGAATCTTGTTTGAAGATATGTCCTAATACAAGTTGATCTGGAAACATGATTTGATGTTGACACTACATGTTTTTTAGTACTTCTATTACAGAATCAAGTACTCACACCTTGCTACTATCTTTTCAGCTACACCTTTCGTTGTCTGCACTCTGCAGCTTTTGACGCTATCATGTAAACATGCGTCTTTTTATAATAGTATTTACAGAACCTGTTTCTAGAACACAGCACTGGTTTTTGGATACTTATCTGGTGGATATTTTTATCATGCACGACTAAACAAAAGATTATAAGCTTTTGGAATACCTTTTCTTACTGAAATTGTTGTTTTGCAGAACGTGCTGGAGCTGATGTCGTTGAGTGTGCTTGCCTCATTGGGCTCCCAAAATTTAAGGTACTCTCACCAGATATGACTCACATATATAAAAACTGTCATATTGAGATTTCATCAACATATTGTTCTCCTACTTAATTCTTAGCACCCGTACTTGGCAGCAATTCCTATTTGTTTACTGCTCTGAAGCCTAGTAGATCACATTTCCAGTGGATTTGACCACTTCAATTGCATAGTTCTTGGCTTCTTGCCATGGACAACAACTTTACTAACTTGCTCAGATACTGTCTGCTCTGTGCCCTTCATATAGCCTGTTGATGCTATATAGCTTCAGATAGGGGAGTCAATGGAATAGTTTCAGAAAAAGCGACATGAACAAAGATGACCATGTCTACTCTGTTCCCCACAGATGAGATATACTCGTATCCGTGGTTATCCATAAGACTTTATAATTGGGTATATCTTTTTTCTTGTCCTTGTTTCAACAAAACCTAGAAGAAACACCTTTGGAAAAGAAAGGTGGGTCATGTTGATTGATAGTTGACACTGACCTAAGTAAGAACAAGGATAAACAGTTGATTCCCCGCAAAAAAAAAGAAGGATAAACAGTTGACTGAACTTTTCCTTTGACCGTTTTCGAATTACCCTAGTACTTTGCGAGATCATGCACGCGCCATCGTTCTACTTGAATATGGTTTCTGAAACCATCAACTCTTGTGCAGGACTTCTATAAGCTCAATGGAAAGCCTGTCTACGTACTGGTGGAGTCTCGCGAATATGAAAAGTGAGAAATTTGTGACCAGGGTGAGCCTCAAGTTATCTGTTCTTCTTACAAGACACAAACACTGAACCTGAACTAAACTCTGTCTTAGTGGCGCATCTCGTCTGATCTGGATGTATCTCGATTTCTCAGGGATGCAACCTGGCTTCATTCTGCAAGTGAACGGTGGGCGGATGTCGATCGACAAGTCTGCGGTACATTGTTAAGGCTAGCTACTGCTGTGTATTAGAGGAGAGGGAGAGGGTGAGGCTTAGAGAGAGTTGTACGTGAATCCATGTAGTAGTCTTTGTAGGCTGAGTAGTAGTTTTTTCAAGGTACTGAAGAGCTTCGTTGTCGTTGTTCTCGGGAAGATGATCATTAGCTCAAACCCGTTCCATTATTGATCGATGATTAATTGTGTGGTTTAATCTGTGGGCACGGGAGAAAAAAGAATGAATTGTTTGCATCCTTTTGCTGCAGATGGTTTCTTGACAGGGATCAGGCTGAGCACTATTCCGCATCGGACAGAAAGACGTGCGCCGATGCAGGTCTCGTCGTCCTCCCTGGGCGCTGGGATGGGATCCCGTGCGCTCTCGGGCCAAGCTTCGTGCATGTCGTGTCGTGCGCGCTAGTACTACCATCCTCTCATGCATGCTCTGCTCCGCTTTCAGCGTCGATCGTCTTCGCAGACGACGTGCTTTTGTCTTGTCACATCGATGGAATCGGCAGGCCTTGCCGGCCCCGGCCAGCCGGTCAGATGCTACAGCCTACGCCGGCCGGCCGGGCTTGGCAGCAATGGTATCTGCAGGGACGATGGCTTTTCCACCGCGAACTGGACCGAAGAGTTAAACGGTTGATAGAGCATCTGTAGCTGATACCCTTAAAACTCGTACCGGATAAAATAAGGTACAGGTTCGCTCGATAGGAGATGAGCTACGCGAGATAAACAGAAATTATAGAGATTAAACTACACTAAAATCGAGAAAAGAGTAAGTATTCATCCACGCTTTCTTACAAAAATCCCTTTTTTATTTTGAATATAATATAATTTCACTTACTTTTTTCCAATCTTTAAATAAAAATTATGCCTGCTTTTTCTGATCCTGTTTCTATTATTCTTTTCGATAGATTATATCTTAAAACATACATTGCTACCATAATAAAACTTTCTGTTTCTTTCTATTGAGATTAAAAAAGAGAAAAAGTGGATATCTCGTCACATGATGCAAAATTCAGAACAAATTGGAACCATTAACTAGAATTCTATCTTTTTCTATTTCAATAGTAAAATACTCTTAAATAGGTATTGCACAAACTAAATCCTAGATCTACTCGTCGGCGATGTAGATGCAACGGCGATGGTGGTGCGGCGGCAATCTCCTCCCCGGTGGGCTCCTCCTCATCGACTCCACGCTAGCACCACATCGTCGACGAGGAAGTCGAGGCTACAGGTGCCCATGCGGTTGCCGTCGATGAAGCGACACCCATCCGCCGGAATGGGGTGGCAGCTCCGGCAGCCGGTACTCGTCCTCGAAGTCCTCGGTCGGCTACGGCGGCTTCCTCCTCCGGCTGCTGCTGGAGCTGCCCGCCTTCGCGTTGTGGGCTCTCTCCGGGAAGAGCTGCTCCCAGCAGCGAGCCTTGTACGAGCCGCGCTTGGGCACGCCCATCGAGCGGCACTCGACCGCCTCCCCCACCGCCTTCCTCGCCGCCTCGTCGTCTTCCGGCAGCTCCCGGCCTACTCCGCGCGCGCCGGAGCTGCACAAGGTTGAGCCGGCCATGGATATGTTGGATATGCACAAGGGGGAGAGGTGGTGGGGCGTGGATGTCTCGCCGGAGTTGGGAGAGGCTGCGGCGGCGCGGTGTTGGGTGCGGCGGAGGGGTTCTGTTTTGGTACCGAATCGACCCCTTTGTCCCGGCTATATAGTGGGCGCGGTGCTGGGTGCGGCGGAGGGGTTCGGTTTTGGGCCGACCTTTTTTCCAGGCGGGGAAGGAGAGGCCGCCACTGCCGCCGCCGGCGACGAGGGAGAGAGGAGGAGGGGGGGCGCAGGACACGGGCGTGAAGAAAGCGCGCCACCGCCACAGGGGACGTCGGACGCGCGACAAGGGGAGAGGATAGTTTGACCCCTTATTTATTCACTTTGATTCCTTATTTATCAATGCGTGCTGCGGGCAGCCTAGAAAATGCAATGTGTCCCCATTGCTCGCGCACCGAATGAGTAAAAACCCTATTAACGTAAGGTATGCAATAAATAATTACCTATAGATATGTAATGGAAAAAATATCAAACCCATCGGTTAGAGATTCACATCGTACACCCGCATATCTTTGTATCCATCTAAAATTTGAGAAGTAGTGTCAAACTTCTGCGCAACGATGATTGAGTAGGGTCTATGCATGAGGTCATGATCGTAGTTCGTACTTAGGCTATGTAATGTAGACATGGATCACTTGCTTCACCTACCGTGGATGAAGGGCTCATCAAGTGACTGACGCGCTATACTGATAGATTAGTTATGCTTAACGCCACCATGTCTTGACTCCTCATCAAATCAATCTCTTTCATATACGTTATGTGTTGTTTTTCACGATTATTTTCAGCTCAATTTGGTGTCATAAACATGGGTAATTTTACCCGCAGAGACCCCTTTACCCTTGACCAATATGGGAAAAGGTTGTACACTTTTACATGTATGGTATGATGGGTGAGGGGTAAGCTCGGGAAGGATGAGTAAGGGTATGGGGTTGCTCCATCTGTACCCATAGCCTCTAGGTGCCATCCTAATGCAGGTGTGTCCCGTAAATTGTCTATTCACTTGCATGTGATTGGTGGGGTAAAGAGAGAAGAGAAATAAATAAATAGATAAAGTGGTCTAACGTGGGCCGCGTCCGACGTGGTCGAGGACATGCCCGGACATCCCCTAACAACTCCAAATATCGGATAGAATTGGGGATGTCCCTGACTTATAGGGGATAAGTTGATGGTGCGGTTAAATTGTTCGGGATTTAGGCCATGGATAATTTCACTACTTTGAGCTTGTACACAGACATGTATTGTTCTTCTTCGTTTATATTGCCCATCGTGTGTAACAAGGTCATCGTGCCGCTACCTCGCGTTGCTGAATCGTTTCACGTGTCCCTGCTGTTTTTGAGTTTTCTTGCTGCATAAACATGAATTCCTTTGCCCCATCACCTCAGTCTTCATGTGACACCCTGATGTAGCATTCTCTTTGTTAGTTGTTATCTTCAGTGTTAGTGGAATCCAATCCACACCCTGCATCTCTCTCTTCGATTTGTTCATGTGAGATCAACGTAATGTCCTACATTGAGTCTTGCTTCAGGCTGAACTCCTTTTATCCTGGAATGCATGGAAGCAAGTGCATCTTTTCTAATTTGGTTTTATCTTGGATCAAGTATGGAAATACAATGGTGTGTTCCTTCACATCGCATGTTAATTTATCGTGAGGCTGTTGCATAGAAAGCACAATAATCAGACAACACAACAACAACATAGTTTTCCATCTTTGTCTTTACTGAAGCGTTTTGTTTTCATATTTGTATCAATTATTCTAAGTCTTCACTTTTGAATTTGAGTGTTCAAGTTTTTCCTGAGTTTTCAATTTTACTTATGAGTCCTTTTATTCTATCTGCACTATCTTCACTCCATTTTATAAGGTCGTTTTTTTACGGTAAAAACAATCATGTTGAGACTAATTTGCTATGTATAATCAATAATATATTAGTGTAGCGGACATGCACTTAAAAATTGGCAAGATCCCTGTGTATAGTGCAAACCCCTGGATCGATTCATTTGCACACACAGTCTAAGATGAATATCATGCAAATGCGTCAAATTTTATTACATCGCATGATCCAGACTAACAATTTTCATTACAAATTGCATAGCTCAAGCCTAGCATTTTACAAAGTTCAGCATAGCGGAATAAAAGTAGCAGTGAGTCTCCATCATCTTCATGTGTCACAGGCGAAAACATGTTGGTTGTAGACTCGAAACCTTATACGAAACCTCACTCATCGTCTGAACATCCTGCAACAGGAAAAATGTTGCAACAAGGTGGGTCGGAACCATATAAAATGGATCTGGCAAGTGACACTCTGTGGACACTTAGTGGAAAAACTCTAATAACCTATATGCATATTTAGGCTGGTGGAGTTCAAAGGCTATTTTGCATAAAGCAAGTTTTATCCTATCACTTTGAAAACATTTTGCATCTATTAAATTGGTAACACTGGTAAACTCCAGTGAACCATGACAACACATGGTAAACTCCAGTGACTCAGGTGACTACCTCCGGTAAACTCCGGTGAGTCCCTATTGTTGTTTACTAACAAGTTTTATTTTGAAGTTGGCATGATGAGATCCTTCGTCGTCTTCCTTGTTCAGCTGCACTGGAAGCAATCTTCACTTGGAGTATCTTCAAATCTCTTTATTCCTGGGTGGCTACTGTAGTGTGATCCATCCTCCTGAACCCGAAAAATCACGTATGATCTATACTCCTGCGGGGGAATCACCCTCTTCTAGCAACTTATACTCCCAAAACTGGGGAAGTGCATAAATCCATCCACACACCCAGGTAGTTCATTGACTTAGTAGAAATTAACTTTTTATAAAACCATTTAGCATAGCATCTCAATAATTCTACCAAGTTATAATAGGATTCTAGACAAACTAGTATAGGGGTGCTATTCTAAACAGTTTTAGCATAGCAATACTAATAACCTTACACATGCTTAAAGAAAATACTCTACTCATGCATAGACAAAATACTTAGGAAAATTTATGAATTTGCCACTTGCCTTTGGAAGTTGTCGTTGCTCACACTCTTTTCAACAAGGAACAACGTTGCACTCCGTTCAATCTATACATAGAAAACACAACAACAATAATATAAACAAGCATGCTAACAATCATACAAACAAAAAGAAGAAAACATTCAAAGAACAAACATAGCAAACGAGTTTTAAACAAGTTAGTTAGAAAATGGTCAATGTTCAACTCTCAAAAGAGTTATGGAAAAAGGGTTTATGGTTAGCTACTAGGGCATGGGTTGGTCAAGGTTTAAGTTTGAAAATAAATCAAACTCTAGTGGATCCCTATTTGTTGTGCTTCACCTTGGTCTTCTTCTCTTGTTTCTAAAACTTCTTATTTTGTGCCTTGAACTTCTCCTCTTGAGTGTTGGTCACATCTTCTTGAGTCTTGATCTTCTTTGATCTTCAATTATAGCACTTTAGGGACTTAGTCATAAACACTAAGGACTTGGTCTATGTCCAAAGTGAAAGAAAGGATAGGAAGAGCAGAAAGGAGAGAGAGAGAGAGAGAAAAGATGTAGTTGGTCTTCCAAAGGATCATCTCCAGGCTTCCTTGTAGATTCCTCCTTGGTGTGATGACTTCATTGAATTTTTGTACAATTGATGGTTTTGCAGACTTGAGGGTTTTGGTATCACCAAGGCTGGTCTTGAATCTAACTTGGCCACACCACTAAGTCAAAGGGAAAAGATAAGAAAGGGAGACAAACTTAGAAAAGATGGGGTTGGTCTTCTTGAAGTTCCTCTTGTTTTCTTCTAAGTGCTTCCACTTCTTGGAGATGGCTAAGTCACTTCTTGGAGATGGCTAAGTCATTCCTTGGTCCTCCTTGTAGTAGCATCGTGTTGAAATCCCAAGTTGACAAATGGGGCACCTTCATTGCACTTCATGGTTTTTCACAAGTCCTAACTTGGTGGTTTTTCAACTAGGAGAGTCAACTAGGCAAAACATACATGGACTTGGTTTCATGGTGTCCAATGGCTTAGGCCTTGGTCTCTCTGGTCTAAAGTTAGTACTTAGAACAATTTTGCGAAAGAAAACATATTGAAAACATTGTCAGAAATTAAACTAAGTCAAAAATAGTCAAAAGAGCATCTAAAATTCTAAAACAATTTTTAAACTTAACCAAAAATTATTTTGGACATGGGGAACTGTTAGAACACGACCTAAAGTTCCAAAAATATTTTGTTTGCCAAAATTGGATTTACAGAATTTAAACTATGCCAAAAATCATCAAACAAGCATATTTGAATTTGAACCAATTTGATATTGTCAAATTTAAATTTGGACAGCGCTAAAAGATTCTACAAGTCCGGAGCTTTTCAAAAAGTCCAAGTTTGCTAAATTTGGAGTTGTGGTTAAAAAGTTATGATGGTTTGAAGTTGTAAGGGGTTTTCTGCAAAACTGCCAATTAATTTCTATTCGGAAATAAAACCAGAAAAGACAGGGCGACGTGGCGGCTTCTGATTGACTGGATCTGTAATAAACAGGGGCCGTAGATCTTTATGTGGATTGGACGCTCCAGATCGTTTGATACCTCTTCGCGGTCAATCTAATCTGGACCATAGGTGTTGGATCGGACGGCTACGGGGCGTTAACCAATACCTGGCGGTGGATCTTCGCCGGAGATGGCGTCGCAGTGGTGCAGCGGCTCGGGCGTGCACACTCCCGAGGCTCCGGTGATCTCCGGGGCTGGGTAAGGGGAGGACGGGGCGCGGCGCGTCGCGGGAAGGACGATGGCAAGGTCGTCGTGCCCTATTCCTTCCTGGAACTCCGGTGGAGAACGAATGGAGGTGCGGCGGCGGAGATGACCTTCGGGTCAAGCTCGAGTTCAACGCTACGGCTGCAAAAAAATCGAATGAGCACACGAAGATATGCGCAAGGTCCTGGGAAAGAGAACTAGCACGGTCTCGGGGTCGGGGGTTGCTCACATCGCCGGAGATAAATGAATTACGGCGGCGGCCGAGGCGGGACGGCGAGCTCAAATCCGTGCAGCCTAGGGGCTCTCGGGTTCTCGTGTTTGGGGGGAAAAGGAGAGGATGCCGAGGGCTTCTTATAGGTGCGCTCGGCGAGCTCCAAATGGCAAGGAATCGCCGGTTATTAACGCGACACGAAATGGCCGCGGCGAGCTTGTCACGGCGCGATTTGGGGAAGAAGGTGTCGGTGCTGACAGGTGGGTCCGCCTGTCAGCGAGACAAGGGGGAGAGAGGGGCGTGGGCTGCTTCTGGCTGCGCTGCGCGCGAGGGAGAGATGGGCTTCGGCCCAGTTTGGTTTGTCTTCCTCTTTTTTTTTTGTTCTTCTCCTTTTTTTCTTTTCTGTTTCATTATTTGAACTTTAATTCTTGGTTCAAATCGAATTCAAACAGTTTGTAAAAATTTGTAATTAACATAATAGTAATTTTAAATACTTTGGAACCTTTTCTAAATTATTTCAAATCTTGAAATATTCAAATAATACATAAAGATTTCTTTGAACTTTTATGCCATTTTATGAAATATGGTTTTAAAATTTTCATTTGAAATCAAATAAAATCCAGAAACATAATATGAGTAATATCATTCAATATGATATACTCAAAATAAATAATTTGGCACAAAATATTTTATTTAACTAGAGTTTGGTAAATTATTTAAATACAAATACCCATTTATATAATGGGTTTTAATAAAACCATTTGTGGCTTATTAAAATCAAATAAAAAAATACCACAAATGTAGATAATTAAAATAGGGTTATAAACTTATTTGTTTTTCAAATAATTATAATCAAAACAAATTTTGAAGATAGAACATGTTTTAAATAATTTAAAACACTTTATAAATATTATTTTAGGGTTTAGTAAACTCCTAAATTTAAATCGTATAGTTAACCAAAACCATGTTAGAAATAGACCTACTTTAAATAACTGAAGCACTTTGCAAATATATTTTTAGGGTTTAATAAATAGTCAAAAGTTACTTATTCAAAATCAACTAATTTGAATAAGACATTTTATGAAATGAAGGGTTCTTTTAAATACATTGGATAAAATAATTTAAACTAAACTCAAATTTTGAACTTTAAGATTACTTGGTATTTAAACTATTAGAGTTTTTGAAGATGTCAAATGTCTTCTATTATTTGGTTTCTACTATAATTTGAATGTTTTCTTTTAATAAACAAAAGTTTAAATTTTTAGTGGTTTTTGAACATTCCAAAATATTGGGATGTTACAATTAGTAACTTAATCATTTGTTATTAATCATAAAAAACAGATACAGAGGACACTATATGTAGTTTCACTTTTTTAATGCAACACTACATGAAAAGTAAATTATAGGGAACTTTCTATGATTTTCAGTCCAACGAAACAGCTCTCGAGGGGTCTAAGAAAAGTCTCGAGGAAAACAAATCTAGGAACATCTTCCACAAAATTCATATGCAACATGGATTTTTTTTTTTGAGATTCTCAACATGGACACTAGTACAGTTGAACAAAAAGGCAGCTGAGTACTCCGTTGCCTCACGGCCTCCCGGTCGCCGTTGCGTAGGAGTGCCCAGCCTGCGAAATGCGAATGCCATCGCCGTCGCCTCCACTCTCCTCACTATGCTGCCGCCGCCGCATGTGCATCTTCCTGATCATCCTCTTCCTGTCCCCCTCCTCGCGCAGGTGCGCCTCTTTCTCTTCCCCCATCCCCGTTATTGTGCGCTAACAGTCTGTCCCCCCTGACCCAGCAGCAGCCTGGAGGAGGTGGAGGAGGCGAAAGCCCTTAGAGTCGGGGATGAGCTGATGGGAGAGACTATGCCGCTTCGCCGCGGCCGGAGGCTCTACAGGCTCGCCGGCCTGCGGCCCTCAGCGTGGTACGAAATCAAGATCTCCTACCCGACCACCGTACGACTTGACCCTTTCCATTGACTGAAAAAACAAGGAATTTGCTTCATCAATCAATTGCAGCTTCTGGTTCTTGAAGGATTTTCTTGCGTTTGTAGATACCGTCCAGCTTTTCGATTCGGCTCGTGAACAATCCTGATGCTCTGGAGGATTGGGGGAGTAAGAACAGGAGGTTGCTCAACACGGAGAAGATAATTTTCAAGGCTGAGAGCGCCAAGCTGGTTGGTATTCAGTAGCTGAGCTCTTCAACTAGATTTGTTGTCTGGATGCAGCTGTATATTTACAATGGTTGTTTGTGACCGAATTCAGGTTTATGTTCTTGTGACTGTGGAACCTGAGGGTGTTGTTGCAAAGCCAAATGTGCCACAGAGAGAGCTTGCCCTGTTCAATATAGGTATGCTACTGCTGTTTCGTTGCACTTCATTTTCCCTTTTATGCTGTTCAATATAGATATTCAGAACTGATTAGCCATTGTATGCTATTAGTGTTTAATTGTCTATTGACGTTTCCTTTTTCCGCTGATATTCATTTCAGATTAGTCTAACTAGGACATAAATTTATGAATAGAAGATACAACACAATGTCACTCTGTTTTCCTAGAAGGGAATATCAGAGCCTTGTACTATAATATCCCCAAAAAATAGGATTCATAAAATATAAGAAAATTTTGTTCGAGTTCTGCTACTCCCTCCATTCTTAAATGTAAGATGTTTTGGCCTTTTCTTGCCCACACGTAGCTAGACATGTTTTAGTGCAAGATTCATGTGAAATCAAGCACTAAAATATGTCTAGGTACGTGTGGGCCAAAAAAGGCTAAAACATCTTACATTTCTGAGCGGAGTGAGTACCTGATGATTCTTACAACATATATCTTGCATTGGTATAGATATGATCATACAAATTTTTGCTTCATTGATAAGCAATCATAACTACTGATTTGACCCATTTTGTTATAAGGAAGAAATAAGATAGCTGAACCTGTGTTCATGTGGATGATTTAAAGTTGGGCCTAGTATAGCTATCTTGGGTTTCTGAACATGAATTTCCACAGAAGCAGTACTCAATCTTAAATTAGAATACGCTCTTGCGCATTGGTACTATACACAGACCATATATTTAGGTTCCTAACTCCTGGGCAATATTTATATGTGGGTAAGCTTGATTACTCCATGGCCATGTGGATTAGCATAACTGAGTAGATGCAGTGGTACTGTACAGTGTACACATAAGCATCCATAACTCTTAGTGAACTTTCATATTGCAAAGCAGAAAGGGGAAGCTTAGTTAATCTGACCATGTGATTAGGATCAGTAATTATGCCACAACCTTCCTGGTAAGCCATCTGTTGCACATGGTCTGGTCCCTATTACAAATCATTAACCGTGGTCATTATGGAGGAATGCAGAAATTGATAGCATGAACTTCATTTAAACTAGTGCCATTCACACTCTTTAAGTGTGCCAAATTATTTAGGTCCAGTTTTCCCTTTCTTTGCTGTTGGCTATCATTGCAAGCACCTAAACAGTGCGTCTTGCGCTTTGTATTTCCATTGCTCTGCAGTTTGCGACAAACTTTTGCTCGGGGTCCCGCATTTTACATGGTGGGTTGGAATTGCAGTACTATTTTGCATTGTGTTGGCATCAGGAGCACCTTATTTCCTTCTGCTGCACAGGCTACTTAACTACGAACCTGCAGAGATGAGCGATGTTGATGCAGCTAAGCTTTCGTGATAGACTTAAACATGATGCTAGAATGTTCAGTTTCACATTGCAGGCTAGTGGTATATATCAACATGTATCTTTAGTCGTAGTTGCACAAGCATCTGATGGCGATGGCCGATGGACGATGGTGACTGTAACCTAGATATATCATTTTATTATTGTACGGTTGCCTCATCAATGAAATTAATTCGGCCTATGCTCGATATTTACCACTCCAAATTATGGTCTTCGGGATGTTGTCACTTCATGCAGCAAAAACCACAGATATCCCATGAATCGTAGATATCATATTCCCCATGACGATGTTTTACTAGTGACATTGATAATCGTGACACCATCTTTGACAGACGTTCTCTTAGGAGCGACAAAACCCCATTTGTTTGGGACAAAACGTTGGCACACTTGCGACGTGTAGCAAAAAATATTGTATCAATTTGGACACAACCATGTAGCAAAAACCAATAACATATGCAATCCCAATTTAGTTGTAGCACAATATCAATAAAGTGTGTCACTTTTATAACTAAAAAATCAACTTGTGACTAACTCACCCACCATTATATATAGAAACACGTATGTGGCTTTGCAGAAAATTCTTTGTATCATAAACCAAGAAATAACTGCAGCATTTTACTCAGACTTGTGCAACAAAAAATACAAACGCTTGTAGCAAATTGCAACCCTGTATGCAACATAAAAAATCCCCCTAAATGCTGACCTATACAGTTGAACATGGAGGCACCACCATAACTGATGCGAACTCACATGCAACAAATCAGCAACACTAGAAGCTCACCACAGTTAAATCATGTAATCCCTAAACCTATGCACCTACGGACTCCTTCTTCTCCGGCCAAAGCACACGTGGGGCTTCGTCGTTTCCCGCTCCAGCAGCATGTGGACGTAGAAAAAGAGCATGCCATGTGATCGGTCGGGACGTTTTCCTCCGCGGGCCGAGCGGCAAAGGCACACATGGAGCGGAGGGAGTAGCATAACTGAGTAGGTGCAGTGGTACTGTACAGTGTACACATAAGCATCCATAACTATTAGTGAACTTTCATATTTGCAAAGCAGAAAAGGGAAGCTTAGTTACTCTGATTGTGGGATTCGCATAAATTATTATCGGTTGCACATAGTTAGTGGCTCCTATTACAAATCATTTGCCGTGGTCATTATGGAGGAATGCGTGAATTGATAGCATGAGCTTCATTACAATAGCGCCATTCACACTCTTTAAGTATGCCAAATTATTTAGGTCCAGTTTTCCCTCTTTTGCTGCTGGCTATCATTGCGACCATCTAAACAGTTCGTCTAATCCAAAGTCTGCTTTGTGATTTCCATTGCTGTGCAGTTTGCGACAAACTTTTGCTCGGATTCCCGCATTTTGCCTGGTGGGCTGGAATTGCAGCACTAATTTGCATCGTGTTGGCATCAGCAGCAGCACCATATTTCCTTCCGCTGCACAGGCTACTTAACTACGAACCTGCAGAGATGAGCGATGTTGATGCAGCTAAGCTTTCGTGATAGACTGAAACATGATGCTTGAATGTTCAGGTTCACATAGCAGGCTACTGGTGTACATCAACGTGTATCTTATTCTTTCTAGTTTCTATCCTTTTGCCTTCTATTAGTTGCAGTTGTACGAGCATCTGATGGTGATGGTGGCTGTAGTCTAGAGTTCAATGCTAGAAATATCATTTCAATATTGTAAGGTTACCTCATCAACGGAATTAAATTTGGCTATGTTAGATATTTCCCACTCCAAAATTATGGCGTTCAGGATTTTGTCACTTCGTGCAGCAAAACCACAAATTTCCATGAATATAAGATAACCATTTTGCCTATGTCGATGTTATTCTTATGACGCTGATAATCATGGCACCATCTTCACTGAAGTTCTCTCTGGAGAGAATCTTGTTTGAAGATACATGTCTTCGGGAACGATAAGTGACAACTAATTGCCGATGAGTTCGTTGTACGCACTCTAAAGCTTCTTGCGTTATGATGTTGTTAACATACCTATTTTCAACAGCATGTTATGGAACCTATTTCTGAAAAACAACACAGCCCCTTTTGATACTTTTCATAGCTTTATTGCGAAACTTCTGATATTAGTGTGACTTGCAAACGGCTACCGCTGAATCCGTCATTCACATACTACGTGTGACTCATCCGCAAAAAATTAAAAAATACTACGTGTGATTAGCTTAAATCACGTTCGTTGCTACAGGGTAAATAACTAAATTGAGTATGAAGACATTGCTTAACTTCGTTTTCTATTTTCTCCATGTCTGTGTCGACGGCAATGTTCTTGTGCCATGCTTGACCAAACAACTTGTTTTTATCCCTATTTATCTCTATATAGCAGGAAATCGGTGAAAATATAATCATGCAATTGGAACATAAAGTACATCTACATAAGGGGAAAATACAATATTGTTTCTTCGGTCATCATTTTTGAAGTTTCAAATGGAATGCCATTGATAAGTCTTTACCCACTCGTGGTCAATACAATGAGCATCAGGCCCTCTGGGCGACATCTAGATCCATTCAAGGTGGAGATAAAACAATCAAAAAAAATGGGGACAACTTTCTGTTTTGTATATATATAAAAAAGAGGGAAAATAATGTCTAGACTAATGGGTTAACAAATAGGAATCTCCTTGGATACTATGGCAAAGTTGCCTACCTCATTTGTCCATTTCCTCATATGGACAAATGGGAAGAAACTCCTAGAGTGGCCCTAATTCTAAACTCCTACTTTTGTACATTGGTATAGATATAAATCAATTATGAATGTTTTCAGTCTTGTGTATATAATGCAAATACCCTTCTATCTGTTGCGTGCATCTCAAGCTGATAGCAACACTAGAGCAACACCACAAGACAACTTTGAACAAGGAGACAGCAATTTACCTTTAGGCGCTTCAACTGCGGTATAATTAGAAGGAGCTGGTGTAGAAAAACCTTCCTTTTCTTGCCCATCGTAATGAACGTACAGTACTCCCTATGTCCCAGTTTAAAGGGCTCAACTGGCAAATCTCTAGGCCCAAGGTGCTAGTTGATTGGGGTTGAAATGTTGCAGAGAGAATTCAATGTGAATGCACCTCGGAAGTAGGGTGGTGGTGGTGGTTTGGGTCTGCATGATTTTCGCATTGTGCCCTTTAAACTGGGATGGAGGGAGTACTATGAATGGTTCTACACATGCTGTAAGAGCATCTCCAACCACGATTGGCAAACCCTCCCTAAACGTCCGGGCGGACAGCCCTAACAGGGTTTGGGCTGAAAATGGGGACCCAACCGCGGCACCCAAACCTTCCCCAAACGTCCAGGCTGTCCGGCAAACCCCAAAGCCAGCCCATATGACGCGTCCGCCACGTCGGACCTGGCAACACGGGTCCACGAAATTTGAACCAAAAAAGGGTGTCGGCATCTTTCATTTATCCCCTCCGCCTCCACTCCCGCCAGCCACTTTCATTCCTCCCACCGCGTCCACCCCGCAAATCCCCCTTCCGTAGCCGGCGGCTCCATGAGGCGAGAGAATGGAGGCGGAAGGAGCCATCGATTCGACAGAGAAGGGCGCATCCTCCGAGTCCGTTGAGCAGAGGCAGGGCGCGGAGCTGAAGCCGGAGACCGTCGCGCGAAGGATGCGGCGCCGCAAGCAGCGCGACCGCGAGCAGGCGGAGAAGGAGAAGAGGGAGAGAAGGCGGCGGAGGCCGAGAGGATTGCGAATACGGAGACGCGGGACGAGCCCGAGGGTATGAGCACGCCCGTACCCAAGGCCAGGCGCCCTACGCCTCCGCCGCCCGGCGTCGCGGCAAGAAGGTCCACGTCCTCGACCATGAACCCGGAGGAGCCGTGCCACATCGCGGACGAGTACTCATCGCAGGTCGGCCCGACGCAGGACGAGGAGCTGGTGGCCGACTCTCCGCCGCTCGAGCGGACGCGGGCATCTTCCGGTCTCACCGACAGACAACACGTCCACAACCTATTTGACGGAAGTCAAGACGAGCTTGGGGTACGAATTTCTATCCGAAATGCATAGTTTCGAGTCAGTTTTAGGACCGTAGTTTAATTGTTAGCATGATTAGGAAGAGTTGTTGATGGAATTGATCTGAAATGGGTTCAATCCATCCACACATGATCCGCCAGCATCCACACTTACCCCCTTTTACAGTGTGGGTGAGGAGGAGCTGTCTGACGCTCCGAAGAAGAAGAAGGGGAAGGAGAAGAAGGTGTACAAGCCTAGAGGCACTTCTTACACAACTTTCGAGGATGTTTTGGTATGTCGAGATTGGTTGTCCACAAGCATTGATGATATATGTGGAACCGAGCAAAAGGGCTCAAGGTTGTGGGAGAAGATACATACCGACTTTCATCATCAAAAGCACTATGTGCAGCCCCATGCAATTGTGACCGATCGCAACGCCGACTCTCTTCAACATACGTGGGCATCGATCCAAGAAAGCGTGAACAAGTATTGTGGTTTCCATGCACAAGTGGTCAATAGGAATCAAAGTGGTGTCAACGTGGATTCCCATGTAAGTAATTCCGTGAAAGCTCATCATTTCATCACATGCCATGCTTGTCTCCAAACCATTTTTGTAATTGCTTCTACTTGTTTGCTTGCTAGTGTGGTTTGGCCGCCACTTTGTACCATCAAACGGAGGGCACACCCTTCACCATGGCACATTGTTGACTTGAATTGACCGGGAAGCTGAAGTGGATCTCCCAATATGATGGTCACAAGAATCTGGCTAAGAAATGAAAGAACAATGATGGATCAAGCTCATCCATCCCAATTGGACTTGATGAAGAAGATGGGCCATCCGAAGCTGGCACCGACGGCCTCCGGAAGAGGATGATGGGAGGAGGTGGGAGAAGGATAGGGCGGCTCGTGACGACGCCACAACGAAGATGTCCACCACCTGGACTGACATCTTCTCAAACAAAGATGAAACCATGAAGAAGTTGAAGAAAGAAAGAGAGGACAAGAAGGCCGAGAAGTATGAAGCCTTCTTGGCTTTGCAAAGGGAAAGAATGGACTTTGATCGCCTCCGGTTCAAGGAGACGATGGACTTGGAGAGGGCGAGGTTGGAATTGCTGAAGGAGGAGGCTTGGATGAATGTCCAATTGGAGCAAAATAAGATGCAAGATGACCTAGCGATGGAGCAAGATAAAGTAGATGCAAGATGCCCTAGCGATGGAGCAAGATAAAGTCCATCTTGCAAGAATCACGGAGGAACAAAGGATCATGTTCCAAGACGCTAGCCTCTTGGATGAGCCTAGTGCAAAGTGGATCCTCATGATGAAGAAGAGGATCTCGACCGTGACTCGGCCTAGATGGATCAGGTGGAACCGCCCCTTGAAGAAGAAGAGATCACTTCTCATTCTTATATCGGACAACTTGTTGAACTTCGTTAATTTCGTGTTGAATTCGGACCACTTTGTTTTGTAATTTGGATCCGGTATGTATCGGATCGACGTTGCATGTCATTGCATGAGTTTGGGGTGGGTATTAGGGGGACACGGTTGTAGGAGCCCAACTTTGGGAGGTCCGGTCACTGTCCGGGACACGACAGTTTAGGGGCCGATTTTGGCAACCATGGTTGGAGATGCTCTAACAAAGATAAAGGAGGCTAGCCCCTCTGTTTTGGGTACATAGGGCCCTAGGTTCGAACCCTGTCACCTTGACTTGGTATTCTAATTTTCTCTTTACTGTTTTACGTTGTACCTTTTGAGTCTTATCGTTCTCTCCGCAATATCCATCTACACAAAGCTCGATCAGTAGATAGGGAGGATCCGGCAGAAGCACGAAATCCCCATAGGGCGTGGTCAGTGAGAGTTCGTTAATGGGGATGGGCAAACTGGCAAAACAGTTTCAAAATAGAGCGAGGGAGGGAGCTGTACCCGGACTCAATCAACATATGCCAAGTGACAGTCTCAGTTCGGCGAGGTCATAGAAAACTCTTTTTGTCTGGCCTCCCACCCGCCTGACGCCTCAGTTGCATGCACATGTACCTACCTAGTCCAGTGTCGGTCTCTATTTCGTAAACCGATTCATAAGGTTGAAGATATAAAAAAAGGAGTAACGAATAGAGCTAGTGCAAGCCTTAATTCCTTCGCCTTTTGGGTCGAGTATTTAGATAGCTCATGAATTATAAATACCTCATTTGAACGGTGGTTAAAATTAGAAGTGATTATGTCTGCATTACATGCTGATGTTTTGTATCGCACCTATCCAAGTAACAATTAAATTCCTCCGAATAAAAACAGGCAACACTTGAATACTTCAAAATACCAAGATGTCCTCTCTCCGTTTTTAAATATAAAATGTTTACCTTTTATTTTTTTCAGATTTACATGTATCTACACGATTTATATTCATCCGTTTCAGTCTGTTTCTGCACCACATTTGAAACAACTAAAACATCTTATATTTAAAAACGGAGGGAGCAAGTATTTGACACCTTGGCTTGTGATGAAGATTTGCTTATCATAGGAACACTTCAATGCGCGAATCAAAGATAGAAAGCAATCAGAAAGGCATGTATCCTCCCAAGATCTGCTTGTTTAATCTACACCAAACATTCCCCGGCCCCGCTCGGAACAAAGATTCAGTTCGCCGAACCAGGCCTAGGAACGAGCAACCAGTAACACGAATCTCTTGTTTCCTCTTTTCAACACACGCTTTCCCAGCACGACACATAACGTGCGCCACCGTATCCGGCTCGTGGATCTCCTTGTTTATCAATCCACCGGTCGAGCGCTGGTCTGGTGGCTGGTGATGCCATCGCACACTTGAGAATCGAGATAAGCCTCCTCCACCGAGCCGCTGTGGCGCCCATGTTGGAACTGTTCTTTTGGGTGGGTTCGATCGATCTCATCTCCATCTCCATCTCCATCTCGACGTGACCAACAACGCAGCAGCACAAGGCAAGTACGCTCATTAGATGGCAACTTATTAAAGCTAATAATTAACGGGAATCCATCCCGGCCTATAAAAATCCGGCCGCCGCGCTGGCCAGAGCCGCTGACAGCCAGTCGTCGCCGGCGAACACGGACCGAGTCGCCGAGACCGAGGCCAAAACCGGCCGTCCGATCCGTGCCTGTGCCAAAGAAGTCTCCTTTCTTTCCCAAACGGCCATTTTTTCTCCTCCCCTTCCGCGCATCGGCTCTCCACGAAATATCCTCCAGCTGCCTCGGCGGAGATCCGGGAGCGGAAGATGGCCAAGGGCGGCGGAGGAGGGGCGGCGCTGCTGCCCGTGGCGGCAGAGGCGGGGAAGGGCGACGGCGAGGCCGCGCTGTTCAAGGGCTCCGCCATGACCCGCCGCGGCGCCGTCGCCGCGCTCTCCTACATGTCCTGCTCCGGTACGTGCCTCGATCCGCGCCTCTCTCGGTTTCTCTACACGGTTGAGCTGTTGAGTTGAATTGGCGCGTTCTCTGTCTGTATCCACCCGTTCACGATGGAGGACGGGTGCTCGTTGCATGAGTTTGTGAACGGTAGCTTGTCCTGCTGATTTGGTGCTAACTCGTTGCTTCCGTTGCGTTGAGCGTCACATCCCCTATTTAACTACTAGGGGTCGAGGTTGGAGTTAGTGCTGGACTGCTGGTTGGTTTTACTTGTGTCTTGCGATTCAGCCGAACTTCTCGCATGAAATCATTTTAGTACTTCTAGTTCAGTTGCCACAAGTTACACGCAAAGTACATGCTTAACAAAAAATTATCATCCTATCAGGCATGCATCAGTAAAAACGGGTTGCTGCTACATATTTGATATTTGAGTGCTAGAAGTGCTATCAGTGAAGTCAAACAGTTGGTTTGGAGTAGAATCGCAGTGCCGGATCTGTCAATTGTACTCATAGTAAGGTGATGAAGTTAATTCGAGAGTTGAATGATGATTAACTGTGCTGTGTCTTATGGCACTCTACCAGATTGTATTCTTTTTTTCTTGGCACTTTTGGTTGCATGGGGTTGCTCGTTTAGTGCCTTTTACGAATTAGGAGAGAGCAGGTGGCCCGGTCTTTCGATTTAGCACTAATTGTAGGTTGTTTCCATTTGGTGTTTCTCGGGCACTTGGGATTGGGTTAAGAGCTGGTCTGTTGACTTGTATTTAACTACCTAGAAGAGTTCAAATTTGGAGTCATTTTGATAGCGGTATTCTGGATTTGTTTTGTATTGAGGAAGAATTTGAATACCCCGTTTGAGTTTAGACTTCAATGAGAATAACTTCTCAATGCAACACATACATCTCCCAACGAACTGAATTGTGGGTCTGAAAATGTGTCCAATTTGTCCAACACACCGCACACACAAGAAGTAAAAACAGAATCTTACAAATCCCTTGACATTTAGAAAGAATGAGCAGACCGACACACATGATTCATTGCAAAATGATAACTGGGAATGAAAATTTCTTATGATTTCCTAGTTTTCTGTTATCTTCAGAAGCATTACAAACCAGTTTCCACACAGAAACATCCTCTGATGACATTTTTGTTTCTCTTCTCTTGTTGTACAAGTATTGAAATCCCTTACTGATGTTGTTTACTTTGCAATGTGCAGTTTTGCTGGTGATGTTTAACAAGGCAGCTCTATCTTCTTATAATTTCCCTTGCGCAAACGTCATTACACTCCTTCAGGTAGTTAAATCTGTTTGGACGTACTCTGGGAAAGTTTGTAGTGTTAATGCCCTCTTCTCGTTCTAGTTCATATGATTATTTTGCTGATAGCTGTAAATTCACTCAACAGAGCATAAATGATGTATGCCCACGATCTGTCTTATCAATAGTAAACATGCACCAATTTTTAGCAACTACATTCTATACGAAAGGACAAGATATTCCAACTTCTCTATAATGTACAAATCTTTGTTAGACTGTCCATAATAGTAGATTTCTAAAAGCAACATATTATGATTCTGATCATTTAGTTGAAGAATGTCCCCATTCTTATTCGAGGAGCCGTGGACAATGGACTCTGTTTTATGTACAGCCACTTAATAAGTTAATATTGCAGTTATATAATTCCTCCGTTCCTAAATATAAGATGTTTTAGCTTTTCTCAGATTCGCATGTATCTATACGTGTTTTAGTGTGTGTGTGTATTCACTCATTTTAGTCCTTATGTAGTCTACATTGAAATAGCCAAAACATCTTATAATTAGGAACGGAGGGAATAGTTATTAATGGTGTATCATGTCTTAAGCAAGAACTTTCTTTAACTATAGGCCCTGTTTGCTGAACTTATTATCGTATGATTTGCTCTCTCTGTCTTCCTTTCTGACACCTAATCAACATGTGCAGATGGCTTGCTCAACATGCCTTCTTTATGTTCTGAGACGGTTAAAGATCATTTCCTTCACAAATAGTGAACCATCAGTACCTTCTGATTCACTATTCTTTGTGCCATTCAGAATATTGTTGCGTACTTCACCTCTTTCATTGTCTTATTTACTCTACATGGTATGCTTATTCCCTCACATACAATTACAGTGCTGATCTACATATACAAAAATGTATTACTATTTGCTTTGAATTCAAAATGATGTTTACTTTCCATGATGGTTTGCTAAAAGCTAGCTTCAATGGAATCTGTGCGTGGAGTAAATGTTCCTATGTATACAACTCTGAGGCGCACAACAGTAGCATTTACAATGACAATGGAGTATTTCCTGGCAAAGCAGAAGCACACCCCACCTATAATCGGCAGGTGAATGTCCACACATGTTGTTTTCTTTTGCTTTTGTACTGTTTCAGCATATTTATTCCATAGCAGACAAAACTCAGAAATGAAAACCTGTCCTAGCTAGCTAGTATGAGCCTCTTTTGTGCAACAAACTCTTCTCCCAGCCAGTGTCCACATGTACTATAATTCATGTTTCTTTTTTTGACTGCCTGTTGTATCTTTTATGCAGCATTAGTAATAGAATCTTACTGATGCTCTTATTGTTACTGCACCCTGCTTCTGTAGCCTGGAATAAGATAACTATACTGTTCTAGGTTGTAATATGATGATCCTCGTGTTCCTTAATGCTGAGCATTTTTATAACATTGTTGTGTTCTGAATGTGCCATATTCCACTTTCTGCTTGCTAACTAACTGTTAAACAGTGTGGCCTTGATTGTATTCGGAGCGTTTATCGCTGGATCTCGAGACTTGTCATTTGATGCTCGTGGGTATGCCATTGTCTTCGTCGCCAATATAACTACAGCTATTTATCTTGCTACGATAAATCGTATTGGTAATGCACCTTTTTACCACCTATATTTCCAATCCAACTTTAATAATTTTCTAATCAGCACTTGTTTTGTTGTTTTAGGAAAATCTAGTGGGCTAAATAGCTTTGGGCTGATGTGGTGCAATGGTATTATCTTAATTACCTGTACCAAACTAAGATCCAACGTCATACTTCATACGGCATAAAAATTTACATAACTGTTTATCTGGATGTCAGGACTTGTTTGTGGACCTGCAGTGCTGTTCTTGACATATATTCAGGGTGACCTCAAGCGAACTATTGAATTTCCTTACCTTTATTCCCCAGGATTCCAGGTACATGATTATGCTAATTGCAGAACTAATTTGTGTATTGCCCCCCTGCAGCACTTGTGGATGCAAATAACATTTTTTATTATGAAAAGTCATGGTAACTTGTGTTTGCTTGTTAAACCACTTCAATGTTGATGCTTCCGTGCACTAACCAGTTAGTGTTAAGGGTTGATCTTTGGCTGTCACATTAGCTTGCGAGGCATCATTTTATACCTAACTATCATGTCTGCGATCTTACCTAATCAAATATCGACTCAGTCTTAGAAATTAGTTTGGTTGCACACATGCTGTTGCAGTTTAGCCAGTCAAACACACCTACGCTAGCTTAGGTGCTATGGTCGCTATGTTCACATAGTACCCACCTTCTAAGCCTCTATGTTTACTATTTTGTTGCTAAATGTTTATGATTGTAATAGGGTTGCGCTTCTTGCATAACATCGGAGATCTTGTGGGTTACAATTATGTATTGACTTTTGAGGATCCTTTCAGTTACTCTTGTAACCAGGAAAGTCATATGTATATTGTAGGCTTATAGCTGTCACGAAGGCTTGAGATTGCTGTCATGTGTTATATTGTACGCTAATTTTGTAAAATGTCCTATTTTACGCTTTTCTCGGGATAGCTAGGGCCTATGGTATCAATCATTGTGACATAATTTCGTTCGTAGGTGGTGTTGCTATTTTCATGTATGCTAGCATTTCTGCTAAACTACACCATCTTCTGGAACACAATTCTGAACTCTGCGCTCACACAATCGATGTGTGGCAATTTGAAGGTATGATCTCCATCCAGTTCTTCCACGCTACTCAATACGTGCAGTGCAGTACTTTGAAATCTTCATGATTCAATTTCTGCAGGATTTCTTTACTGTTGGACTTGGCTGGGTGCTCTTTGGCGGGCTTCCTTTTGATCTGGTGAGTTTAAGCTTCTTGCTCATCCACCGTTAGTTCTGTAGTCTCCTTTCCTGAATAATGACCCAATTTTTTCTTATGGCAGCTTAATATCATTGGCCAAGGGCTTGGCTTCGTTGGCTCTGGCTTGTATGCCTATTGCAAGATCAGAGGAAAGTAGATTTTGATGTCCATGGCCCAAGGGACCAAAGGGAAGGAAGTAGATACTGATGGTGGCAGTATGGCTTAACTGAAGTAGCGTTCATCATGCTGTTTGCTCCCTGCATATGGGAGAGAAAATTTTGTAGGTTTCCGTGTGTGTGCATTTATGAACTTCAGTTGTCCTGGGAAGAACATGAATGAACAGCCATTAATTTGCCAAGGAAATAGAATACAACACGATTTCAGCATGTCCGTACTACAGGTACGGTAATTGGATAGAACATGAATGAACAGCCATTAATTGAGTCTCTCTACTGCTGCACTCAAGTGAAAGCTCCCTTCCTCCATAACATAGTGACATTCAGAGTAATCAAGCAATAGCCTGAAATGTCAATCTTATTCGTAGGTGCTCTGATAATTCTCTCTACCGTGTTATCTTCCCAAAGAGAAGCATTGAGAATGATTAATAAATTGTGAAACGATCTGTAGGCAGAATTGTGTTCCATCTCAGAAAGGAAGAATGAGATAACTTGTAACGAATGAAACAAAAACGAGTGCCATCTCTGTACAGGGGACGATCTGGGCAATATAGAGAGAACCACCTTTAATAGGAAAAGTGAGGAACAGAAGTCAGATTGGATATAAGCCAGCGTTCCTTTACGACATACATTATCTGGTCTCATAGCAACACTGCATCACCACGGTATCACCAAGAGGTGGTTCTCAAGGATTTTATCATCTCTATCACTGAAATGTTTTGTTAGAATGCAAGAAAAGATTAACCAATGTGTTATTCTGGCTGCAGTTTCATGGATAACCAACGACCAAAATAGCTTACAATGCTCTTTCGGCATGCTGGAGTATCAAATCATCATTGGTAACATCACTGTTGAACATGCAACAGCTTATTGTATACTCCCTCCGCCCCAAAATAAGTCTCATGTTTGCAGAAAAGTGGATGTATTTATACATGTTTCATGTCTAGATAAATCCACTATTTGACAAATCTAAGACACTTATTTTTGGACGGAGGGAGTAGTACAGTTGAAGTATCTTTCTGAATAATACGCACCCATTCAGACTGAAACCAGTGGAACAAAACTTTTATAGCTTCAGAAAAGCTCAAAGGTCCTTGCAGAACAAACTTATGTCTAGAGCCTATAAGCCGTCAAAACTAACATTTCCGAACTTAGCTCAAGCCCCACACATTCTATGGAAGATACGGCACATTTGACACGGCTTCTATCTACCACAACCCACCTCATCCAAAATTACTCAGTTGGCTTGTCTGGGTCATCCTCCTCAGGATCTTCCTTGTCAGGATCATCCTCCTGTGGCTCTTCTTGAGGTTGTGCTTCTTCCTCTTCTTCTTCCTCATCGTCGTCCAACGGATCGTCAGCTGGTAGTGGATGGGGCAATGGTGTTTTCATGGGGCTGAACTTTGGAAGATGTCAGGTCTCCTCCCAGGCTTAGGTTTCTCCCATTCCTACAAATGTTCAATAGCTGGTGGACATCAGATTCAACAATAGCATAAAAGAAGAATGGTTGATGGAACATATGCTCTAAACAATTAGCCAGTATATTGACAGTGTTCGCAAAGATTTTTTTTGCTAAATCACACATGAATATAGATAGTGGCAATCTTGGTATAACAAAACATTATTAAAAAATAGCAGGTTAACCATGATGATTGTCGCAGCGTAGCTCAGCAAGTCAGCGTAACAATAAAACAGAGGCAAGAGTCACGACTCACAGACAGAACACAGTTGCAAGCAAAAATAGAAGACAACCTGAACATAATTTGACCTTCACCCTAGTCCGACTCGTAAGTGCCCCCTAGTCCTAACATTATATCAACTTACCATGAATATGATCTTCCATTAAATGTATACCCTAAAGGACTAGTGCATTTACAGTACCCTAGGGTCACACAAGATACATATTTGTGTCTGAAACAAGCAAGATAGAAACAAGCTCTTTGGCAAATAGGCCATAGGCTTCAGAACTTGTTTGTAAGAAATTAAATTACTAGCATCATGACGTCAAGACAGCAGCTGAAAAATGAAAAGTTCGTGCAGATAATGATCTTATAGAACACCAGACCCCTAATAACTGTGATTGACTGATTGTTTAAACACTGAATAAGTAGAAGCAGCACGACTGTATAAGTAGAATATTTACTACATGAGCATTTATTTGGGACGATTTTGATATTTGAACCTCAGTTGGCACCACAAGTAACTAATCTGCTCAATAACCTACTAAGCTAGGTGAAACCTCCACTTCCTAGCTGCATATCAGCGTTTAAAATCCATCAACTCACTTCCGCCCCTAAAACTGCAAGAAGGATGAGACAGTAATGTCACTATAACACAACTCCATTCTCAAGGAAATCCGTTAAGTATAACATATGTTTTCACCTTGGGACATCTTCTTCAACTAGAAATATCTAAGCCAACACTCCTAAAAATGCAAGAAGGATGGAACAAGGGCATCACTATATCGCAGCTTTATTTGCAAGGCAATCAGTTAAGTATAACCTATGTTTTCTCATACAGATATCCTCAAATAGAACTCTTAAGTTACTCGTAAAAATACACAAGAACGATGAAACAGCGATGTCAGTGGCTCACTATCTACTAAGAACCATTGTACTATCCACAAGCACAAACCAACGTGCATCAGAAATTGTCCTGTCCAATCACAACAACCTGTTCGACACGATCTAGAGCACCCCTGTTGACTTCATTTGAACCCCCAATTCCTAAACCCCCGTAAATCCGAGTGTCATAAGCCAAAATGATCACAAACGGAGCATTCAGTTTAGCATGGGATATATAACAAAATAACTAGGACGGGGAACGGGCGGGGAAGAATTACGATGGGGAAATCCAGGGGCGAGCGCCGCGTAATCTTCTCCTCGTCGGGGCCATACACACCACAAGCGCGTCCCACCTCCGCCGCCTCCTCGACGGGAACGCCGCCCGCGCGACGAAGACGCCTCCGGATGCGGAGGCGGAGACGCCTAGAGCGCCCGCCGGTGCGGCGGCCGTCGCGAAGAGGCACCACGGGGACGCCATGGGGAGAAGCTTAAGGGTAAGACGCTTCCGCCTGGGTGGAGGCCGGAGAAGTGGAGAAGTTGGGATGGAATTTGGGTTCTCGCTGGCTGATAAGAGTTCGCCCGTGTACAGCTGTAAACCTGAGAATGGTTTTAGTTTAACTGGGCTGGATGGTTGAGTTTTGTATTTGGTTTGATTAGTTCGGGTGGGAATGGGCCTAACGTGTCGGCAGGTTCGGTTCAGTTTTAGTTTGTGAACAAAACAATTGGGTATGGTTGGTTATGGGTCCAAAGAGTTTTGGGTGGGACTGATTCCAACTTTGGGTTAATACCCGGTTTTTAGGACTGGGTCTAGCCATACTTACCGGCCGTAGGCCTGACTAGGTGCACGTTACCACGAAGCAGCTCCAACACGTACGATCGTGGCCACGATCGATTGGGACACGTGCATCCCATGTGGGCCCATCCACTCTCTCTTTCCTCCTTATCTTCTTAGCCCAACGCCCGTGGCCATTAACACCGCACCGAGAGCTCGAGAAACGTAGCAGAAACGAGATAAAATATCGCCGGAGTCGGGGCCGACGTGGCTGGCCGCGGCGGCGCCGGCGACGTTGAGCCTGGTCTTGGCCAATCTGGAGCTGGTGCCCAACAAGTCCCTCAAGAACCTCATCTGAAAGTGGTGGCGGGAGAATGGCGTGGCCATGGAAATCCGCGAGGCCAGCAAGAGCGAGCAGGCCCAGGCGATGGCCGCCAACAAGGCGGCGCTCGAAGTGGCGCGCATGACGGCGTCGTTTCTAGTGAAGAAGCTCTCGGTGTAACAGCTGAGCTTGTGGAGAAATGTGTTGCCTGTTGGGCATGCTTGGTTCAAACGGAAATATTTTTCTTCAGTCGCAATATACATAGTTTGGTTCGAACGAATTGAGCTAAAAAGAAAAAAACACACGAAAACATTCTCTTGATCTCAGTTTTAAAGAAAAAATGCAAGAATTTTACTGTCTAGTTGAAGCTCTTTTCTAAATTCCTACGTACGGAGAACGAGAGTGAGACCTTCCTTCAGTGGTATTAATAATATCCTAATTATACTTTCTCATGTCATTTGACTTTGATTTGGCCATGATTATTAGGACCCTGTGTGTTTCTTATTCTTGTGAACAAAATACTCAAGTTTAAACAATTCTTGTGTTTTTCAATACTCGGTTTTACACGTGCATTCATATCATATTTTGGTGTTTTTTCTATTCCCGTGTTTAGAATCTTGCGAACCAAACATGCCCCGAGTATGTAAAAGAAATCGACGGATTAAAATGAATATGATATAATTTTTCGTAACTTCATAAAATATTTTCTGCTGTTAGCATGAATAACAAAATTTGTAATTAGATGAAACAATTTTTCTTGGTATGTTAAATATTTTTTCAATATTTCAATCATTAAATAGATTCAATTGTAATCCCTTAGTTCTTTAATGTAGGGTATATAGTTTTGTCACATGAATATTAAGACATGGGAATTTGGTATACGGTGGACTCATTTGCCCGAGGAAAAAAACCAAGAGACGAGTCCCTAATAGCCACATATTGAAAACAATCTGTCAAATCTCTTAGCGAGGGATTTAATTGTGTGAATCGGTAAAATTGTCTAAAAATGGCAATACACCTTATATTTTGGATTTTTCTTAAAAAATATACACCTTACATCAAAAAATGGAGATGTATAAAAATGAAAGATATGTTTTTATTAAAAATGAAATATGTGCTAATGGGCCGAAAAAGTATTTTGTCATGCTTTATACACAAACCAACATACAACTCGACACCACCACACAAGCATCCAAGCCAAGATAGAAAAGTGCTAAGAGCATCTCCACCGGGGCCTCCAAATGGCCCCCTAAAGGCCCATTGGGGGTCCGGAAGCCAAAATCGGCCACTAGCGGCACCCCAAAGGGTCGGGTCGAGCTAAATCATGTCCGACACCCCCGAAAGGGCCTCCAAGTTTGGAGGCCCTCTCGAGGGTGCCGGACATGGGGCGGACGTGCCATCTGATAGGGTTGGCCCGCCCGTCATACACACAGCGCTGACGCCCGTGTTAATTAGGGCTGTGAAGGAGGCCGTTCCGCCCGATTTTAATGGCGAGGCGACGAGACGACGGCACGCCTGTCAGCACGCATCACAATAACGCCGCGCCTGTTCCCCTGGCGGGCGCAGAGCGAAGCGACACGTCGCAATAACGCCACGCCCATTCCCATGGCGCAGACGGAAGCAACGCCTCGAGCGCCGTCCACGTGTTGACGTCGCTGCGGCTTCCAGCGGTGGCGCCCTGCACACGCATCGTCGGCGTCAATGTGTAGCCAGGCGAACCGGTGGCTAGGCGTTAAATGCAGGCCACCCAACCCCGCTCCTCCGGCCGCCTTTAAAACCCGGCGCGTCGCAGACCTCCTCTCCCCGCACCACTCCTTTTCCCCTCTCTCAAAACTCGACACAAGCAAATCGGCCTCCAAGTATGGCGAGCAGCCGCGAGACGCCGGAGGAGCGCGCGCTTCGGCGTCATCGCGACTTCCTCTTGGCGGAATGTGCTCGCCGCTGCAACGAGCGCCGCGGCCAGCAACGCCGCCGTACGTGGTGTCGCTGGAGACACGCGGCTGTGCAGCCGCCACAGCGTGCCGGTGGAGGACGACGCCACCCTACCCGAAGGGTGGACGAGGAACGCCGTCAACGTGCCGGTGTCACCGCGGCTCAGCGGGCAGGAGCACGTCGACTACATCATGCGGCAGTGGAGGGAGATGCCATACGAGCAGAAACTCGACCCCAAGTACTCCATCTCAGCGCCCTACTGGCACGCCGTGGTAGACACGGAGTACGAGGTGCGTCGCACTGGCGTCTTCCTCCCCATCGCCGCGTGGGAGCCTATGCCGGAGCTGTCTGCATCGGACGACGACCGCTCCGACGGCGAGGATGACGACGACTCCGAGCTGCCCGATCTCCCCTTACCACCGACAGGCGCATCTTGGTCAGCAGTGTCGCCGTCACCGGAGAAGGGGGCACCAGATGAAGCCGGCGAGGCTTCCCATCAAGCGCGCCGCGGCTCCCAACAGCGGTAGATCAAATCCCACCACACGCCGGCTATGAAACCAGAAGCCTCAGCCTCAGCTGATGCTACGTTTCTAAAGGCCGTAGCCGATGGCAATAGCGGATGAAACTTCCGGCGCCGGATCATTGATGCATGCAAGTCTCTTGATGATTCCGGCGCTGGTTCGCATCTTTTTCGTCGGCGCTAGGCCGTGGAAGCGGCATCTTCCTCGACGCCAGCGCGTGTAGTGGTTGGCTAGACGCAATAGCGTGTAGCTGGTAACGGTGTAGTTTAGGTTCAGTTTGTTAAATCTCGTTTAGGATTGAAGTTGTAAGGGGAACACGCCAAAGGATGAACTTTTCACCTGGAGTAGCACAAAGGATGGAGAATAACCACTAGGACGACTTCGTGAAAATATGTGCTAATAGGCCGCAGCAGTGGCCAGCCCACTTAACATATGGTTCAGGAGTGGGTGGCTTCTGTCCTGCCATAAAGATGAGGCGCAAATCCTATATGACGCCCATTAGCGGCGTGTAACGGTCGCGCCGCTAACGGGGACCTTCTGGCGGGCCAGCCCATTTTGGCGGCTTTCCTTTATTTTCTTTTTCATTTTCCTTTTTTTTCTTATTTCGTTTTCTTTTTAATTTCTGTTTTTCATTTTCGTTTTCTTGTTTTATTTTTCGTTCTTTTAATTTTTTCTATTTCTTTTTTCTTACCATTTTTAAGATCTGAACATTATTAAAAAAATGAACAATTTTTAAAATCTGAACCATTTTTAAAACGAACCATTTTCACAATTGGAAAATTTTCAAATATGGAACCATTTTCAATTTTTGAACCATTTTAAAATTTGGAACCATTTTAAATTTTGAAACCATTTTCAATATTTGCACCGTTTTCCATTGTGGAACCATTTTAAAAATTGGAACAATTTTCAATTTTGGAACCATTTTCAAGTTTTGAACATTTTCAATTTTGGAACCATTTTCAATTTTGGAAAGTTTGGAAGAATTTTCAAGTTTGGAACCATTTTTAAATTTGGAACCTTTTTTTAACCATTATCAGAATTGGAACCATTTTCAAATTTTGGAACCATTTTCATTTTTGGAACCATTTTGAACCATTTTCATTTTTGGAACCATTTTCAAAATTGGAGCCATTTTCAATTTTAGAACCATTTTCAATTTTGGAACCATTTTCAAAATTTTGGAACCAATTTCAAAATTGGAACCATTATCAATTTTGGAACCATTTTCAAATTTGGGACCATTTTCAATTTTTGAACCATTTTAAAGTTTGGAACCATTTTTATTTTTGGAACCATTTTTAAAATTGGAACCATTTTTCAAATTTGGAACCATTTTAAATTTTGGAACCATTTTCAAAATTGGAACCGTTTTCAATTTTGGAACCATTTTAAAATTTGGAACCATTTTAAAAATTTGGAACCATTTCAAATCCGAAAACATTTTCAAAATTGGAATTATTTTCAATTTTGGAACCATTTTCAAAATTTTGGAACCATTTTTAAATTTGGAACTATTTTCGTTTTCGGTTTTCTTTTTTGAAAAGTATAAATTTTGAAAATGGTTCATATTTTGAAAGTATTCAGATTTAAAAACTTGTGTTTTAAATAAATGCTTCAGATTTTGAAGAAGTGGCCGAAAAGGTTCGAAACAGTTCAAAAACGGAGAAAGTACGATTTAGAAACAAGTTTGTAACGGTAGGAAACAGTTTAAAAACCAATTTCGATCGCGCAAACCAATTGGGCTGACCCCAGCTAAGAGACCACGTAGGCAGCGCGGCGTGAAATCGCCGCTAACGCGCGATATACAGGCGCTCCCAAGATGAGGCAGGTGCTCCCGAGCCCATGCTGGAGATGGTATGGACCAGCACACTTCGGTTGTTTTTTGTGAATGCACGCTTTGTTTTTAGTTTTTTGTGAAATTATCAGCCCATCTCATGCTAAAAAACCAGTTGTATTTTGTGATCCTATTATTGTGCTCGAAGCCTTGGCTTTGAAAGACTTATAAATTTGGCATTATGTTTTTGTTTACCAGATTCTCTTAACGATACCAATGTGATACAAAGATTACATTTATTTGCTCGGCTTGCCAATAGAGATGATCCGGCTTACAACTACACAGTCGATGAATATTGTTATACCATGAGGTATTAGCTTGTCGACGGTATCTATCCTTGTTGGTCAACATTTGTGAAAACCAACTAAAAATGGAAGGCAAGAAATAATCCTTCTATGCTAAATGATATTAACAGGATATCCGGTGTGTTGCAACTTCGGTTTGCAATTGTTCAAGATCTTGCTCGCTTCTGGATAAGAAATCCCTCTCAAATATCATGACGGTTTGTGTGACTTTACACAATATGACCATCAAGTATGAGAGAGGTTTAAACTTGGAGTTTTTTATGACAACTTTGGCAGCCATGTGAATACTCAAAGGAACCTGGACCGGATCCAAGCATTTCATGAGTCCTACCGAAAGATTGAGGATAAGACCACACACACCCAGCTTCGTGATGATCTTATTGAGCACCAGTGACAGTTGTATGAGAAATAGATTCTCATTTTATTTATATTCATGTGTGATTTAAACCATTCTTTTCATTCCGGATCATTCATTGTCGTTTTAGTTATTAGGCTTTAAATATTTGTTATTTGGATGATTATTGTATTGTATTATATTAAAATATTATTATGTTGGATTTATATTGCTGTTTTATTAACAATATGTTGTTCAAAATCATGAAATTTGCTAAAACTCTGGAAAAGGTTTTACAGTACCGTGCAGGCTCTAGTAGAACAGATGCTCCAAACTCGTATCGGAAGGGGCATCTATTCTGCCGGAACCCGCGCAGGACCGTAAAGCCTCTTCCGGTCGAACCTGAAACTTGTTTTTTGAATATCCGGAATGTTAGAGATGCTTTAATCGGTCACTTCGAATCTGTTTTTAAAAAGAAAAAAAAATATATCGATCACTTCTCCGAGGAATACACTCGTTCAGTCGTTCCGCCGTAGAGCATGTGCCACATGGTGCTCATGCACGGGTCGCGACGCCTGTCATCGTCGGCACCTGACGCGTAAGCCCGGCGACAAGCACCCTAACACGCCACAGCCAGAGCTGGCGTTTTGGACTGTCACGCACGAATATTCAACACTGGCTCACACAGTCTTGCACCACATCCGTGTAGATTAAGCCCCCGATCGATGTCCGAGTAACAACGACTAAATACCCAAACACCGCAAGCAAACACAAACATGCGATTTACGTGGTTTAGCCGACACATCAGCATGCAATGCATGCACGTGTTTCACTTTTAACCGCTCCCTTTTGCATGGCGCGCTTTGACGGTCAAAGCTTGGGCAGGAAGCACGGCAACCGAGCCCGCCGGACCGGACCGGACCTGCCCCTGGCGCCACGAATACTCTACTCGCCGCCGTTGTACCGCGGCATAGAGGGCCGCTGAGGAGGATCCCATGTACGGAGTAGTAAGCTTAATTAGACATGCATGCAGATGCGTGCGTGCATGGGGAACCTACACGGCTCTCCTCACGACCTCACGTGCACCCGGGAAAACACCAACGCTAACCTTTTTTGATGGATGCACTTGCAGTGAGTGGCAGTTCCACAGTTGGCTCCTCTCACAGGTTATTCAAACAAGCAGAGAGAAACTGTGGGTTGGGAGAGGCGTTGCCTCCCGGATGTATATGCTCCTGTTATATGTTTCGAAATTTAAAAAATATGAAAACTTTTCGAAAAAATCTGAGAAAGATTGGGCACAAACATTCGTGAAATATTTCGGAAGAAATTAACACTTTCTGTGGTCTGTGCAAAAAAAGACAAAATCTATGCTTTGAAAAATGTATTTTAAATCTCATTTCGGCCGCAGATTTTGTCTTTTTTGCACAGACCACATAATGTGTCATTGTATGTTTGTACCCAATTTTTTTCCAGATTTTTTAGAAGTGTTTTTATATATTTTTAATTTTGAAAAAAGTTAACAGGAGCATATGCACCCAGGAGCCAAAATGAATTTCTGAAACTGTGCTTCATAAAAATAATTATTAGAATATTAGGCAATTTTTATATGAGATTAATTATCGAATTAAACATCATAGATGCACTAGCAGATCTAACTACATATGGCAAACTAGATATATCTAGTAGATCTATATATGGACCGACTACTACTAGTGTAACCAGAGAGAAGTAGCACATGCGTGTTGACCGGGAAGTCCCCATCACAGCGTCGTCGTTGATGTTGGCCATGGCGGTGATGAGGAAGCAGATGTGCAGCCGACTTTGGTGTTATAGTCGGCTCAGCCGAAGTCGTCAAGTCAGCGCAGCTAGACTCGGACGGAAGCGAGCAGTCGCGTCGAGATGCTTCCCCAAAAACAAAAAGGCGGAGTCGATGGAAGCACATGACACATGTCAAACATGCACATCCATGTTTACACGTACATCCACAGCTGGTACGCACCAAAATAATCTTTCACAAATAAATAAGCTCTAACTCGAAATCATTCACGAAACGCGACATGCGAGGCGTGGCAAGGAGGAGCGCGCGCGTACTGCTTCTTTTATCTCTCACTTAGCGAGACTAGAACAACTCAACTTACAGGCTGCTCGAACTCTTTGTCTCCAAACAGTAGGAGACTAAACTTTAATCCTATACTCACTTCATGCACGAAACTAAATGGCCATTTAAGATTTCAGAAATTGTTGGGCCAACACAACAAGGTAACTTTCGTTTGACAAGAAAGAACGGAGGTAAGTATGGTAGATCTATACGTGCAATGGCAGCAATCACTAGCAATGATACTACCACACTGTTGTAGCTGTTCAATTATATCCAAATAATGGCCACACCTAGCAAGCTAGCTAATTGCTGTAGGATCATTAACATTCTTCCTGTAATCATGTTTATATGGTCTCGATACAGGAGTTCACCCTCGCTCCCGTCCCTAACCCTAGCCGCCACCACCCCGACCCCCTCGCCGCCGGCCTCTCCTCCTCTCTCTCTGTCCTCCGCTCCCGTGCGGCCGCGCCTGGGCCGCACCGGGGCACCCTCAGGCCCTCTCTCGCCAGGCCGCCGAGCGCCAATTGCTCCTCTCGCCGCCGCCGGAGGCGTCACCTGGGCAAAGCCCGGAAGGCGCGGCGGCGGCGGGATCTTCCCGGCACCGATCTGAGTGGATCGTTAGGTCGGCGGTGGCGCTGGCTCGAGCTGATCCGGTCCATGGCCGGGAGGCTCCTGCCGACGGCCACGCGGTGTGGCTGCCTGCGTTTCAAGGACGCCGGGGCAGCGACCCCGGGCTAGGTGGCGGCGACATCACTCCCCTAGGGGTGCTGGTCAAGAGGTGGCTTCGGGCGGCGGCGACGTGGCGCGGCGGATCGTGGGATCCCGTGCATAGGCGTCCGGTGCTGGCTATGGTGCGCTTGTGCAACATCCATGCGACGGGGATTCGACTGCCGGTGAAAACCGTGCCCTGACTTCGGTCACGGCAGACGATGGCGGTGCCTCATGGCGTCGTTACTTTGTTGAAGGCATCGTCGATGAAGTTCTCGTCTCCTTGTTGAAGGCTTGGGAAACTCCGGGGGAAACCCTAGATCTGGATCTTCCGGATCGGACGATGATGACACTACGGTGACGTTCTCCCTCTTGAGGGCTTCGTTTTGGTGTTTGTGCTAGCTGGAGGGGCTTAGAGGTGGAGCGGTGTTGCATCTACCACATCTTCGACGGCGAGTCTCGGCTGCGTGGCGCAACAGAGTATCGGCGTCAAACGCGTGATGATGGACGCGCGTAGGGCGGAGGCGCCGCCTGGCGTCGTGAGACGTCGATGGCAGGCCTGGCAAGGGTCTTCGCCTCAGTCTACATGTTGGAGATGGGCTAGTAAAAGATGGCGGAGGCGACTTCCGGTGCGTGCGCACAAGGCGCTATCTCTGGAGTTGGCCAGGGAACCGGCGATGGGCGTGGCCGGGGCATAAGGCCCCATTTGTTTACTCTATCGTTCGTGTTAGTTATGGTGCCTGTTTGGTAGTTTCGACTTGTAAGATTGTGGTTTGTAAGGTTTTTTGCTAGCTTATGTTGAATAAATGAAATAAATGCCGTATGCATCTCTTCGATGCAGAGGCCGGGCTCCCCATTTCGAAGAAGAAAAAAGAAAAAAAAAATGTTTATATGGTCTCTGGAGTGCTGCACATGAGCCGGCCGTGAACGATCGAGAGGTCGAGTGGTCGACGGACGGGACGGGGTGCTGGATCAGGCATGTTCGCGGAGACGTTTAGGGCACTCCGTTAGAGCGTGGTAGCACTGTTCCTCTCCCCTAGTGTGCCCGGAAGACAAGGGTGTGTGTCCTTGTAGAGGGCACAGCTTGTAAGCCCAGCTCGATCATCTACTTTAATCCGAGTCACCGTGACCTTTCTTTAGGGTTAACCTTTCTCGCTCTTTGGGGTTGGATGGGCGTTTCTCGATACGGAGAGAGACGCCCGGCTGATGCGGGGAAGACAGTGGGTTTGGATCATTTTGATTATGGTACCAAGGAATGATCAAGAGAAGATAACAGTGGAGTGCAATATAATATGTTCAGAGTGAGATCCACACTAGATCCACACTTTCAGTTTCTAGTCTTGCACTTTGATTTGTGCTAGATAGCCAGTCCAAGCAGGTCGTACCAGCAGTCCATGCAATTAATCCAGTGATTTGCCTCGGTAGCAGCGTATTATAGGGCTCTCGCGCGTAGCCCCTTGTGCCTATTTGGGGTTGGAACTCGCGGAGGAAGAGGGTTTCTACAGGTGTGCGCGCGTGCGGGACGGGTTTGACCGCTCCACGGGAATCTTATCGCTGGATTCGTCTCCTTTGGACGGGACGAACCGTCCGCGCACGTACTACATATGAATGCACACGGGCGCATATGGTTGGGCGATCGATGGTCTTCTTACCAGATTCTTCTTGCCTCCTGGATTAGGATCCAAGGATATGTTGGCACATTTTGAGCATAGCCTTCCATGTCCGGGACTTCGTCAGTAAGAGCATCTTCACCGGTACCTCCGAAACGTGTTAGGAACCTCTAAAAAAAAGTATGTTATTGGGAGTCTCAGACACATGTCCGTCACTATCGGGACGGCCGCTAGCCTATTCATTTTTTCCCCCATTTTATAAATATCTTTATGTTTCTATTAAAGTGACATACAATTATACAACTAGATTGCACACCTTCAACAATAGTTTAGATATAGAAATACTATAATTATTGGTTTCCTTTAAGCGTTCACAGTGCTCGCCTAGATCGTCCTGCAGTTGGTAGTGAGTTCATCATGAATGCATGGCGCGAGGAATTCAGAAAGCTCGAACATGACGCTTATAGTGGCTCGACAAAAGGACTGTCAGTGTGATCAAACACCATATGAACATTGCCTTCACTCTCCACGACCATATCGCTCATGTTTGGGTGTCTCGTGCTTGAATGCCTCCCTCCCCGTTTAGGAAAGTTGTGTTGAAATTCATTGATGAACAAGAAGACCGTGAGAGACGGCCATGCCTCAGACTTTTCAGTTATACTCCCTCCGTTCCATGATGTAAGATATTTTAGGTGTTACACATGCATGTCTATATTATATTAAAAAGAATGTACACGTACAATAAAAAGTGTCTACATACATGTGTATGCATGTGAATATGGAAAGGCTAAAACATCTTATATTGTGGAACGGAGGGAGTACCAACGAAACCCGTTAGTCCTACACGCTATCCTTTTTCACTTGAAGTGCTCATCATATAGAACCAAAACACATGCTACCTATGTTATGTTCTCATATAAATACTTACCCCCTAGAACATTTTCCCCTTCTCTCGGGTGGCCAGGATCAGGAGTTTTCTGGCCACTCCCCTGCCCTCCTCTAACATTGACCCAAATGTAGTGTTCTAGCTGCTTCTGAAATAGCTATACCTCCTCCCCAATCAGCTTCCACCTTACCTCACCAATGCGTCCACTACTCTGATCAGAAAGAAACCAACTCTCACAGCTAGCCCGAGGGCTGTTCTACCGATCGGCCTCCCCAAAATGGCTTCTGGAAACAACTGGCTGGGGTTCTCACTCTCCGGCCAAGAAAACCCACAGCCTCATAGCTCGCCGCCAGCCGCCATCGACATCTCCGGCGCCACCTATTTCTATGGCCTACCGATGCAGCCGGCTCCTGACGCTCAACTGGGCGGGCCAGGACATCAAGCTTCATACGGGATCATGGAGGCTTTCAATAGGGGAGCTCATGAAACCCAAGGTGAGAGGAAGAAGCTATAGCTAACTGCATGCACCGGTAGCAACGGACCCAGTGTTCAGTGATCTGTCGCTAGCTAGCTAGTGCGCATGGTGCACTTCTCCAGCCCGCGTTCATGGGTTTCTTGTTATTTGATGTGGTTGTAGAGTGGAACATGAGGGGTCTGGAATACAACGGCGGCGCCTCGGAGCTCTCGATGCTCGTCGGGTCGAGCGCCGTCGGCGGCAAGAGTGCTGTTGACGCCAAGGCCCAACCGAAGCTTGAGGACTTCCTCGGCAGCAACTCGTTCGTCTCCGAGCAAGATCAGACCGGTGGCTTGTTGTTCTCTGGAGTCCCGATGGACAGCAGCATCAACAGCAACAGCGGGAGCAACACCATGGAGCTTTCCATGATCAAGAGCTGGCTCCGGAACAACCAGGTCCCCCAGGCACCGCACTCACCGACCGTGGCGCCCCCCACGCAGCAGCCGCAAATCCACAAGGAGATCACGAGCACCGACGCGAGCGCCTCCAGCTTCGATGCGCTGGGGAGGAACGGCGTGGTGGTGGCGTCAGGGAGCCTGGCGCTCTCGATAAGCACGGGATCGGGTTCGCACCTGCCGATGGCTATGGCTGGGAGCGGCTTCAGTGGGGCAGCCGCGGAGAGCACCTCCACGGAGAACAAGCGGGCAAGCGGCGCCATGGATTCGCCGGGCAGTGCCGTAGAGGCCGTCACCAGGAAGTCCATCGACACGTTCGGGCAAAGGACCTCGATATATCGAGGTGTAACAAGGTTAGAACCCTAACTAGTTTCTTCGCACTTTAACTGTTAATCGAATCAATTAAGATTGATCACGGATGCCGTTAGTTAGTTTATTTTGAATTTGTCTATTCGTAGGAAATGCCAATCAACAACCTAATTGAGAAGTTAAACAATCACAAGATATAACAGACATGTGATGCTAGAATGGACTTTTTTGTGTGATGCCGTTAGTTATGGCCATTTTTTCATTCTCTTTTCATAGGTGATTGGAGTACAATATAGCTCTTGACTAAAAAACAAGGACGTACCACTAATTGCATCGGTCAACCAATGGAGAGGCGGAGGATTTTCCTTCTTTTGCAAAAATATGACGACAAACTAAATTACTGGGCCATATGACATGATTCACAGTTACCTGTTACCACCCAATATGCGCGTTGTTTTTTTCTGGGATTCTATGCACATTGTAATCTGACCCACCAAAATAGAACTAACAAAATAGAACTATAGACCGTTGCTTTTGATCCAACAAAATAGAACAAGAGGTGTGAATAATCTACATTGTTATAATTGACCCAACAAAATAGATCTATAGACCTTTGCTTTTGTCTTGATCAACAGGGATGATTTCAGCACTTAAAATGAACCCGTTTTGTGAACTGAATACTGTTAGACTTGTAGTACGGTACCTAAATATAATGTATACGTATAGAGTATGGAGTAGTACTCCACCTCAAATACGTCGTATTGTACTGCCACGCCTGGGGCTTTTCCTGGCTCATATAACACGTACCCGATCGACCCTTCTGGGCAACGATCGTTTCCCCAATTCACATGGTATCAGAGCCACCTCTCCCATGACCTAGCTGTCGCCAAAACCCTAAAACCGATCTAGCCGCCGCCGCCGCATCCATTGCCGCTGCCGCCGCTCCACGACCACGACAAGACCAGCCGCCACCGCTGCATCCATTGCTGCCATAGCCGCCTCAAGATCAAGACCAAACATACAACCAAGATCAGCCGCCGCCGCCGCACTCCTGCCGCTGCCGCCGCCTCAAGAACACGACCAAGAAGACGATCAAGATCAGCCGCCGCTGCCGCCGCACTTTCTGCTGCCGCCGCCGCTCAAGAACACACCAAGACCAAGCCATCCTCGACGTCAACATGTCATCCTCCTCAGCATCTCGTGCCCTGGCCGCCGACCTGGGTAACGCTCCCACCCTCCTCCTTACCCGAAGCAATTTTCTGTTCTGGAAAACCCTTGTGCTTCCTCCTCTCCGAGGTGCACAGGTGACTGGACTGCTCGATGGCACCGACGTTGCACCTGCCAAGACCGTCGAGGTAGAGGATGAGGAGAAGAAGAAGGTGACCGTGCCGAACCCCGCGTACTCCGCCTGGATCGTCAAGGACCAGCAGGTGATGGGATGGATTCTCCAGACCCTCTCACCCGAGATACTCGCCAACATGTTCGACCACACCTCCACCGCGCAAGTCTGGAGCACGATCAACACCATGTTCACCTCGGTCTCGAGGTCCAAGGTCACACATCTTCGCACGGCTCTGAACAAGACCAAGAAGAAGAAGGACATGTCTGCAGCCGAGTACTTCACCACCATGAAGGGTTTCTGCTCCGAGCTCGCCGCCGCCGGCAAACCAGTTGATGATGATGAGCTTATTGGTTACATTCTTAATGGACTTGACAGTTCGTATAATGACGTTGTTGCTGCAGTGAATGGACAGCGAGGTACCACCCTTGATGATCTGTTTGCTCAGATTGCTGCCCGTGACATGCGTAGAGAGATGCTCTCCGATGAAGATGATGCCCTTCCAGCGCAAACCTTCACCTCCTCTGCCCACCTTGCTCGCGGTGGCAACCAGCAAGGATACTCGGGTGATCGAGGCCGCCGTGATGGCGGACGACGCGATGATGGTGGACCCTGGCGTCCACGTGATGATGGTGCCCGTGATGGAGGCCGCCGCGGTGACGGTGGTCCTTGGCGTTCACGGGATGATGGCGCTCGTGATGACCGCGGTTCCTGGCGTTCGCGGGACGATGGCGCTCGCCGTGACAATGGTGGCCAGTGGCGTTCTCGTTCTCGTGATGTTGGCCGCCGTGATGGCGGTGGAGGACGCACTGATGGCCGCCGTGATGGCAGCAACGGAGGTCGCCGTGATGATCGGCGTCGTGTTGACCGCGCTGCAACCCCGTACGTCAACGTCACTTGCCAAATTTGCAAGATCCACGGCCACCCAGCAAGCGACTGCTGGTGGCGCTATCAGGACCGTGACGAGTCTGATGATGAAGACCGTGAAGAGAAGAATGCACGCCTCGCTTCCTACGGGTTGATACCAACTGGTATCCTGACACCGGTGCCTCAAACCACATCACATCGGAATTGAGCAAGCTCTCCATCCACGACAAGTACAAGGGCGTGATCGTGTCCACACTGCGGATGGAAACGGTATGCAAATAAGCAACATTGGTTATTCAACATTGTGCACCCCACATGCATCTTTTCATCTCAAAAACATCCTTCATGTTCCTAATGCCACTGCAAATCTTTTATCTGTTCATAAGCTTACACTTGATAATCATATTTTCTTTGAATTTCACCCACATTTCTTTTTGATAAAGGATCAGGAAACAAGGAGAATCCTGTTTAAAGGTCCATGTCATGGTGGTCTCTATCCGCTAGTGCCGTTTTCCACTGGGTCTTCCAAGCATGCCTTCATTACAATAAAGCCGTCGTCATCCACCTGGCATCGTCGTCTAGGACATCCTTCATCCTTTGTGGTTCAGCAAGTTCTTAGAAGTAATAAAATTTCCTATACTCCTGAAATAAGCCCATACATTTGTGACTCTTGTCAGTTAGCTAAGAGCCACCAGTTGCCATATCCTGTGTCCACTAGTGTTTCCACTGTTCCACTGGAACAAGTGTTTTCTGATGTATGGGGTCCAGCACCTGAGTCTGTTGGCAAACACTCTTATTATGTAAGCTTTATCGATGATTTCAGCAAGTTTACCTGGATTTATTTGCTTAAGAAACGTTCTGAGGTGTATCAAGTTTTTCTTAATTTCCAGCAACTTGTTGAGCGCAAATTTGATAGGAAAATTATTACCATGCAAACTGATTGGGGTGGTGAGTATGAAAAACTAAATAGCTTTTTCCAAAAGATAGGCATTTCACATCATGTTTCTTGTCCTCATGCCACCAACAAAATGGTTCCGCTGAACGCAAACATCGCCACATTGTTGAAGTTGGTCTTGCATTGCTTGCCAACGCCTCTATGCCCCTTAAGTTTTGGGATGAAGCTTTTCTCACTGCCACCTTTCTCATAAACTTGCTTCCTAGCAAAGTCATAAATATGGATACACCCGTTGAGCGTCTTCTTCATACCAAGCCAAACTATGAGTCTCTTAGAGTGTTTGGATGTGCCTGTTGGCCAAATCTACGTCCCTATAACAAAAGAAAACTTGCCTTTCGTTCCACACGTTGTGTGTTTCTGGGCTATAGTCCACGCCACAAAGGAGTCAAGTGTTTAGAAGTTTCAACTGGACGAATTTATATATCACGTGATGTTGTGTTTGATGAAAGTGTTTTCCCTTTTGCTTCACTTCATCCTAATGCCGGTGCTCGTCTTCGCAAAGACATTCTTCTTTTACCTTCTTCCATCACATCAAATGTTGGGGATGCACATGTTGAAGACTATATGGATTTGCCTATTATACCTGTTGTTACTAATGATCGTGATGCAGAACATGAAGTGTCAACTGGTGCGGAGCCACAGCAGCAAGAAACAGAAAAAATCTGGTGCAAAATCGTGCTGAAACGGTGTTGAACAGACCAAGAAACGACACAGCTTGTCGTATACGTCGCGATCCGAGGAGGATTCGATACGCGCTGATCCCTGTGATGATTCTGGCTCAGGTGGTCACGCCGATCCCGAGAAGCAGGCGCTGCCTCGGATTGGCCATCGCCTTCAGCGCTCACGCGGTCCTCGTCCGTGCACGGACCGCGGCCCTCCTCGCCTGCATGCAACGACTCCGCTGCCGCCACGTCGTGCAGGCCAACACGCTCCAGGACACCGGCCCGGTCCCGCTCTCGGAGCCCACCGCGGTCACCATCACCGGTCCCCTCGACGCCGAATCTGCGGGCGACACGTCGCCGCAGTCCCCAGCGCACCAGCATTCTCCTGCGCATGCCGACACGGACGCGGAGGAATCCTCTCCCTCCAATGATGATGCTCATGATGATGTCCATGACGAGGCTGATGCCAGCCCCGGTGGATCCTCTGTGCATGGATCTGCTGCAGATTCTCCTGCGCCAACACCATCTCCACCGCCTCCTGAACCTCGTACTCGACTTCAAAAAGGTATACGCCAGCCCAGAATAATTACTGATGGTACTGTTCGGTGGTGCTTGTTTACATCTACAGATGAACCACGTACACTATCGGAGGCTCTTGAAGATGACCGTTGGCGCAAGGCGATGGAAGAGGAATACAATGCTCTCATAGAAAATAAAACATGGCATCTAGTTCCTCCACATCACACAAAAAATCTCATTGACTGCAAATGGGTATATCGTATTAAAAGGCATGCAGATGGTACTGTTGACAGGTATAAAGCACGTCTGGTTGCGAAAGGATTTAAACAAAGGTACGGAATAGATTATGAGGATACCTTCAGTCCTGTGGTAAAAGCAGCAACTATTCGTATTGTCTTGTCTGTTGCTGTGTCCAGAGGATGGAGCTTGCGACAGTTAGATGTCAAGAACGCGTTTTTGCATGGCGTTCTGGAAGAGGAAGTTTACATGAAACAACCCCCAGGTTTTGAAAATCCTCAAGCTCCACATCATATTTGCAAACTTGATAAAGCCTTGTATGGTCTCAAGCAGGCCCCTCGAGCATGGTACTCTAGACTCAGCACCAAGTTGCAACAGCTTGGTTTTGCTCCCTCCAAGGCCGACACCTCACTTTTCCTTTATAATAAATCTGGTATTATGATATTTGTTCTAATCTATGTGGATGATATTATAGTCACAAGTTCATCAGATCAGGCCATTTCTGCTCTTCTTCGTGATTTAAATGATGATTTTGCTCTCAAGGATTTGGGAGATTTACACTTCTTCTTGGGTATTGAAGTGAAGAAGACGCAGTCTGGTTTATTGCTTACACAGGAAAAATATGCTACAGAGATACTTGCTAAAGTTGGTATGACAAAGTGCACACCCTGTCCTACACCTTTATCTACTACTGAAAAATTGTCTTTATCTGCTGGGACTCCTCTTGGTCCTAATGATAGTACCCACTACAGGAGTATTGTAGGTGCTTTACAGTATTTGACATTGACACGGCCTGATATTGCTTTTTCTGTAAACAAAGTTTGTCAATATCTACATGCTCCTACAAGTGCTCATTGGACAGCTGCAAAACGGATTTTACGTTATGTTCAGGGTACTTTGCATGTTGGACTTACATTTCAGAAGTCTTCATCCACTCTTTTGAGTGCCTTTTCAGATGCAGATTGGGCAAGTTGTCTTGATGATAGAAGATCAACTAGAGGTTTTGCTATATTCATAGGACCGAATCTGGTTTCCTGGTGTGCACACAAACAGAAAACAGTGTCTCGATCAAGTACTGAAGCTGAGTATAAGTCTCTTGCCAATGCTACAGGAAAAACTGTGTCTATGGTGTGACAACTTAGGGCTGAGTATATGGGTTGAATCTGTTCTGAATGAACTTGGTGTTAAACTGAAGGAAAAACCGTGTCTATGGTGTGACAACTTAGGAGCTACATACTTGTCTGCTAACCCAGTGTTTCATGCTAGGACCAAGCATATTGAAATTGACTATCATTTTGTTCGTGAAAGAGTTGCTGAAAAATTGCTTGATATTAAGTTTATTTCCAGCAAAGATCAAGTTGCAGATGGATTCACAAAGGTTTTACCAGTCAAGAGCTTACATGAGTTTATGCGTAATCTCAACCTCTCCGAAGGTTGTGATTAAGAAGGGCTGTTAGACTTGTAGTACGGTACCTAAATATAATGTATACGTATAGAGTATGGAGTAGTACTCCACCTCAAATATGTCGTATTGTACTGCCACGCCAGGGGCTTTTCCTGGCTCATATAACACGTACCCGATCGACCCTTCTGGGCAACGATCGTTTCCCCAATTCACAAATACTACCATAACTATGGCAAATATTTTCTAATTTTCTGTGATCTAACTGCACGCACGGAAGCATACCCACAATATAAACCGGTGTATATTTTACGTTAAACAGCGCATACAATTTTGTGTGCTAGCTATATTACCATGTTCTTGAATTTTCTTATTTCAGACATAGATGGACAGGGCGTTATGAGGCTCATCTCTGGGACAATAGCTGCAGAAGAGAAGGGCAAAGTCGCAAGGGCAGGCAAGGTACTAATAAAAATGGCTATGTACTTCCTAATTTTCTCCATCCATTGCACAACAATATTTACACTCTTTGGTGTACTAAATATTTATATCTCGTGTTTTGAACTTTTGCCTTGACACTGCGCCTTCACAATTGCATCTGGAATGACATTGTATTGTCCCCGACAATCTGCAGTTTATCTGGGTATGCTTTGCCTAACTCTGGTCATTTCTATTTTCGTTGCACATTACTATTTTGGTGATCGCACCCATTATAATCATGAGCACATAGGTGGCTATGACAAGGAGGACAAGGCAGCAAGGGCTTATGATTTGGCAGCTCTCAAGTATTGGGGCACAACAACAACAAATTTCCCAGTAAGCAAGTTCTGCAGAACTATTATTGTTGTCCACTTTCTTGCATTGCTATTCTTATTCTTGCATTTTTTGTTTATTTATGCATAATATCTCAAGTTGGTGTTGATTAGATCTGTAATTTTAGTTATATACATTTGCAGATAAATACCTACGAAAAGGAGGTGGATGAAATGAAGCATATGACCAGGCAGGAATATATTGCATACCTAAGAAGGTACTAGCTAGGCTGACGTCCGCCATTCTGAACTTTCACATACTTAACTAGAACATTACTCTAACAATAACTTGATTGAAAATTTTCAGAAATAGCAGTGGATTTTCTCGTGGCGCGTCAAAATATCGTGGTGTAACTAGGTATGTAACTAGGTAATCCGGCCGCTTATGTTTTACAATAAATTTATAATATAGAAATAGCAGGTAATTAATGTCGTTGATGTGGAAATAATTATACTTAAATTTGTAGGCACTTAAGAAAACATGTATTATATATAGCCATCCAAATTGTTGTATGCGAGTTACTCTTCATTGTTTAATTGTGTCCGAGTTACTCAAGTTTCAATCACTCTCTGTGAAGATTTGGTCATCACTCAATGTTCCAGCCACTTTTTGTATCATTTTTTGTATTTATCGTAGTTGCATTTTTGTCCAGTTCTAATTTTTTATTCATGTAATTCCACTTTTACTCCTCTGTTATTGGCCTTTTATTTTGGTACAATTGCACTTTTTTTTATTTGTGAAATTGCACTTTGATGGCGGCGCACACAAAAGACCCGAACTTTCAAAAGTGTCAGTCACCTGCAGCTTAGTCACTCCTTTGTAATGTTGTTTCGATGTTCTAATCAAGGATGCGATTTTTATCAGGCACCATCAACATGGTAGGTGGCAAGCAAGAATAGGGCGGGTTGCCGGAAACAAGGACCTCTACTTAGGCACCTTCAGTAAGTTACTGATCATCGGATATAGTTAACCGTTTCGTCGTAAGCTGTCTAATTAGCTAGCTGGACTAATGAAGATTCTTAAGACTACTCATAGTGCTATAGCTCCAAGATCTAAGCCATCCACTAGCAATAGCTACCCCCTCTATTCCAAATTAGTTGACACAACTTTGTCTAGATACATAGACATATTTTAGTGGGTAGATGCATCCGTATTTAAATAAAGTTGTGTCAACTAATTTGGAACTTAGGGAGTACTTATTTAGTCAATTTTCTTGAATCTCTCATCTCGTAGAGCTGAAGGTTTAGATATTCTATATGTGGCAATAAAATAGTGATTACTGCATTAACTATGTCCCAAATGTACCTTTCCAAGTTTTTGACCCAAAGTTGTCTAAAATAACGGGCATAGAGTCAAGGACCAACCTAAAAACCCTACTCTTTTTTTGCCGCAAGAAAATCCTGGTGTGGCTTGAATCACACATTTGTACCATGCATGCAATATAAAACATGTACTCCCTCCGTTTCCTAAATATAAGATGTTTTAGCATTTGTGCACATTCATATGCACACAAATGTATCTAGACACATTTCATATGTATGTTCTATTTTAGTATATACCTAGACAAGCACACTAGGGGAACCAGCCCTAGCTTGCTATAGCTAGTCAGTCATGCATGCATCCTAACCGTCACATCCTCTCGTACGTACGTAGGCACGGAGGAGGAGGCAGCGGAGGCCTACGACATCGGCGCGATCAAGTTCCGCGGCCTCAATGCCGTCACCAACTTCGACATGAACCGCTACGACGTGAAGAGCATCCTGGAGAGCAGCACGCTGCCGGTCGGCGGCGCGGCGAGGCGCCTCAAGGAGGCTGCGGAGCACCCAGAAACCGGCGCCACGATCTGGCGAGCCGGCATGAACGGCGGCGGCGTCATCTCCCAGCTGACCGACACCGGGATGAGCGCCTACGCCTCGTACCACCAAGGCTGGCCGACCATTGCGTTCCAGCAGCCCTCGCCGCTCTCCGTGCACTACCCGTACGTCGCCCAGCCGGCCCGCTGGTGGTGCAAGCCCGAGCAGGACGCGCACATCATGCAGGACCTCCAGCAGCAGGACCTCGGGACCGCCGCTCACAACTTCTTCCAAGCATCGTCGAGCTCTACGGTCTACAACGGCGGCGGGTACCAACCAGGCCTCGGTGGCAACGCGGTTTTTATGCCGGCGAGCACCGTCGTGGCTCAACAGGGGCACGGCAGCACGGCAACCGACCAGGGAAGCACATGCAGCTAAGGGGTGGAAGATGGGAATAAGCTCATCGGGCACGACGCCATGCCGATGGCCAGCACCGTCGCGGACCAGTACGGGGCGGCATCAACCGTGAGCGTCGCTACGGCTAGCGGGTACTCCAACAACTGGAGCTCGCCGTTCAGTGGCATGGAATGATTGTGAAAAGCGGGGCAGGAGCTTCTGAGCTTGCTGGTAAAAGGGGGACTAGCTAGAGAATCAAATTAGGTCAGAGTTTTTTTTCCTTCATGTGTTTCAGGGCTTTCAGCTCAGGGTTCCGGCTAGTAGGCCTGCCTGGCCGGGTGAGTGACATTTGCCAGACACTGAAAGTGCTGTGCAGGAGGCATGCTTTCTGGAAAGCTGGTAATGCCAAGTCAGGCTAAGCAGAGCTTATCCTGACTTGCTGTTAGTTTTGGGTAGTTTCAGAAAGATCAAGTTAATCTCCCGAGGTCAAAAACTGATCGTACAATGAGTTTTACTTCGTAAGTTCGCTCATCCAACTTGCTTCACAGCTCTCCATTTAATTACACCTAGATTTAATGAGGATCCTTGCTCTATTGAGTATATTCTTCAGCATGCTTAGGCCATGCATGTACGTTATTGCAGAATGTTCGTGTCACATGGACTGCTATCAAGTCAGTGCATGCATAAGTTTGAAACAAATTGCATGTATTGGTAATGATCATGGGTTTCAATTTTTTTTAGATAAAGAGTGTTTATTAATATCGAGAAGATATAACATGCACCCAGCCTCTGCAACAACGCAATAACCGAAGTCATTACGGATGCACACAGCCAAAAGACAATAAGAAGAAGAAATAAAAAGAAAAGTCCCGCTAAAGAGTTACAGTCCTTGCAGCAGCCGCGCAACCACCACCAAAATAACACCTGATGTCCAAATCTTCAAAAGCATCGCCTTCAAGAAGAACAGTGTCAGGCACAACCAATTAATGCCAGACCTTGGGTTTTCACCCTGAAGATAATCATCGCTCTCAAAACAATGTCTTCAGCAAGACCACTGTCAGGCACAACCAATTAAGGCCAGACCTTGGATTTTCACCCTGAAAGGTAGGACGTTGGGCTTCACGTATGTTGTCGCCCCCACTTACATGCCGCTGCTCCAAGTCATGAAACACCAAGCCAATTCCTCATCAGCACAAAGAATCAAACCACCATTGTCAGTCCTCAGAACTCGCCTTCCATGTCATTCTCCGCCAGCACCATGGAACGAGAAAGCGTGCTCCATGATATTAACAGCCAGCAGAGCTTCAAAGCGCTCCCTCTGAAACCAAACGGTCAGATAAAACATGGGTGCGTCCGACCGAATACCACCCGATCCAGCAATCTCCAGGCATGAAACGGCCAATGGAGTTCGCCGGCGGAGCCTTCCGGAACACGACTGTCCAGCAAGTTCGATGGGGACCAACATCCGGTAGATCTTCATCTTGGCGTGAATAAGAACCAAGGACCACCGCCATTATTCGCCTCGCCAAGCCCGACGCCGCGAGGTCACTCCCAGCAGAACGGCAGAAACGACGGGGAAGACCATTGTCAAACCACCATGGCCGGCCTGGCTGGACCCGACACACCCAGATGCGAGATCTGGAGGCCAAGCCCAGATCACCCCCAGCGGCACCACGTCCTAGGCGCGTAGCGCCAGAACCGCCGGCCCCGGCGGCGCCCCACCACCGCCACCTCGCTGCTCCGCTGGTCACCAACCTCCTGCCATGCCGTCCGCCGCATCTCCGCCGCCCCAAACGCCACGCGCCGGCAGCCGGAAACACCCTGATACCCGGCAGCACCAGGCCCACTCCCGACGAACCGGCCCGCGCCAGCCCGTTGCGCAGAGGGGACAATCGATCCCCGCCGCCGCCGACGCCGACCGGGGCAAAGCCCGGCCACGCCCTGTGGCGACGACGGCGAGGGAGGAGGAGATTGGGGAGGGGGTCTTGGCGGCGGCGGCGGAAATAGGGCACCTCCCCGTCGCCACGCGGGGGCGAAGGAGAGAGCCTCAGATGCGTTCTGATACGCGCCTCTGGCAACTCGTATGTGATGGCCCATGGGTGGTATTATGTCTAAGGCCTCCTTTGAGTAAGAAATCTATAGGATTTTTGAAGGGTTTTTATGGGTAATCTATATCTATATGTACATCGATTTTTGTGCAATTTTTTACAAATTTCAAAAATAATATTCGAAAAAATCAATTTTGAAAATATTACTCGGTCGCCTAGAGCCTGAACGATTGGATTTAATCGTCCAATAGCAGAACGATTAGCTGCCATCTTTCAAAGCCAATACGAGATGACCCCTGCCCGAGGCCCACCTGGGTCACGAATGGGCTTGGTTTTGCTCAATATCTCCTATCTTTTTGAAACAAAACGGGCAATTTGCCTCATTTTATTTAAAAAAGTAGGAAAGAATTGACCGGTTAATTAACGGGAAACCAGCCTAAAACCGATACAAACGCCCTCGCAAGCCGTCATGAAACACGACCGCTTCGAGGGCACACTCAGCCACCCTGGCTACCAACACGGACAACACGCACACCACTAAAAACGAGGACAACCGTCGAGGGTGTCCACCGGCGGCATTCTCATCACTCCTCCCCGAGCAAGCGACTCCGACTTCGCCGAAGAGACGACCACCTAAGAAAGCCTCGCCGCAGCGTCAGCGAGAAGCCCACGCTGGCCTCTGCCAAACAGATGACTCATCGCACGGGGACAGGCAGCTCCGATTTTGAAGACGGGCTCCGAAGAGGAGATATGCAAGACCTGCGCCGAACAAGCTCTTCACACCGGACCGCCCCTGCTGGTCATCGTAACACGGCTCATACGAAGTTTTGAAAACATAGCAGCTCCGACTTCCCAACCTGGGAAGACCAACACGAAGACTCGGACACGTCGGAGCAGAGCCGACTAATAGGGTCTTGCCGCGACCAAACCATCGCTCGCCATCATCGTCGTTGCCCAGCCTGATTCTCCACACGGAAACACCACGCCGCCGACCGGGCACCTGCCGATCGCGACGCCGCGCACGTCCAGCCCAAGGAAAGCGTGGATGGAGCCATGAACTTGAAGATGACGCCCTAAAGAGGGTCACGACGTGAAAGCGCCGCCGCCGCCCGACCCATCCGGGGTCAAGGCTTTCACCTAAAGAACATGACCCGGAGATTGTGGCTGTAAGAGAACTCCACGACGGCGCCTCCACAGAGGAATGCGACATCCACGAACCCCACCGCCGCCGGCCAGCAAGCTGGGCTGACCTTCGCCCGGAGCTTTGACAGAAACCACCACCCCACGCAGCCGACGAAACACCGCCGGCCCGCTGATCCGCTGACCCGTGCACCTCCTGAGTGGCAGCAGCGCCACTGCCACACAGAGCCATCCACACACCTCGCCTCCGGTCGAACACCGGAGGGACCGAACTGAGCGAACCCGCCCAGAAACGTCAATCTCCCGAAGCAGCAACCAACACCGGCGACCACCGCACTGGCCGAGCCAGCACGCACCACTACCAGAGCAAGGAAGACGAGCTGCCACCACACCGCACCCTGCCGGACGAGCTGCGGGCACGAATCCACATAGCCCGCCACCACCGCTGCACCGAGGGGCTGCCACCCCGCCAGAGACGCGACGCCGGAGCTTCTCAGGTCGCCGGAGCCCCCGGTGTCGTAGATCGAGAAGATCCGAGCCTCCCCCACCCCTCGGCTGTGGACGCCACAATGGACATGAGCACCATCGGGCGGAGCAGATCCCTCGGCGCCCCCGAGATCCGCCGTCACCGGCGCGCCCAGCCGTGTCCTCCGCCCGCCGACCCGCCTTGCTCCGACGAGCTTGCCGTCGCCGCCCTAGCAAGCCGAGCATGTCCGCCGTCGCCCCGAAACCTCCCAGACTCCTATCGTCATGGTATTCGATGATAGCGTACCTTCTATGTTTTTTTTCTTTTTTACTACACGAAAAAGATGTACACCGACAATCGAATCACCATTGGCTGTAGAGCGACGGAGCACATGGTCCTTTTTTCGTGCTCCTGCGCTCGTCTCCACGGGCGAGCCAGGGGCGATAGCCTCGGAGAGCTTCCCGACCCTCCTCGTTGATTCCTCTCTCCGCCGCTGCCGGCGACAGCCGCCAGGCAAAGCCCGGGCGGTGCTGGCGGCGGCGGGATCCTCTCTACCCGGCGCTAGGGCATTCTCACGGGCGGGCGTGGCTGGCGGCGGTGCGACCTGGAACAAAGACCTCGGCTCGGTGGTGGCTGGGCGCGACGGCAGCGGGGCTGAAGGCGGCAAGTGCGCCGGTGGGAGGCGCCTAGTGGTGGCGGCGGACGCCAGTGCGGGGTGGCCAAGATCATGGCGGCGCGGGCCTGCTGGCCCAGATCTGGGCCCGATCTGGGTCGAGCGGGCCCCGGCCGGAGCGTGCCCTCGCCGGATTTTTCCGGCACCCAAAGCACTTCCCCGGCTATTCTACAGCAGGGGAGTCCGATCTGAGCCAGGCGTGCCCAGATTCGATGGCGGGCCGGCAGACCCATTTCGGGGGCTGCGAGGTGGAACTTGCAGGTGGCACGGAGGCGCCGTGCTGGTTGCACTTCCGCTACCCGTGTGGTGGCTGGAGTTGAGTCAGGTGGACTTAATTCCGACACCGGCGTACCACATATGTGCTCGATGGTTCGCTGTGGTGCTTCTCCCACCTCTCGGAGTGCGAGATGGATGCCGGGGTAGCGACCCTGGAAGGTGGACCGAGCGGCCCGCTCTACGACGAGCGGCGTGACGGTGGTGGTGGCTCTTCTCTTTGGTCATGTGGGTGGCGAGGAGTGAGCGGCGGGGAATACTGGCGTTGACGGTGCTTAGGCAGTGGCGGCTCCCAGATCGTGTCATGGAGGCCTATTTTGGTGGCGGCGGCGGTTTGTGATGACATGGCGTGGTGTGAAGGCATTCCAAGCGAAAGCACAGCGCTTTGGCGCCATCGGCGGCGATGCCTGCGGGCGTCGTAACCTTCTTGGGGGCGTCATTGTGGTTACCTTCCCTGTGACACGGCTCTGGGTGAAAACCCTTGACCGTTTTGGTCCCGACGACGGCGGCGTAATGCGTCGTCACCCTCTTGGGGGCGTTGTCGTGGAGCCTTGGTCCATGTCGGTCTCATTCCGCCGACATCGGTTGGCAATTTCGGATCCTGTCTCGAGTCACTTTCGACGCTAGCGTTGGGCCTTTTCGGCGACCTCTTATCTTATACACGTGACTTTGTCTTCACCTCTCCCGGTTCTCGTTGTCCGCTGGCAGGATCGGCGCTCCACGGCCCGGAGCGAGAGGGCAGGCGGCCCTCTCCGGCGACAACTTGATGGGTGTGGCGTGACTATGTCCAATGGTTTCACATGGAGGCGTGGTGACATCTCTAGTTAGTTGTTTTGGGTACCTTGTTGGGGTGCGGATACTCCGGTTTTTCTTGTTTATCTTTGATTTGTTTTGTAAGAGGGTTTCCTCATCACTATGTATCGGGTTGGCCGTGTGGCTTTATTTATAAAGCGGGGCGAAAACCTGTTTCGTGGCTGTAGAGCGAAGCTGGAAACAAATACATACCGTCGAGGTCTTGTACATGGGTTTGAATTGAGATATTAAATCTCGAGTCATTCTTGTGGGGAAATAGTTTCATAACACTGTGCTTGGAGTCCCAACAAATTGGTAAAAGCATGCACATGGGTTCTTCCAACATCAGTCATTATACTTAAGGCGATACTATGTTTAATTATTTACTTCTAAGCATGCAAACAAACAACTTTTTTAAGGAGTATTAGGGAGGTGTGTTGGATCACCTCGACGTTAGGACGTGATCATACCAATAAGAATACTTACACTTGTGACATACATATAATCTGCACACATCATAACTTCTCATAGAGAACCGAATTTGTGCCACCATGTTTACAAGAAAGAGATCAAGTGCATCCATGAACTCCGGTCCATTTTTAATAATAAGAAAAATATGTTACTTCACTTTATACGTGTTACGAATTGCACACTAAAATATTTCGAATCTAGAAATATTTACTGCATTTCCTTTTAACTCGTTGTATTTGAAAACTAACACGGTGGAGCTGGGGACAACAACTCAACAAGGCAATTAATTTAAGTTTTATAGGATTACTTGAGGAGGTAGAAGACAGTCAAGAGTTCCCTGTGTTCCATATTGATCCCCAATTTGTTTTCTGAAAAAGAGTCACTTGCTACAACACTCCGCGCTTGGCGTCCTCATGTGGCGGCGTAGTGGCAGGGAGAGGGGAGACTGCGCTGAGCGTAATGAGATATTGAAGGATCTGGATCCTTTTGATTTTTTCCTACAGATTGGACGTTTGATTTGAAGAATTAGATTCCTTAGAACTTTTGTAAGGATTCCTTTACAGTATAGTGTGGAGGAAAACTTCCATCCACTCAAATCACTTTCTATAATTCATTTGATTTTGTTGTTCTATCAAACACTTTTGACTAAAATATCTTGTACTTTCCTAGTTCTATTGGATTCAAGAGGACATGACAATCTAATGATCCAAAATGGTTTACATTGCTCCTATATGGGGAGGGGTTTAATGTATCTTGCTAATTAGTACGGGAACTTTCGGTAACTGGAAAAACTTGTTTCCGGGCTACTATGAGACAATAACAGAACTTTTTCATTCGTTTGGGGGTCCTCCTTATGTAAGCATGATTGCCAATGTCACCAGATAGGTTTGCCAGGTATAAAGATATGTGGTTTATCACAATGCAAATGTCTTGAAACCACCTATGTGGTGTGAGTTGCATCCTGATTAGTTTAAATTGACGTTGCGGTATTGAAGGAGGGAACTTATCTGGTGCATACACATTGTATGGCGGGACATGGTTGACACAATTGACTATATCAAATTTTGTCGATGGAGTGTACAATATATGCATAGTGTGAAACTATTCGGATAGTAGTGCCTACAGTCGAGGCCACACTGAACTTGAAAATAAATTTTTGACGGAAAAATGGCATTCTCAAAATGGAGAAGTTTCTCGAGGGTTGACGGAGATAGAAGAATTTGTGCTCATGCTTGACACTAGCCAAGCACAATATGACCTAGTTGCCTATGAAGAATGGTTTTAAAACCTTGTTTCATTCTTAAAAGGATTTTTAAACTTGTGCATGCTATATCTATAAGAGAAACTAGCTTTTCGCAAACAAGGGAAATTTGGTATGGTAGCTTTTCTCCTTGGAAAATTCATTGCATTAATAATCCCCTATGCCGCTTTTGTGGTGGCTTGCGAGTACATTTCAATGTAATCATTCCATTGTTGCCCCTAATGTGTAAGGCATGATGATATGGGCGTGAAAGGTTTTTCTTGGAGTTCCCACCGCGATTTATTTAAAGTTCTGCCTTTCGAGACTTTGGTGTAATACTTGGTCTTGATGGCCCTATTTGTGTAATACTATGTTGGTAATGTACGAATGTAAATTTGGTGTCAGTTCAAGTTGCACAATGACAAACTGATGATGTGATCATTGTAGTATGCATAACTGGTATTTTAGATAGCTAGTATGATGTCCCCAATCCTCTCAGACTCGAACGAGGAATGTTTTTTCTATTGGATTTCCTACTAATCAAACAACTTCTATAGGGAATTTTTCTTACAAGAATCTTATGATATTCCTTTGAATGCTCTTAGGGAGTTGAGACGGAGCATAATGATTTGAGGGGCAGGTACAAATGTATCGGTAGGGTCAGGGTGGAAGGGGCCGAGTAACCCGATGAATCCTGGTCGTTGCATCGGAACGGACGGCTCAAAATCACGTGGAGCCTTGTAGCACGACAACAACTTGTAGCACCTGAAGAAACTGTTCTCATCTTCCTATCCTCTTTCCTCTCGCGAGTCCTGACCTACCCCCAATCCGACCCAATGCGACTCTGAGCGGCCGCCGTGCCCTACCTTAGCGTCACCGCCGGCGCCTCCCCCAAATCCTCCGCCTCCCAGGCGCGTCGTCGCCATCGCCGTCCCCGTTGTACCTCGTCGCGTCCCTGCCGTCTCAACCCCATCCGCAATTTTCGCCATCGGTTCTGAGGTATGAGCACTTTTGTCACCAGTGATTAGTTAAACCCTACTGACCTTCGACACACGCCCCTGCCTGCCACCATGCTCATAAGATTTTGTCATACGTCCGTCGCTGGACTTATCCGTGCTAAGAGTTGGCTGAATTAGGGATGAATTTATTGGGCACACTCTGGTAAAAGATTCACGGTTATGCTCCGCTGTTTCTTCGTACTCCCTCCTAGCCCAGATGAGATGTGACCTTGTCTATTAGTTGCGACTGCTCTAGGAAAGGCTAATAGAAAATTTCTATTACTGCAGATTTTCCAAGGTTCTGCTTTGCACACGATGCTTTCTTGTCAAGGAGTAGCTACTGGGACTGCGAATTCTCAGCTATTTGGTTTCCCTGCCACGAGCCGCTATGGTTATCCTGCAAGATCATCTGTTTCTTCTAGACCAGCGTCTCTGAAGCTGCAGCCACCTGCACTTCATTATGACAAGAAAATCCTCCCTTTGAGAGGTACTGATTTCTTTCTTATGTGTACTTTACTCAAGCATAACGTTGTGACTGTACTCTGAGTCTCTGAGCACTTTGGAGTTTTTCTTTTCCACAACAAAAATTGATGTAATATGTATCTGTACTCGTATACGTTTTTCAATTAAATAAATGTCTGGATATGGTTGGATGTAAACATATTTTGCTTAATTGTGGGCCAAGATTCCTAGTCTTTTGTGAGTAACATAGGCTTTGACATGCTGCAAAATTTATTGGACAGTGTTTCTTTCATGATTTAAGTTTTATGAAAACTCTTCAGTCCTTGTTTCGTAGAAGTAGGAAGTTATGTGATGGAAGCTTTAACTTAATTTCATGTTCTTATGATTTTCCTGGAAGAAGGATTGTGTAATGCTGTAAGCTCACTGGATAAAGGTTTTCAATAGAATATTCAGGCCATATCTTTGCTTGTTATGTTATGTCTAATGGTCCAATTCGCTTGATAGCCCCTGTTTTGATGTTTCTCAAAAGTTGAGGAGGGTTAAAGATTTAGTCACACTAATCTGTTAGTTACTCCAAAAGCTTATTACAATTATGTTTGCACCTATTTACGAGCAGTTTTCCATTGTAGCATTAGCATTACATACATCTTATCTTTAGCGATGCATGGAAAATTAGACTCTTAATCCCCTTGTACATATCACTTAAATATTACATTATAGTGAAGACAATAATACATTATGTATGCATTGACAATATCTGATCTGCTGGTCATGTCATGTCGATTGTTGTTATAGCATTACATTACAAGCGCAATATTTCATAACAACTCTCTTGTAATGAGTATTATGGAATTTTTAGTTGTATTTCAGGTATATAAATGTTTAGTTATTGTGAATACAACTTTAGAATGTGTGCGCTTTTCCGAACAGTGCATGATGTGTGCTAATGTTGCTTGTTACTTTATTACTAATTACTACTCCCTCCGTCCAAAAATAAGTGTCTTAGATTTGTCAAAAAGTGGATGTATCTAGACTTGAAACATGTCTAGATACATCCACTTTTGTGCAAATCTAAGACACTTATTTTTGTACGGAGGGAGTAATATTTATGAAACTGAATTATATCAAGCCATAATCGATATTATGCCTAAAATGATCTTGGATAGTTGGAACTCGAATTAATCTTTGATATGTTACCTTACAAGACATTTCTTACTTTCAGCTTGTGCTGATTTTTCCGCTCGAGCCATATCTTCGTCGTTCACAAAGTATGATTCTATAAAGGGCGCCAATCCCATCAAGCCATTGCCATCAATCCGCAGCTTGCACCCAAGAACTCAAGTTCGCTGTCAAGCATCTTTATCGTCATTCAGCTACCCTGAGTTAACTTCTAAACCAAAATGGTGGTGGAGGACCCTGGCATGTGTACCGTATCTTCTGCCACTGCACAACATGTGGTCGCATGCAGATGCTGTGTACCAGCTTCATCCATACTTGCAACAGTTTAGTCTGTTCTATGCCTTCATTGATACAATGGCATTGGTCCCTGGATGGCTATTTCTGATGATCTTCATGACTGTCTACTTCTTTGTGGTGAGACGGAAGTGGTCTCCACACTTCCTGCGGTATCACATCATATTGGCTATTCTTCTTGATACCGGCTCTCAAGCTTTGGCAACCATGTGCAACTGGAATCCGAGCATTGTTTTTCAGGGTAAACCAATGGCATATTTCTGGATGACACTGGCCTTCATTCAGATCTTCACGGTTCTCGAGTGTATGAGGTGTGCGCTTGCAGGAGTGTATCCTAATGTTCCATTCATATCTCACACGGCGTTCATCCATTCTGATCTGAACCTGTTCAGGTAATTGACTAGTGTGTTGTGTTGAACATGTAAGAGGGGCTAAGGAACTGTGTGTGAAGGAGACATAGAGATTGTCGAGGGCAGTAAAATGGTTGAGAAATGCATTTTTGGGACAGAAAAAGGGATGCAAGGATATGCAAACATGTGTAATCGTTGTAGCTGCTGAGGACTCTACTGTGTTGGCAGTGCTATAACTGCATGTTTTTGTGAAGTTCCAGTGGACACGTGACTTAAATTATGTTAGCTTGGTTTGAAAATGTCCAGCACTTTGAAATGATGATTAATTTGACAAATACGTTTATGTTGGAGCTCCTAAGACTTTTGTGTCTTTTCGTGTTTTGTTGAAGTATTGGAGCCATTAACTGCTTCTGAATACCTTGGTAGATGGCCTGCCTGAACTGGCAGTATAGGTGAAGGTGTACATGCAGCTAGCATGTCACAGGTTAACATTGACATGCTAGATGACTTGTCTTTTCGTGTTTTCATGTTTTATTGTCTCTTAACATTGACATGTCATAATTGCTTCTGAATACCTTGGTAGATGGCCTGCCTGAACTGGCAGTACAGGTGAAGGTGTACACGTAGAGCATGTCACAGGTTACCGAAGTACCGACGCAGCTAATGCATGTTTTGCAAAACATGACACTTGGTTCAGATATGTTGACGTTAAATTTTGAAGTTGAAACAAATATGAGTTAGTCCATTAATCTGACTTGTAAGTAAGACTAAAGCTGAATAAATCGAGTTATCGGGTCTCATATATTCAGAAACGTGAAAATAGTAGCTCAACCAGACAAGATTTCATAATCAACCACATTTTGCAAATGAAGCTTAGGGCACCCCTCCAGGTTACCGTATTGTGATATCAGTGCTAACCTTCGGATCAAAGGCCTGCAGCTAGAGGATGAAAAAAATTATAAAATCATCTTCCCACTTGGCGGCTGTGATATGTGCTGGAACAGTGAAGTCAATTTCATTTTGCCCAGATAACCTCCTCCTGCTACGGCTACATTTATATGACAACATCTAAAATTACGTATGGTGAAAAGAATAAATCAGATTGTGGTAACTCTCCTTTGTTCATTACATTCCTACTCTCAGTCCTCAGACTTTCTGACCAAGCTCAGATTGCGATGACAGTATGCTGTGCTTCTGTATTTTCTCGCTGATCGGTATGTAAACCTGCCGCTCCTTGCCCCCTGGTTTGGACGACGCATTCCCATACCAAATCATGCCAATCACAGCCAGGGTCATGCCAACTGCGACATGAAAATTAAGGCCCTCTTTTCCGAAGAAGAAAAAGCCCAGGGCCAACACAAGAACAGTCTTCATGTGGCCTAGAACTTGAAACGACACAGCTGTGAATCGCCCGATGCATATGAACTGGCTTAGATTGGTACCAACAGCAATTATGCACGACAGTACAATGAAGAACTGAAAAAAAAAGTGGAAAAAGAAACGTTAGCCCCAAGTTTACCCAGGTAAAAGTAGTTTAGATCAAACAGATTTCAACTAAGGCTACAAAACCATGTATCATGTTCATATCATAGAATCCAAGTAAACAGAGTACTTCATATATGTATAAGAAGCACCCACATGAAATTGTATGCTGCCTTCTATGGTAGAACTCCATTAACTATTCTCTATCAGGCATATTTGATCTATATGCTCCTGTACTAAACTTGGGATAATACAAGATTGAAAATCATAATGATTATGGTTACCCCATATCAGAAGTCGTTTCTGCTCTAATATCTATATCACATTCCACCCTAAATCAAAGTAATTAGACTAAAACTAGCAGCTGAATGTTCATAGTGACAGGTATACTGATCCCCTGATGTTCAAATAGAATCACAATAGAACAAATATATAGTACTAGTATAATGCTGCAACAACTGGGAATGGCAAAATATGTTTCTATTCTAGTGCAACAGTATTCTAAAGAAATAAGAATCTAATTCAGAATAAAGCATCACATACCGTAACTACCATGGTGTAATTAAAAGTATCAACTCTTTTGTTGGTCAACCACAAGTCCACAAATGGACCAAATATTAACAATGACGCTGCCTGAGCAGGAGCAGTATGACCCAAGAGGTTGAATGAGCCGAGTGAGTACTTCCGTTGAAGGTGATGAACATACTGCAACAAATAAGAAGGGAAAATAAAGAACATATCATATTAGGACATGTGCTCAATAGAAATGTGCAAAACAATTGCACAAATTCAAGAATTCATGATACTCACGTGCTGTTGTAGTGCAGTGCTCCAGACAGCTACAATTGCAGCTATCAGCCCTTGAGAGTTCACACTAACATCAGTTACCGTACACACAGCAACACCCACTAGGACAAGCATTATACTGAGCTTTGTATCTCTCGAGTAACGGACTTTGTCAAACAGGATTTCTAGAAAGCACAAAACTGGAATAATACACAACTTGGCAATCTGAAAGAGAAGAACGTGAAATTTAGCACATGCATTACATTAAAACATTGATTATCGAAGAGCTTGGTTACTCTCTTCACCTGATAAAATCCAACAGAGTTCCACATCAAGCTAACATTCATCCCAACAATTGACAGATTTGCAAAGAAGACAAATTTTAATAGTTCTGGCAATGGTAAGTAGGATGGCTGAATATATCCCAACCATTTCATTACTGATGTCATCAAGGTCGTGGTTGCAAAATGCAGCCCAGTTAATGTTGTAGCTGCACAAGCAAACCGTAGCACACGACATTAGTAGAAGAAGTATGATAAGTTTGTTGCATAATCATAGTTCAGTTATTGATCAAAGTGATAACAGACGTGAAGGCAGTTGAAAATTTGAGCATTGTCTCACCAAAACTAAAACCGTGTGTGGCCATTAAAGCCTTGTTGACCATGATTATACCAACAGATGTCACAACATTGAACATCCATGTTCCAGCATCTAATGCTGCTTTTCTCTCTGCCTTGCTTCCTGGTGCCATACCCATACTTTCTTGTCATGTAGGGTCTAATTCAATATTCTAAGTAGCGGGGCTGCACCTTCAATAGAAATAGCAATCAAGAGATCAGTTAGATAACTACACCAGCATAGGTACAAGTCAGCATTCCAAAACAATCTTAAAGTCAGTATCCCAAAATAATCTACACAAATTTTGTATTGGCATATGAGTTAATACTAGTATAGAACAGTTCCATAAATTGGTGGATTTCTGATATTAAAATTCATAAGTAACGACTGGAGAGGATACATAATTAAAGCATCACATAACTTCTAGACAAGGTAAAAACATGTCATCAGTACAAATTAGCACCAGCAATTCATTCAAGACTCCGTATCCTATTGTAGCTTCATAAATTTAAAGCATCTTAATGAATTCATGCAGAGCTAAAAGATGTGAAGTGCATAAAAGACAACACAAATCTGGGAGGTTAATTAACGACCTGTTGCAACCTACATATTAATGCACACGACGGGCAAATTCGAGACGATAGAGGAGCCAATACGAAATCATTCTTTTCATCAGTAAAGTTGATCAAATTCATGTGGTTTTTATATGGCCTATTGATTTCTAAAAATACGAAGTTAGTGATAAATGAGGAAACTTCCTTCTATCAATGGCATTTGAGTTTATCAGGTCGATGGTGCATTAGTACCCAAGAAACACACGAAATCAGGACGTAACGCAGGGTATGGCGGTTCAGTTGAAACCACAGTTTTTCTTGGAAGATGAACTACTATTAGTAACCCACTACGCAGCAAACGAATCCGCGCCGGAAGTGTGGATCGGAGTGTCCAGGCCAGAAAGAAAGTTAGGGTTCGTCACCTACAGAAGAAATCAATCCATTTCCGGGTAGATTTCCGCTCCACGCATGTCCAGTAGAGGAGAGGCGGAGGACGGCGGCTTGAGACAAGAAATTCCTTCGAAGTGGCGCGCTACGGTGGTAGGAGGCCGGCCGGTGTGTTCAGGTGGAGAGGAATTCAACGACGGTAGCCTGGGGGAGAGGAAAAGGAATGAAAGCTGGAGGAGTTGAGGGCCTGAGCGAAGTATTTTTCGATTGTACGAACGTGGATGTAAAATTAGAAAACGTGTGTCGTCCTTTTTGCAAGTTTTTTCGTTTGAGTCCATCCACTTTGTAATTCTCGTCGTGGTTTTAGTTCAACGTTTGAATTAAAAGACTTCATTCTGGTGCGTCCTCGACAAACATTGCCACCCGCTACGCCTACATGAGAGATGTATCCTTGGTCAATGATTTGGCATTGATCTTTTCACCTGGTCATTCACGATAGGTGTGTACTACGGTTTTTTAACATTTTATGTTTGTGTAAATTTTGGAAGGGTTATGGAAATTATCGGGATACTATAGATAGCTTGTTTGAAGTTTCTAGTTTTCTTGTGTACTTTTTGTAAAGGGTGCTTTTGTAAATTTACACGCCCATCAAGTCGATATAAGCAGAGTCTCTGAGAATGTACATCGTCTGAAAGAACAAAGATCAAAAGGGAATAAAAAAGAAAATGCAAGTTCAAATAGGTGTCGAAGCACCCTGAATAATAGAGCAAAAACAGAACCACTGATAAAAAGGCTATAAAGATGATGATTTTTTTTACAATTAATGTCGGGGGCTACCCCGGGTAGGGTAAAGTTGTGGTATAAAGAGCTCTAAAGACGGGACCGGGTCAAGGTCAAACCGGGTCAACCAAGTCCCGGAGGGACCTGGGCATGGTGTAACTACAAACCGGCTTATGGCAACCGGGTCGCGGAGGCCGGGTTATGTTAGCTGAGTCATCCTAACCGACATATACCAACCGGGTTATGCTGACCGACATTTGTATGTCGGTAACTTGTGTGTTTTCTTATGTGCAGGGAAGATCATTCGGGAGGGGGAATCCGGCATACCCATGCCGGGTTATCCTTGTGTCGGACAGAGGTCAATGCTCCTGTCACATCCCGTCTGGCACGGGAGCGCCTGACACGGAAGCGCCTGACACGGGAGCGTGCAGGAGACCGAGATGGCATGCCATCATTCCACCGCTGACTCCGGGTGATCCGGGAACAGACTGCGAGGCAGAGGCATGGGCAGGCCATGTCTTGTCTCTGCCAGAGGGTACCTTCTAGCTGCACCGTAGAGCTGCAGGAGATGGACTTGTCACGTCCTGTCTCTGACAAGAGTAACATCATGACATCCCTTTGGCATGGCTACAGTGCTCCGGGAGGGGCACTCCGGTAACTCGGTTTAGCCTATATATATGCCTTCACCCCCTCCTGCGTGAGGGACGGTGACCTGAGATACTTTTCCACCCGTAGCTTCCTCTCCTTCCATGTGCTTTGCACCATTGTTGTGCTATACAGCTCAAGGAGCAAGTTTGTATTTGTGATATCGAGATATACAGAGAGAGACAGGCAGGAGTAGGGGTTTTACCTCTTCACGAGGGCACTGAACCTGGGTAGATCTTGGTGTGCTGGTGTGTTCTTCGTGTGTGCTTCTTAGCGCGCTAGCCCTCTCCCGGATTCCACCAGCGTCCATCGGCCCCACACTTTAGCCATCCTATGGCATCTGCCGTGATACCACCACGACAGTTGGTACCACGACAATTAAAGAGCATATCATTTCTCTATAGGAATAACAAGTGCCGGATCAAGGTGAGTGGAAGGCTGGTGTCAAATCGCGCTGAATAATAGACCTGCAAAGGTGATGATATTTTACAATTAAAAACCATATCATTTCTTATATAGGAATAACCAATGTGGGAGCCAGGTGGGTGGAAGGGTGCGGCAGGCCCCGCCCCAAGATTCAGCCCAGCCATACATTAGTTCTAAAAAGTAGGAAAAAATAAAATGGCCCAGCACAGCTAGTACTGCCCCACCCTACCAAAATGGGTTGGATCCGCCACTGGGCATAACGACCATATCTAGGTCAGTTCTTTGTGATTAACTGATTAATCTCACGGTAACAGTTGCCAAAGATATTTGCAACGCCACCTGACGAATACAAATTAGAAACCACCTGAATGTCTGCATATAAAGCTAACAAACTTGCACTGAAATAACAAAACTAGGTCAGTTATTTGTGATTAATCTCACGTAGCAGTTGCCAAAAATATTTGCAACGCCACCTGACGAATAGAAATTAGAAACCACTTGAATGTCTGCATATCAAGCTAACAAACTTGCACTGAAAATAACAAGTGTTTAATTGTTTCCTCATAATGGGAAAAGAAAACGGTAACCTTCGTTGTCGGTTGCCGGTTGCGTTTTGAATGTTATTCTTGGTGAGCATGACACTTTTACAAAGGTAAAATGTCACTATTTTAATTTTGAGAGATAATTTCATTTCTATTTTTTTATTATTGTTTATCCGCACATCTCAATGTACAAGTGCTTTATACGTGTAAATACAACGACAACTTTTCATTCTCGTCTGGATTTCAGCGTAATTTGTCATTGTATTGTGAAAATTAGATCATTGTGAGGCGTCCTTAAAATACATTCCATGTCGCAAGCTACGTCCCGACTAAAATCTCGCAAATGCTACATTAGGTGCGGAAGGTTCCATTTTCTCAGCTATAGTATCGTTTTTGTGACGGACAATATGTACTGAGTTTTATGGTGGCCTCGGTTTAAGTGACCACTCCACCGAAATACGAGCTGGGTGTGGTAGGTATATAGGCACCACTAGTGGAGATTAAGATCATGCATCACCTCAGTTTGGACGCGCAAGCTGATGACAAGTGAACCGTGACTTGAAATTAAGCCAACCACCTTCTTGGCATTACAATTTGTAGGAAGCATGAGCTGTCTGGCCGGGCATCTACAGGACATGAATCAGCAGAGTACAACAGAGGATCGACTCACTTGATTACTGTAGCACGGATGTCGTCATTGGAGACCACCAAGAAGGACCACCATCTAAAGAAACGGAAAAGAAAAAGAAAGAAGAGAAAACTCGTCAGCGAGAATGACCAAGAGGTTCCATGACAGTTCTTTTCTTGTGGGAAAATGCAGAATATCTTGGTAGCCGTGATAGAAGCTGTTCACCGCCCGACCTGCTACTTTCTTCCCGGAAATATGCACCTTTGAATTAATGGAACATGTGCTGGTCTTATTCTAGCTTCTCGCCACCTTTCACTTGCAAAGCACCTCACAACTTACTATACCTCGGTAGGGCCTCCCTAGGGGCTAGGGCAATACGGAGTATAACTCGACTGAAATCGCTCATCAGCCACTGACTGAAAGATCAGCTAATTGCATCCACTACCACGTTTGATTCCTTAAACGACAGGTTTGTATTTTGTTTTCTGAAGCGAGCTCGAGACCCACCATCCACTCTGCACTCTACACAGTAGTAATATTATGCTTATCTTCCCTCCAAGATGTTACATCATCTCCCAGAGATCGATGCAGTCCTCTAGTTGTCTCTTTAATTAATTTCCAGGATCTCTTGCGGATGTTATTGTCCATATCCAAGTATCTAACAAAGATTGTAGCAGTGATGATCAAACACTTAGTTGGTACTTATAAACATAGCACATGATTTGTTCGGTTTACACGTACAGATTCTGATTGCCTTTCGGTACCATCATACATGACGCTATTCCTTTCATCTGCCAGATTCATACGTGGTTACCTAATTCCTGCTGGGAAGAACAATGTGCTCCGCATTTGATTTATAAGTTTTCTTGCTTCCTGGACAGTGTAATAGCTTACGCCATGTGCGTACGGTTCAGTGATTTCTTAAGCTGACGGCATCTTTTGACCAAATTGTCTCCATTAGTGTAGCAACCACGAAGTGCATGCCACTTCGACCGCCCACGAAGAAAACTAGCCAATATGCAATTAGGTAGTTCAGATTGCTCGTCAGGTTATGTAGGCCGCAAAAAAAAACAACAAGAATGTACTACTCATATTCCTGCCAAAGAAACCGAGGTATCACGGCGTACGTACTTCAGGTCAGGGGAAAGAAAGCTCCGGGAGAAGGCCACTTCTCTTTCCGGTGGGGTCGTGTGGTCGGACAGAATTTAACAGCCCAACCGCTCGAGTTGGGAAGTTTGTGGCTTTGAGATCGACATCATGCCTTCTTCCCTCCCTCTGCCGGCCTCGCCGAAAGAGCCACTCGCTCTGCAATACCCTTCACACTGTTTTGCCCATTCGCCTCGACCTTATTGCCAGCAAGATTATTGCTTGGAGATAGAGCGCCGCGGTTGAGCGAGATCGATCGTGCGCTTCGTTTTGCTGGGTGTCTTCTCTCTTCCTCCTCTGCACGCCGGCCTATGTCTGTGCTGCTTACTGCGAGCCGTGAACATCTGTGGTGTATCAGTATCATGATCTAAGCTGCGCTCATCAAGGTTGGTACCGGAGCATCTGTCACCTTTGGTTGTATTGATATTCCTTGTGCATCCTTGAGTTCTCTTAACTTAATTATGTTTTTAGTACTACACTATTTTATTTTTTGAAGAACTCAAGTTGATACAATCCGCATGGTTGGCCAATTTATGCATTTCCTTCTACACTGGCATGTAGTAGTTCTAATGAACAAAATATACGAAGAGGCAGAGAGGATATAAGGTTTTTTCCATTATCTAATTAAATATTGAACACTAAAATGGCAAGGTCGTCATGGTTAAGTCAAAGTGTTTCTTGGTGAAGGAGTCCACTTTACACCCACCTAAGCTGCATCTGGTACATAGGTAGACGATGGTAATTCAACTTTTCTAATGGGCTTTCGTCCATTTCTCCATTTAGATAATTTATTTTCAAGCTTTTGTGCCACTTTTTACACATCAAATTATAAAATAAGCTCGCGCCAAATAAAGTTGAGGAACCGTAAAACTAAGATTAATTAACTAGGGTTACAATTAGCTTTTCCAGTCCGCGAACTGGGACGGACCCAGAAAACAATTATGAGTGGAGGAAAATCAAGTGACCAGGAGCGTTCCTGTTGTAAAGTTGCAGTTTTTTTTTTCAAATATGAACAAATACTATTGGAATTCGAAATTTGAGTTGTACTTGGGTCCACCATACACCCAACTTAAAAGCCCAACGGATGGCAATCTCAGATAAACAACTGACATTTCGGACATAACTAGAACATATTGTATTTTTTGCTGACATCTAGATAACCAAACTCATAGTGCACATTTACTCGGGAGTCTTTTAAAAGTAACTAAATAAAAGAAACTATAATTTGGTAAGCACTTCTAAAATAATCACATTGGTGTTCTCCCATGGGTAATTCCTTTCTTTCTGTATTTATTATTTGTATTATAGTATGTTCTTATTTTATTATATTACTTTCATGTTTTTCTTCAACCAAGACAACTACCGAGAAATGCAATAGTCTCATGCCAACAATGTACTGCTCCCTCCGCATCAAAATATAAGATGTTTTAGATATTGAGCGTTTTTTTGATACCGATGTACCTAGACAAGTATTAGTGTCTGAATTCACCCATTTCAATCCGTATGTGGTCCATATTGAAATATCTAAAATATCTTATATTTTGGTACGGAGAGAGTATTAGGCAAGTAAAAAATGTGGCAAAGTTAGGAAAAATTGCAATGGACACGGGCTAAATGCCATATACATCGTCCAAAAATGTAGTAGACTTAGTCCAAAGTATAATAGTTCTAATTGCAGAAATGCAGTCAACTCGAACAAAAATTCAGAGAATCATTTAAAATCAAGTAACCTCCCAAAAATGTTGTAGGTTGTCGAAAAATGCAGTGTGCTACAAAATTTTCAATGCAAATTAGTGTAAACATAAGTAGAATCTATACTGCAAAATGCATTATGTAAACATATCCAATCGAGACAAATGATTTAAATTAATGAGTGAAGTGAGAGAGAGGCTCAGAATGCATTTGAACTTTCAAATGAAATTTCCCATGAGGTTAATTCTCATGTTTGGTTTCCTCCAGAACTTGTAGGAAAAATCCTATCCTATGAAAATTCCTTGGATAGTGCATCCTAGGATCCAAAGGGTAGAAATATAGTGTTCTAAAAAAAGGGTAGAAATATAAAACTGATATAACGGTTAAACATATAATTGCACTTTTTATGAATAATGTGGTACTTTGTCACTTGCGAAATTACAGGAATGACAAATTTGATTTATCTTCAGGCTGACACGAGCGATATGCAGAGTGGACCGTTGCTCTCATGAGAATTGCTGGGTGATTCTTCTCAAGAAATAATGGCTGAAATGGAAGATGCACTGAGATCGTGCATGGAGCAGCTGCTCATTGCTAGAGAAGAGGGGGAGCAAATCATCGTGGAAGCAGCCAGAGAGATATCCTCCCAGCAAAAGAAAGTGCGGGATCTACAGCACAGCCTCGAGGTCGCGAACAAGAAGGCCGCGACTCTAGCCGCCGAAAACAACAGCCTCTGCAAGGCCATCGACGCCAAGGACAAGCTGGCCAGAGAGCTCAGGGAGTACAATGCAGTCTCGGACGAGCAGCTCGCCGGCGCGACGGCGAAGCTCGAGGCGGCGCGGAAGCAGAGCGTGTCGCTGCAGTACGAGGCGCGCATGCTGCAGAAGGAGCTGGAGGTGCGGAGCCAGGAGCGGGAGTACGACCTCAAGTCCGTGGACGCCGCCCGCGCGCAGCACGCTGAGAGCCTGAAGAAGATCGCGCTGCTGGAAGCCGAGTGCCAGCGACTGCGCGCCATGGTCCGGAAGCGGCTCCCCGGACCGGCGGCGCTGGCCAAGATGAGAGACGAGGTCGAGCCGCAGCAGACACCCAGAGCCGGGGCCAGCCCGAGGAGGCAGCGTTCGGCGACGCCGCCGATGTCGCCGCGGTCCGTGACGCCGCGGCGCGCTCCTGATCTGCCTGAACAGAGGCACGCCGTCAGGCTACGCGCGATGGAGGACGAGAACAACGCGCTGAAGCGGGTGGTGGCGACGAGGGACACCGAGCTGCAGTTCGCGCGGATGAAGTACGCCGACGAGGCCTGCAAGCTCTCGGCGGTGCAGGGGCAGCTCAAGGAGCTGACTGAGGAGAGCAAACGGTTGAGCGATGCAAATGCAAAGACGGAGTCTTGGGCCGCTGCTTTGGTCTCTGAACTGGAACACTTGAGGGCTGGGAAGCAGGGACACGGAGCTTCGTCCGTCATGGTGTCTGACATGAGCTTGCTCGATGATTTTGCTGAGATTGAGAGGTTGGAGATGGCATCAGAGAACCATCAGACGTCCGGATCGAACAAGGTGGATTCAGGATCCGTTGTGTCAGAGAAGAACGACAGGTTCCCTGATCAAAATGGCAGTGTCTTCAGTGATCATCCTGATTGGGTTCAGAGTGTCTGGAAACTCCTAACACGTAAGCATGAAGCGAGTGGAGATAGCATCGACGCCATTCTTGAGCAAATCAGGCATGTACTGGACCACAGTCATGCCAAAGTGGATGCTTCTGATGAACCGTATGATCGGACCAGGGTTGATAAAATGGTGAGCAATCTGTCTGAAAAGATCACCGCCGTGATACGCGTATCCGCAGAAGACAATGTTGCAATATCTGGATCGGTGTTGCACGACAAGCCTGAATTTTGTGCTCGCCTTGAGTACCTTGTTCATGTCTGTCACGATGTGCTGCATGAGGAAGCCAAGATTGAAGTTTTCATCGATGAAGTTTGCCTGGTACTAGAGTATATACTGAGCCAATACTTATCAGACCAAGTTCGATCCGACACCGTGGAAGATAACAAGAAGGATACTGATGGAGACGGGTCGTTAAGTACAGTAAACGAACAGGCTGAACATGACCTGGAGAATGCAAAATCAGCAGCAGCGCTAGATATCCAAACAGAAGCACATAAAGAGCCAATTTCGTCAGCAGTTCAGCTACGTGATAAAATTCAAGAGAGGCAGACTATAGTGGTGCTACATCGGGACGATGAAATGGAACCAGAGAGGAAGTCACCATACTACGAGATACAAAGGTAACTATTTTTTTAATGTTCTATATACATTTAAAATTGTGTTCATTAGTACAGTAGTAATTTTCTCATCTTCTGAAAAGTAACAGTTTCCAATTATGATATCGATTCTCTGTAAAGCAGTCCCACAGACGACGGAACAGAAGATTTGGCACAAGAGGGAAAACAACTAGCAGCAGTATGTTCTCATGTTGCTCCTTACTTTCCCAGTAAAAACAACAACTATACCTAATATGATCAGCTCACAATTTTCTAATTTCACCTATATGTTTATTCCACCATTTTCTGTTCTCACCTATGTACACATCATTCCATCAGGAATAGATCTTAACATTTTTGCGCTTCGTGCAGAACTCACAGATATCTGCAGCAGCTGACAAGCTTGCAGAGTGCCAGGAGACTATCACAAATCTAAGTAAACAATTGCAGGCTCTCCAGACTCCGCCGAATTCAGGCATTCTAGACTACAAGCCCCAGTCACTTGGAAGCATCCTTGCTGATGAGAGCACCAGCACATCTGAGGGTCCAAGCTCTCCCACATCCAAACAAGTGCACACCAAGAAAGAAGATGGCGATCCTGACGCTGCAGCACGAAGGAGCGTGGCACAAGAACAGACTCCTGATGCCGACGGCGAGGCATCGGCCCAAACTAATGTTCAGCCGGTGTTCCTGGAGACTCCTGCAGATCCTAGGAAGAAGAAGCGGAGTCCGAGCTTGCTGGGCAGGATGATGTTCAGGAAGAAAGTGGAAGGCAGCTTCTCCTAGACTTATGTTGAGCTGCTGGTGGATACACTGTGCTCGTGCGAGTGTGCGATCTATCTAGTACCACCATCACACGATTAGAGATTTGGAGCCGTGCGCTCCTGCTCCTCGGGTGCATCCTTTTTGGCCATATGTTCGATTGCAGAGTCTGGAGACTGGCGTTGAGAGAGATTCTGGCACATGATGTGTATCGATTTTGATTGACATGAACATGTTTTCCCTTTGGGTATTTATATATGGAATCCGTTGTTGTGTATATGTTTATCCAATAAAGAAAAAAATATTCTCAAAAAATATTCTATATTTTACTAATCTCTAGTTGTGATCATATTTATCCCCTTACAAAATCTTGCCACAGTTTACCCCTTTGAGATAACGTTTTTGGCGGCATTTAGCCTATTTTGCTTGTTGTCCAAACTGACAAGGTAAGCGCATATGTCAGGATAACTTGCCCAGCTGAATGGTAAGACAACACAGACACTTATCGTTAGGGGAACGCTAGGCGTCGTTCACCTAATCGAGAGGGGGAAACCGGTCGCCTCACCCACCGTCGGATCGACCACCTAGGTAGATTTGGGCCGTCCCGTGTTTTGCACCAAATCCCTCACCCGTGTTAGAAAAAAAATATGTTGTAAAAATTAAGATATGACACAATGAACACAGAAATATAGTTTGACATGATAAACTACAATCTTACATCTGTTGTACATATGAAACAAAAGCAAGAAGCTAACATCTATCTAGAGGATCCAATCTTAGCTATATATGATATGCATAACTAATGGTGTTACTTGGAGCCGTTGCAGTCGTCTAGTGCTTCCTCTTCTTGCAGCCACATTACATAATCTTTTTCTTCCTCCTCATCCTGTCCTTTTTCCTCCTCCGTGCTATTATCCTCCTCCATCTCAGGGAATGAATCTGTGTATATGAAGCTAAGCAAAGCTGAAAACACTTTTGCTTCCATGTCTTTGAACTGTATGACACTTGACGTAGTGCCCTCCGTCATGGGGCCAAAGAGTGGCAAAATGGACACGGTTGACCTCGGGGCGAAACTATAACACAAAATGAACCTCCGACGAAACTATTTCACGCCTCTAACCCTTTCGGGTAGCGCCTCACGATCATGCGCTACACTCTACAGGATAGTGCCTTATGATCGGGCGCTACACATGTTGCCAGCATGGCATATCAGAGCCACAGGGGGGGGGGGGCAGTTTTGGTTGTGTAGCGCCTCGTGATCAGGCGCTATGGTGCAGGTCATGTAGCGCCTGATCACAAGGCGCTACACACCTGCTACTTCAAAGCCGCCTCGGGGCCGTCCCCAACCCAGCGCAGCCACTCTCGCTCGCTTGCTCTCTGTTTCTTCCTCCGCCGTCGCCGCCGCCGCCATCGGCGTTGCTCACCGCCGCCGTCGGGCGGAGGCATGATGGCTAACTGGCATGGGTTGTCTGGTTCCAGCAAGGGCGAGTCCCTCCTCTCGGTAAGCCTTTTTCTAGGATTCAATTTCACTTCTCTTTTTTAGGGTTAGGTTTGAATGCAATTCGTCGATTAGGTCTTGTAATCATGATATGTTGTGCGATCAGGAGTGCCCCGACCGTGATTGTGCCCCTGATACTTGCGAGGACCCCACTTTCTTTGGTATAGCGCCGGATGCTTCCTCGTTTTGCCGCGTCCACAAGCTCGCCCCTCGGAAGTGTGTTGCATTCGAAAGCTTCGACACTGGCCGACGTTTCTACATGTGTTCTGTCGAAAATGTAAGTAGAAGTAGCGTCGTCATGGATGTTTCTGTTGAAAATGGTTTGTAAATCGCTAATTTTGTGGTTTCTCTTTTGTAGGAGGCAAAGAACTGTGGTTTTGTGGCTTGGGTAGATGCAGAATGGCTAGAAGCTGCGAAGAATGCCCTACGAAGACTGTGGGGGATGTATCATGACAGTAACGGTGCTAGAATTGATGAGACGATTGCGAATGCAAAGCTACTAAAGGAGGTGTCAGATGAGAAGAACAAGATTGAGAAGAAGTACAACAATATGGTGGACGAAGTGAACAAATTCATCAGGGACACAAGAATGGAGGCCATCCAGAAAGAGGAAGGACATGATGATATGAAGCAGCAGATGGCGATAACAATTGAACTGTTGCAGACACAGGTACGTGAGCTGAAATTGGTGCAGAGAAGACAAGATGGTGTCATGAAGGAGAAGGAGCATCTGTGGGATAAAGAAAAGAGAGAGCTAAGGACGAGAAGAAAAAGCTAGAGTATCAGTTGTTTGATCTATTCAAGGCAAATAATGCTAACAAGGTTAAGATCAAAAGGATGAAGGAAATATGTGATGAGTAGTTGTGTGGAGATTGTAGAATTGTGTGGCTAATTGTAGCATTATGGTACTTTGCCAGATGATGTGGTCATGAATTGTTGTCGTTATTTCGAACTAAGAAATTTGAAGAAGGTGTTGTTATTATTAAGTTGTTTTGTACTAGGTAAAATTGTTGTATGTTTTCAGTGATGTATGTTTTTTCATTGATGTATATTTCCCTTGCTCTGTACATTTCTCGATATTTGCCAAGTTATGGTGGTGTAGCGCCTACTGTAAAGGCGCTATGGCACTAAAAAATTGTCTGACCAGAGAGTAGCAGAGAGCCCAGCGTAGGAAGGCAGCAGGAAAATTCTAAGTCAATGTGTAGCGCCTTACTCTCAGGTCCAGATAGAAGGCGCTACAAAGCATAACTCCCTATCCTAAGGCGCTGCCTCCAAACTGGGCAAAATACGAAAAATGGCAGAACATTGGTGGAATATACAACAATTCAGCAAATATACAGAACACACAACAACTTATAAATACATAGAGTACACATCAACTGCATAATAACAGCAAGTTCATACAATTTCAAAGTTCACCACTACATCGAATAGGAAAGTCGAAATGACAAGAAGGTTCAAAATAAAATCCACATAGTGGAGTCCCGGGGAAAGTCAAAAAAATTCTAAGCCAGTGTGTAGCGCCTTACAATTAGGCGCTACACACTGACTTAGATAAATTTCTGTGCCTGAGCTCGTATCCTATCTGTTAGTGTAGCGCCTTGGTGTGAGGCGCTACATACTGAGATTTTGTAGCGCCTTGCCCTTAGGCGCTACACTATGCGCCATATGAAACAGCCATGTTTGTAGCAACTAGACAGTTCCGACATAAGAAATATGACAGCAAAGGGCATATCAAACCTCACAGCAAATATGACAACAAATTGATGATCCAACATAGTAAATTCACAGACAAGTGCGACAATACTACAAGTTCACAAAATAAAAAGTGCGGCGATACTACAAGTTCAACATTACGACAAGTGCGACAATATGGCAGGTTCTACAATATGACAAGTGCAACAAGTGCAGTCTCCTACTTCCGTCCACGGGTACGACGGATAGTCGTGGCTCAACCCCTCTTTGGCATAGTCTTCGCCCTCACCACCGGCTGCGCCTCTTCCTCGTTCTCATCCTCATCTTCATCGGAGGACTCGACGCGCCTCATCCTTCTAACCGTCAACTTCCGTGGGCGCTCCTCCGGGACAAGCTTCCCCTTCCCTTTGTTGACGAACTCATCCGGCGTATACCGCCTAAATGCCTCCTCCGGTCGGGTTCTCATCATGTACGCGGATCGTTGTTTAACCGCCGTAGCCAACAACATGTCATCGGGAATCTAACAAACAAAAAGATATATGTGTTACGGTCATTCAACAATAGCATGAAGGAACGAATAGCCAAAAATGCAATTATGGTGGTATCAAACCTGCGAGGTCGTCTCATCATCTAGATCAAACTGGGGGGTAGTCGACGAAGCGGACCTAGACGGCTGTGGTGATTTGTACTCAGGGTCACGACAACCTAGGAGGTTCGCCAACCGGCGTAAGCGTCGGGCTGAGTTCTAAAGGACAGTTGAGAAAATGTTAAACTTAGCATGTAATAAGATTGTAGGTCATCTAGTAATCGACAATATGTTGGTTCGTACCTTCAAAAATTCTCGAAGTGCACTCTCGCTTTGTTCCCCCTCCGGGTTTTCTGTCAACACCGTCTCGCTTTCGCCGGCTTGCTTACTTATCTCCGTGCGCTGCGGGTGAAATAAAATCAACAAATTATGGAAGAAATATGAGAGGAGGTACGCTAAAACAAGTTATGCAAGAACACGTTACCACAAAGTTGATCATACTAGGAAAAGGGATTTGCTTACCCCTCCTAACCATCTTGTTGTACTGGCTCTCAGCAACTTCGTCAAACACGGGGGGCTCTTCTAATATCTCCTCCTCGTAAGCCGGCTGACATGTGTTCACACGAGTATTCTGAAGAAACCACTGCAAGTAGTTGTTGAAGGTAATTGGACAATGGCGGCTCTGCCGGCCCCATCCTTCCTTCATAGTTTTCTCCAGACATTGCTCGAACTCGGTGACGTACTGCGTATAGTACTTGTCCCAATCCTTCACCTTTCTCTGTCTTCTCCGATCCATCCTGCATGAGAACAAACCAAGGCACTCTTAGTAACAGCTAATAGAATTTTGAGCAAAACCTACTAGTCCATCTATGTAACCTGTGAAGCTGCCTATACGTGTACTTCCACTCAGGTGGATGGGCCTGGAACAACCCGAACTGCCTCATCACGCGTTGTGGCAAGTGGAACTCAACCGCCCAATTGCATATCAACGGGCAACACATGAGCCACAAAATGCCTGTCCTTCAAGCACTGCGGGTTCAACACAAAATCATATAATAGAGGAAAATCGTCCCCGCTGCCATAAGGCTCCCATTCCACCTGCAGCATGGCACAACATAATCAATTAGGAGGAACATCAAAGCCATGAGAGCGGGTCATGTAAAGACAAGTGCTTACTTGGTCGGCGGTAAACATATAGAACTCATTGGTGTACTACCTATACATGTAGTGGACGTCACTATGAGTCTCCGATACCACGTCCCACTTGTAAGCCCAAGTGGCGAGCCGAAGAGGGTTCGGGTCAGCTACGTCCCAATCTTTGTAGGTCACCTGTTTCGGTCGTCCAACTGGAAAGTGCCCCCAGCTCCATACCGAAAGTAGAAGCATAGAACCACCAATGCCAGCTTTATCAGTTGTCCTATGACAGGCATCGTCCAACTGCATCAAAAATGAAAACACGATCAAGTTATGACATTATACAAATGGAAATGTAAAAACAAACTAAAAATGACCAATTCATTACCTGTCGGTACAAGTAGGCAAGTGCAGCAGAACCCCAACTCCACTTCGAGTCAAAGACGGTAAGCGCCTTCAGCCACATCCACTGAGCCATCGTGCCACTGCTGTCAGCAAACAAAGTCCTAGAGATAACGTACCACACGTACACGCGGGCATATGTCTGGATCACTTCATCATTGGCTCCGACGGGGCAGTGCGCGAAGTGCTCTACTATCCACGGGTACGTAGCGCCGGACGGGATTCTGTATTCACTCTTGTCCTCGACCTCCTCCGAAGCAATACCAATAAGGTCTTGCATCTGCCCGCGCCACCCTGCGGAATCTGTGCTCATACACAGAGGCTTCCCCTCGATAGGAAGTCCAAGAATCATGGAAACACCCATAAGAGTGGGGGTCATCTTGCCAGTCCGGAGGTTAAATGTGTGTGTCTCCGGCCTCCACCGGTCGACAAGGGTGGTGATTGCGGGCACGTTCAATTTTGGGGTTGAACGGCTCACAAGTTGGATGAAAGGGAGGAGGCCTAGCTTCTCGATGTACGTATGATACCCGATGAGCAAGTCTTGATGCCTGCACAAATAAACGGGATTAGGTTGAGACTCCAAGTGCAGAGTGTATAGTAAGTGGAAGACAGTTTTCCCCACGAGGGGTGACTCGAGGGTTTAATATCGAACTCTCGGGGAATCTGAAGTGGTAGATTTATCTTCTTATCCTTCTTTTGGTTACCTACAAAACAAGGTTAGATGTTTTGGTCCTCAACCTCACCTGTGGTTGTCAAGCACAAGGTGTAAGAATGATATCAGGATAGTTATGCAATGCAAACAAGAAATAAATATGCAATGATGGTGGATGCAATGATAAATGATATTTTTGGGTTTTTAATGATGTATGCAAGATGAAAAGTATTTTTGTATTTTCGGATTTAATGATGGCTGAAAATAGAAAAGTGGTATATGGTGTTGGAAAGGTGTTTCTTATGATTAAAAATGGACTGGGGTTCATGGTTTCACAAATGCACTCTCTCTTTATAAAGTGGTAGACAATGGAACACACAAAGTTAACATATGAGATTGCAACACAGGGTTTGATAACAAGTTACTTAGATATATGGGCATCACGTCCTAACATAGAGATCTTTTGGTTATTAACCTCTCTTATACTCCACCAAGATGCGAACTAAATCATAACACCTCAGTAATTAAGATAACTCAGAGTATAGCATTAAGTATCATGACATGAAGTGAAAATAAGAACATGCTAGATCTAGTCATGGAGTAGTGGCAATGGTCACGCCCACATCCCCGGTAGCATGGTATTTTAGTTTATCCCTAGTGAGGTAACAAAGTAAGGTAAAGATACCAAAGTGGATCGCAGAACTTTCTCTCACGTTCACTGCACTAGCCACCCCCGTTACTCCAACTAATGCACACGTTCCCCCACACACGCTCTCATAAACATGCTTGATCAAAACAAGTAGACAAGAACGGGGTACATAATATGCATCTATACTCATAACTGAAACAAACATTGCAATCTCAAACATATATTAACTCATAAAGATCCACCACAAAGGTATTACAACGGTGACCGTAATCATGTTCAGCAGCTCATACGGTGCTAATTAGTGAAGCTCAAGAGAGGAGAGATACATAAGTTACTTCCACAAACCCATAGTCCAGAGGTGGACTACTCCCTCTTCATCATGGAGACGGTGGAGAAGTCGATGGAGAAGATGGAGACCACGCCGGCAGCGCCCCGCCGGAGTTTTCCCCCTCCAATCTGCAGCTCCTGATCTCCGTTTCGGTGTTTCTGTGTTTGTGCGGCGCTCCTTCCAGAGAACGTCGGGGGACCTTTTTTATAGGCGTTTTTAGGTCAAGACGAAGGCGGTGGAGCGAAGATCGACGGCAACGGAGCCACGAGGCCCAAACGGGTGGGTCCCACGCGGCCTGGTACTGTGCCGCGTGGGCCATGCCCGTTTGGCCCTCGGGCCTCCGTTTGCTTGCTTCCTTTTTCCGTAGTCCTTCTTCCTTCCAAATATTGACGCCCGTAAATTTCCAGGTGATTTCGTTGACGTTTGGGTCCCTGAAACATTAAAATACAAAACTAGGGTTTTCTGCCTGTGCAGGGTTAATTCCAAATAAATGGAAAACTATGAAGTATTCCCAAAATCATGATAAAACATTGATATAACCCTTATATGATGCAAATATGATTGGAATATAAGCAATTAAAGTGCAAAGTTCATGTATGCATTTTACATGCATCAACATCCCCAAGCTTAATCCATGCTCGTCCTCGAGTATGAAGATGATAAAACTAACATGGACTTTGCAATTTAATACTTAACAATGGATATCAAAGATGATTACTATTGCTACATATAGTCAAATGATTCATTCTTCAAAGGAGTAGCAATATGCAAATAGTTTATGAAGTGATATCAAGTATTCAAGACAAGGATGTTCATTGATAGTTCACAAAGTGTAACATAGTAGCAAGTAATATGGAACACATGTATGCATAATGATAAGTAGAACATCCTACAATGGTCATAGAGTGTAGATGAAAATCTGAATATGATAGGTGTACACTTTGGAAAGATGTATATGTGAGTAGAGGTAAAGCATGCATAAGTTTCATCCAACTTCCAAACTCTTCTACTTAAGTTAATGATTGCAATAAGGTATTCATTGGTGTCAAGCTCTCATTGCCCCTATCATAGCATCTTGAATGATTAAGGTTAAAGTGAAAGCAAATATGAGTAGTGTGCTTGATAAAGTAAAGGTTGGATGTCTCATGCCCCTTGAATACAAGTACCTACACCATGATTACTCAACTTAGGAAACAAAGCAAGTTCAAGTTATATCATTGTAAGTAATAATAGTATCATCAAGAGCGTCAACTGGGGTACCTCTTGTCCCAGATATGGAACAAGCCCATATCAAAATGACAAGACAAACAAACAAATGAAAATCTCAACACCCTTTTTATTTACCATTTGGAATAGTTTTTTATTGCAAGGTGTGTCACAGAAGGTTCACCATAGTATGTAAGTAAATTTCCACCATGAATGATGCATGGCTTAGATTAGCGGCCCAGGCGTCTCTCTAACCATTTATACAAACTCATTTAAACTACTTCATTTCCACTCATTTCACCATGATAGCATCCATAACAAAAGTACATGATATCAACTAAATGAGATGAAGGAGCATGTTGAAAGCTTGCATGTGACAGCACATATGGGCTAACTCCAACCTCGAACATTTATCAAGCCACTAGCATCATAATCTTAATCACAATGGGTCATGTTTTATTATGCAAATAGAAAATGTGCATCAAGTTCGTGAGAGCTATATAACCAATTTTTTCCATTGCAATCAATAACATAAACATTTTCATTCAGAGGTAAGATAACACAAACAACATGTTAAACATACTCGGAATAGCATAAAGCCAATAGGTAGATATGGTGGACTCACTGGAATAACTTTGGTTGAAGGTGTTGGAAACAAGTTTTTGCTTGTTGGAGTTTTTGGGCTAGCAAAAGGGAGAAAGTTGACCATCTAGATGCATGCATGAGTGTCCATAGAACTAACTAATCCATGTTAAACCAAGTGAAATAACAATCAGCACCAAAACATGAATAAGTGATAGCTCTACAAAAAGAATTTGCAAACTATTACTCATAAACAAGCTCATGAATCATGCAACTATATGTATCATTAAAAATCAAGTCAAACATCCCTTTTCCCAATCTTATAAAAGCATCCAACATATTTCAACCCATATTTCCAGTAGCTCTCTCATATATAATTGATAGTGTGGTGGTCTCTCAAGACTCAAACAAAAACAAAAAACGACGCTCCAAGTTTATGCGATAAAGTGTTTCGATCGAAAAACAGAAGTTGGACGTGTGCAAACCGAGAGTGTGTAGGTCCAGCGGGGTTGTCTTCACATCCCCAAGCTTATGGTCTTCACCATCCTTGGATAGCTCTTGGTGCATCTCCTCCAATCCCTGTGAAAAAACTTCAAAACACCGTTTCTCCCATCTCTTTTCTGTGGGGTGCATTAATAGTGATAAACAAATAGGTTCCTTGCTGCATATAATCCTTGAACAAAAATTCATATGACATGTCCAGAAAGTATATAATGTTGTATGCCTACTCATAAACTCAATTGGATCAAAAAGATTCAACTTAAAAGCTCAAAGCATGCATCAAACAAAATGGGACAGAATCTGTCCAGAAAAACAGCAGCAGCAAAACGTATTTTTCTACCCTACCAAACTTTCTCGAAAAATTCCGAAAAAATTCATGCATACAGAGGATGAAAAGTTGCAACTACAGTTCAAATATGAGCTCATTCGGAGTTACAGAATAAGAATTAAAAATCATACCGTGCACTGATTCGTGCAGGAATAAAATCTCCGAACGCTATAAGCAACTTTTTCAAACCAAAAAGGGTAAAACTTGGCACTTTATTAAAAACTCCAGAACCTAACTAGACACAAAATCTCTTGTTACAGCAAGAGGACACAAAGAAAAATCACACACAAAAATAACCGGGTTGCCAAAGCTTCTTACTTGTTGTTTATTGAAGATGAAGCTCATGAGGGAGCTTGAACTTTGTGTTCCCTCTTCCTTGGAAAGTGTTCCATGCACTTCTTGTGTGGAAACTGAAACTTTACATTCCCTTCCTTTGAATCAATGATAGCACCTGTGGTACGAAGAAAAGGTCTTCCAAGAATAATAGGACTAGAGGTTTTATTCCCCATATCCATGATTAGAAAATCCACAGGCACAAAAGTCATATGTAACTCTACCATAACATCACTTACTTTTCCCAAAGCATGTTTAATAGAGTCATCAGCAAGTGCTAGTTCAATAGAGCATTTTTCAAGATTTTTCAATTCAAGCACTTCATATAGTTCTTTAGATAAAACAGAGACACTAGATCCTAGATCAAGTATGGCATGGTGTGTCTCTTTTCCAATAGTTACTAGTACCTTAGGTATCCACATATCCCCAAGCTTAGGTGGTATCATAGCCTCTTGGTTGTACCTAGCAATCTTTTCTTTCAAGACATGATTAGCAATATAAGAACCAAAACCTGCTTGGTTAGTGTTGATGGAAGGATCACTTGCAAATTTTTGTAAGATAGATATTAATTCATGCAAGCTACAATTTTCTAAGTCAAGCAAAGGATCCTTGACTTCATTAAGCATTTTAACTTCCTCAACTTTCTTTTCCCTATTGTATAGGTTGAATATTTCATAACGGTCATCAAAGACATCTTCAGGTACTTGGGCTTTTTCTAAACTTTCTTTAATTTTCACTTCCAAAAGCAAGCCATCAAGTATGTTTCTAGACATGTAGTTTAAACCATTGTAAAAAAGAGTGTAATATGGTCCATTCATTAACTCCATGTGAGGGACAAGTTCTAAGCATAAGTTTTATCCTATCCCAAGCCATAGCAACATGTTCATTTTCATTTTGCCTAAAAGAAAGGATGTTGTTTCTATTTTGCAAAATTTTAACAGGGGGATAATATTTCTTAATGAAAGCTTCTTTTAGATCATCCCAAGAATTAATACTACCAGACGACAAGGAATGCAACCACTCTTTAGCTTTTCCTCTAAGTGAAAAAGGAAATAACTTCAGTTTTAGGATAGCACTTTCCACATTTTTAAACTTTTACATGTCACATATTTCAACAAAGTCATGAAGATGCATAGAGGCATCCTCCATAGCACTACGACCAAATTGTTCCCTAGTTATCAAGTTCAACAAACTAGGACTTATTTCATAACTCTCAGCATTTATCTTAGGTGTGGCAATAGCTCTCGTGATAAATTGATCATTAGGAGTGTTTGTGTAGTCACACAGCTTAGTTCTTTCTCCCATTTTAGCAAGTTTTTTTGGTATTTTTAATTTTTTATGCAAAACTGAAATAAATATGATATGATATGCAATGACACTAACAAAACAAATAAATTGCTTTATAAGTAAAGATGGATAAGATGGTGCTCACGTAGGTGCAACCTCCCCAAGCTTAGGTGTTAGCACAAGTTGGTGACGTTGACTTTATTGTGAGATGAATGCGACGATGCACACCCTTGGATAAATCTCTCAGCTACGATTCCCCGGCAACGGCGCCAGAAAACGTCTTGATACCCGATGAGCAAGTCTTGATGCCTGCACAAATAAACAGGATTAGGTTGAGACTCCAAGTGCAGAGTGTATAGTAAGTGGAAGACAGTTTTCCCCACGAGGGGTGACTCGAGGGTTTAATATCGAACTCTCGGGGAATCAGCAGTGCTAGATTCATCTTCTTATCCTTCTTTTGGTTACTTACAAAACAAGGTTAGATGTTTTGGTCCTCAACCTCACATGTGGTTGTCAAGCACAAGGTGTAAGAATGATATCAGGATAGTTATGCAATGCAAACAAGAAATAAATATGCAATGGTGGTGGATGCAATGATAAATGATATTTTTGGACTTTTAAATGATGTATGCAAGATGAAAACTATTTTTGTATTTTCGGATTTAATGATGGCTGAAAATAGAAAAGTGGTATATGGTGTTGGAAAGGTGTTTCTTATGATTAAAAATGGACTGGGGTTCATGGTTTCACAAATGCACTCTCTCTTTATAAAGTGGTAGACAATGGAACACACAAAGTTAACATATGAGATTGCAACACAGGGTTGATAACAAGTTACTTAGATATATGGGCATCACGTCCTAACATAGAGATCTTTTGGTTATTAACCTCTCTTATACTCCACGAAGATGCGAACTAAATCATAACACCTCAGTAATTGAGAAAACTCAGAGTATAGCATTAACTATCATGACATGAAGTGAAAATAAGAACATGCTAGATCTAGTCATGGAGTAGTGGCAATGGTCACGCCCACATCCCCGGTAGCATGGTATTTTAGTTTATCCCTAGTGAGGTAACAAAGTAAGGTAAACACCCAAGTGGATCGCGATATTAAGTTGTCAGCTTACCGCACTCACCACTCCCGTTACTCCAACTAATGCACACGTCCCCTCACACACGCTCTCATAAACATGCTTGATCAAAACAAGTAGACAAGAACGGGGTACATAATATGCATCTATACTCATAACTGAAACAAACATTGCAATCTCAAACATATATTGACTCATAGAAAGATCCACCACATAGGTATTACAACGATGACCGTAATCATGTTTAGCAGCTCATACGGTGCTAATTAGTGAAGCTCAAGAGAGGAGAGATACATAAGTTACTTCCACAAACCCATAGTCCAGAGGTGGACTACTCCCTCTTCATCATGGAGACGGTGGAGAAGTCGATGGAGAGGATGGAGACCACACCGGCAGCGCCCCGCCGGAGTTTTCCCCCTCCAATCTGCAGCTCCTGATCTCCGTTTCGGTGTTTCTGTGTTTGTGCGGCGCTCCTTCCAGAGAACGTCGGGGGACCTTTTTTATAGGCGTTTTTAGGTCAAGACGAAGGCGGTGGAGCGAAGATCGACGGCAACGGAGCCACGAGGCCCGAATGGGTGGGTCCCACGTGGCCTGGTACTGTGGCCGCGTGGGCCATGCCCGTTTGGCCCTCGGGTCTCCGTTTGCTTGCTTCCTTTTTCCGTAGTCCTTCTTCCTTCCAAATATTGACGCCCGTAAATTTCTAGGTGATTTCGTTGACGTTTGGGTCCCTGAAACATTAAAATACAAAACTAGGGCTTTCTGCCTGTGCAGGGTTAATTCCAAATAAATGGGAAAACTATGAAGTATTCCAAAATCATGATAAAACATTGATATAACCCTTATATGATGCAAATATGATTGGAATATAAGCAATTAAAGTGCAAAGTTCATGTATGCATTTTACATGCATCAACGTAGTGTACCGCTCATCGTACTACATGTCACTCGACGAAGCCCCATGAGACCGAATCTTCAAAAGTTTAAGCTCCTGTAAATAACACATTTCAAATAAAATATTACAACGTATCCAACACATTTGCAACAAAATAAAATTAAACACATAAAAAAACCAAGATTCATTTTATTACCTCCCCCTTTTCCGCCATCCTATAGGCCCGGTGCTCAACATCATACTCATCATCGAGTAACCACACCATCCTACATATTACAACATATGTGAGCAATATTTCATACATAAAACGATCACCTAATTATACAAATAATACTACACATATTTGCTCCACACATGTGTTCGACGGCATACTAAATTTTTCTTAATCGAGACATATGTGCTACAGATTCTACAAATCTATTTACACTTGTTTCTACTAAAACTGAAATCACCTAAAAGAGGAAAAATCGGTTTCTAATCAAAAATAGACTACTAAATTTTTACCAACTAATACTATAGCTAACCCAATGCTAAAGATCATATAAGCATGCCATGGTTCATCAACAAAATCCAAATCAACTAGATACTAGTGTTCAACCTAAACTTGCACATGGAGGCCAAATGGGGTGATTTTATTGGACATAAATTGGGGGATCGGAGGAGAATACCTGCGGAAGTAGTTGGGGACGAAATCCCCTCGCTTTTTCTTTCAAATCGGGGTGGATTTGGTGAAGGATTAGAGAGGGGGAGAGAGAACCGTCGCCGCCGCCATCCTCTGTCTCTTTCTTCTTCTTTCGGTCGATTTGGATGAGTGGCTAGGGTTGGGGACGGGCGACTTTGAAGTAGCAGGTGTGTAGCGCCGTGTGATCAGGCGCTACATGACCTGCACCATAGCGCCTGATCATGAGGCGCTACACAACCAAAACTAGCCCCCCGTGGCCTCGGCCCGCCACGCTGGCAACATGTGTAGCGCCCGATCCTAAGGCGCTACCCTGTAGAGTGTAGCGCCTGATCGTGAGGTGCTACCTGAAAGGGTTAGAGGCGTGAAATAGTTTCGTCGGAGGTTTATTTTGTGTTATAGTTTCGTCCCGAGGTCAACAGTGTCCATTTTGCCCCCAAAGAGTTGTGCCTTGAAAACTTTAGACCGGGCTGCAAGCACCACCGATGTGCATGGAATGTCTTGTTGCTGACCTCAAATGTGGCATCCAAACCTACCTTATCTTAGTAGAATTTTAAAATGCTGGCGTATATCAGACAGGGTGCCAACGGCATCTTGCTGGGGTTTGAGATCATTACAAACCATGATGTCACACCGGATGGTGAAACAATCCTTATCTTAGTAGAATTTTAAAATGCTGGCGTATATCAGACAGGGTGCCAACGGCATCTTGCTGGGTTTGAGATCATTACAAACCATGATGTCACACCGGATGGTGAAACAATCCTCCTTTAGATGAGCTGATCGTTCAAGTACATCTCTTTTAATAAGCTTCTCGTAGCCCCAACAACGATCTTCGACGGAGAAGCTGTATGTTTCGGTTGAACGAATATATGTTGGCTTTTGCTTCTCAACCTGGTCGACGAAGCTAAACTCGAATTGCGCCTCAGCCTCCACATGATTTTCAATACTGTCATCGCCATGGCGGACATAAAGAGAGATGAAGTCAGCAGAACTCGGGTCATCACCGTTAGGATAGTACTCGATGCACCATTGATGGCCTCCTATCGTGAAAGGCTCAGACCTGACGCTCTTGCCGTTGGGTATCTCTCTTATGGAATGCGCGTAGTCTTTGACCGTGATACCCGCTGTCCGTGCAGGCATCGACGGCCGGCGTGGTGTGCACCACGCCACCGATAACCATAGATACACCGGCGAACAACAACATGACGAAATCTTCGATTCAATCCAAAATCCAGTCACCATTTACATTCCAAAATTCAGTGGATGAGTTAAGGGGGCACACCTGGTGGTCACCTCCCGCTGCTTGAGAGTTGAGAGGACACTCAACTTGCCGCGCCGCTTCTCCCCGGAAACAGAGCGCGCAACAGCCTGGGCATTTCAACAAGAGTTGGGGTTGGTTGTCTATAAAAGTCGTCATTTTTGTTTGTACTAGCATAACTTGTCGTGACAAAATTCTATCAACTTTTGTTTATACAATACTACAAAATCAGGGGAATAGCTTTGTTTAGACTACAGATCAGCTGCAAACCACATGACTTTGCTTATACTACAAATCAGCTATTAGGGGGCATACAAATCAGCAACGTTGGGATATAATATCAGTGCTAAGCTAGCTCACAGTGGGATATATCAGAGGGAAAGTCGGCAGCCCACCGAGGTAGAGAACGTCCAGGTCGGTGGAGATCCTGCCTGGAGGGGTGCAGACGATTCTGGGCTGGAGGCGGTTGTGGCGAGCGAGCTTGCAGGCGGCGGGCAAGCTCTGTGCAGGGCAGCTATCGCTTGCCAACACACGCTTGAATCGGCGGCCGGACGGAGACGAAGATCAACTGGCCGCGCCGCCGGTGATTCTCCCCGGAAAACAGAGTGCGGCGGCGGCGGCGGCTGGTTGCGACCGAGAGTTCGGGTTCGGTATAACTTAGCACGTTGGCTGGGCCTATGAGGGCCCGCGAGCTCAAAGCCCATCGCTCACGCACCTTGCACTGTTTGGGCAAAGCCTTGCAAGACGCAAAAGTATAATAATAATTCGGTAAAAAATCGTGCTTCCCTATATAAATAAATAAATGGTGATAATTATAACTTTCCCTACATCGAGGGCTTGGTGCCGTTCTAGAGTCTTTTTTTATAAAAATAATATATTAATATCGCAGAGATACCAATTAACTCATCCCCTGCAATATGCACTGCCTCTTGCCTCTTGAAAATGGTGCTAATTATAAAATGCTAATCTTGTTTTGTGGTCTTACAATGTTTGGTTCATCTTTTTTCGTTGTGCTAACCTATTTTTATGGATTTAGAGTGTTGTACTGTAAACCCACGCAAAAAAACTGTTATTAATTACTCACTCTGTCCAAAAATAAGTGTCTCAAGTTTGCTCAAAATTCAAACTTGAGACTTATTTTAAGATGGAGGGAGTATATTTTTATCTAAGCACATGAAAAAATTCAAAAAATTAAATATGAAATTTCGAAATTAATGTGTCGGAAAACAACATTTTTTCACTTGCTTGCTCGATTGAAGTTTCTATTTATTCGCGTAGTCATTCATCCCATGTCCATTTAGACAGGCTATTTTGAGGAGGGGATTTGCGGAGGGCTGACGGTTCGGCCGGTGCCGGCGACGGGGGAAATGGAGGCCATCTCCGATGATTGTGTCGGTGCTCTCCTTCCCCTCTTCTCCGGCGATGCGGCGGCGGTGCTCTTTTTCCACGTCGGGGGCGGGTTCTTTATTTTTTCTTCCCCTCGCCTCATCTTCGTTCCGGCAACAAAGACACCCATGGGCTTTCAGAAATTTGACAGTGCCCACGGATGACCGTAAGCTAGCACAGCGCCTTTTTGAATCGCGGTTGTCGGTTGAGATACATCACTGTCGGCATTGGTATTTGGATGCAAAAGCATTCCAAGATTCTTTAGGTGCGGTAAGGTGTCTGCAAGTCCTCGTCCCAAGAAGGTTCGCTGTCACGTGAAGCTGATTCTCTTACTTTCATTACTTAAAGCATGTAGTGGAGTAATGCAAAGATCATGTCGTTGGTGAAACATACTAATCATATACATCATGATTGTCCACCCGGATGATCTCACAAAAACAATTGGAACCTAATTGACCTAGACCTCCGATCTCACATTCTATAATAAGTCGTCCAGGTTACATTACAGTGGACGGCTTTATATATTCTTGGCTGAGCTGACAGATCACGGAACACCATTTAGTTCCAGACGCTGACCTTCTGCAAGAGACGATCACCGAACGTTAGGTGCCGTGGAATAGAAAAAAAGGACGGCACTGCGTCCGCGTGCAATTGCAAAATTCTCAAGCTATATATCGCTTGCGCCCCCAGGCCGACGGGTTGACACTTGGATGAAACTTGTACAAGAATTTCAGCATGGGAGGAGATCTGGAGATGCCACAGGAGATGGAGGAATTGATCGATCCTTACCTAGCTCGGCCGGAATCTGGTGCGCTGGCCGCCGGAATTGATCGATCTATACGATGCGCAGCGCCGGAGGAATCTGGTGCGCCGGCCGCCGGAGCTCCGCCAAGCTGTCCCTGCAATCCAACGACAGAGGATGAGATGGGAAGGAGGAAAGACAGGAGAGGGGCCGGACGGAGGGAGCAGAGGAGGGAGGACGGACGGAGGAGAGGCGCCGGGAAGGAAGAGGCGCCGCCGCTTCGTGGGTCGGGAGTACGAACCTGTAAGCCGCCGCCGCTGCTTCGTGGGTCGTGGCGCATGAGCGAGGAGCCAGGGACGGAGGGAGTTGGGGGTGGCGAGAAGCAAATATCACACGATGTCGAGCCGACATTCGCTCGCCAGATTTTTTCACTTGCGATCCCTCGCTCGATATTGTCTACGAATACCTCGGTTTAATATCGACTACATCCGAATAGGTTAGTTTTAGATATTCGAGATGGAAGGGGTCCGAATATCCAATATCGAGCTTGAATATGAACATCCGAACGCATCAATAATGTTTACAATATCGTCCAGCTCATAGGACCTCATCCGGTGACGCCTGGGACGGCAAGAGCCGATCTTTTTCGTCTTTGCTTTATATCCTGATTTTGAAAGAGACCGACGGCAACCGATTGTCACTTCTCGAGTTCTGTTTGTACCCTATGCCGTGTACTTTCTCTGCTGGATTGGATAGCGTCATTCGGCAGCTAGCTAGCGTCGCAAGGACGCATATCTTATCTCAGTTAGAATCATGTTTTTTCTTGGGATTCTTGCGCAGCGGAGGAGCCAAATGGCACAATTTGTTCCGACTACGGGAATGGCCAACAGTGCCGACGGCCAGAACCTGTGCTGACGGCTATTTATCGGGGCCGTCGGCACAGGGTCGTACCAGGGCCGGCCGTCGACAAGTCCGTCGGCACAGAAACGGTCGTCGGCACAGACGATCTATCCCGACGGCCACCGTCGGGACACAGGAAGCCGTCGGCACAGCTCGTGAGGTGACGTCGACGGCACTCTGTGCCGACGGCTTTGCCGTCGGCACAGGACTCTACCATTTTTATTCATTTTTACCCTATTCTTCATTTTTATGTATCTATTTATTACTCTCAATTAAATTTAATATGTTTTTATTCATTTCTATATGTATATAGCTACGCCAAATAGCGGTCTCCACCCACATAAAATAACGTCGCGAATCTTATCTCTCTGAAGTATTATATGCGAATGTTGATTTGTGTTATCGCATGTGTGTAGATATTATTGCAAGTGTTGGGGTGGATATTGGTTTTCCATGTACCTCCACGCATTGTTTATCCCGCCATCTTTCTCATGTTCCTATGGCCTAACCTAACCCAACCAAGCAAAAAAGTCCACTGGGCTACCCCCTTTCGACGCACGTCTATGGGGGTAGACGGAAACGTTAGGGTTTTTCCAGCGGATTCAGGGTTTCGCCGAAGCGGGGCCCCGGAGCGTCGGAACCCCACCCAAACCTAGGTTTTGCCATACCATATGTATACAAGTGTGTTGTGTGTTTCAAATGTCCAAGAATCTACTCCTAGGTGTGACAGACATCACCGGCTTCACTTTCTCTCTAGTGAGTTTCTGCACTTAGAGGTGAAAACTCCCCTTTCGGGCGAACCGGATGGAATCTTGTGTCGATTTGGGGTAGACTTTGGTTTCTCATGTTCCTATGGCCTAACCTAACCCAACCAAGCAAAAAAGTCCACTGGGCTACCCCCTTTCGAAGCACGTCTATGGGGGTAGACGGAAACGTTAGGGTTTTTCCAGCGGATTCAGGGTTTCGCCGAAGCGGGGCCCCGGAGCGTCGGAACCCCACCCAAACCTAGGTTGTGCCATACCATATGTATACAAGTGTGTTGTGTGTTTCAAATGTCCAAGAATCTACTCCTAGGTGTGACAGACATCACCGGCTTCACTTTCTCTCTAGTGAGTTTCTGCACTTAGAGGTGAAAACTCCCCTTTCGGGCGAACCGGATGGAATCTTGTGTCGATTTGGGGTAGACTTTGGTTTCTCATGTTCCTATGGCCTAACCTAACCCAACCAAGCAAAAAAGTCCACTGGGCTACCCCCTTTCGACGCACGTCTATGGGGGTAGACGGAAACGTTAGGGTTTTTCCAGCGGATTCAGGGTTTCGCCGAAGCGGGGCCCCGGAGCGTCGGAACCCCACCCAAACCTAGGTTGTGCCATACCATATGTATACAAGTGTGTTGTGTGTTTCAAATGTCCAAGAATCTACTCCTAGGTGTGACAGACATCACCGGCTTCACTTTCTCTCTAGTGAGTTTCTGCACTTAGAGGTGAAAACTCCCCTTTCGGGCGAACCGGATGGAATCTTGTGTCGATTTGGGGTAGACTTTGGTTTCTCATGTTCCTATGGCCTAACCTAACCCAACCAAGCAAAAAAGTCCACTGGGCTACCCCCTTTCGACGCACGTCTATGGGGGTAGACGGAAACGTTAGGGTTTTTCCAGCGGATTCAGGGTTTCGCCGAAGCGGGGCCCCGGAGCGTCGGAACCCCACCCAAACCTAGGTTGTGCCATACCATATGTATACAAGTGTGTTGTGTGTTTCAAATGTCCAAGAATCTACTCCTAGGTGTGACCGACATCACCGGCTTCACTTTCTCTCTAGTGAGTTTCTGCACTTAGAGGTGAAAACTCCCCTTTCGGGCGAACCGGATGGAATCTTGTGTCGATTTGGGGTAGACTTTGGTTTCTCATGTTCCTATGGCCTAACCTAACCCAACCAAGCAAAAAAGTCCACTGGGCTACCCCCTTTCGACGCACGTCTATGGGGGTAGACGGAAACGTTAGGGTTTTTCCAACGGATTCAGGGTTTCGCCGAAGCGGGGCCCCGGAGCGTCGGAACCCCACCCAAACCTAGGTTGTGCCATACCATATGTATACAAGTGTGTTGTGTGTTTCAAATGTCCAAGAATCTACTCCTAGGTGTGACAGACATCACCGGCTTCACTTTCTCTCTAGTGAGTTTCTGCACTTAGAGGTGAAAACTCCCCTTTCGGACGAAACGGGGGAAATCTTGTAAAAACTTGTGATAAAAGTTGGTTTCCCATGTGCCTACGGAAAAACTTGTGATAAGAGTAATAAATAAATACATTAAAAAAGATGATGTAAGTGAAAAAAAAAAGGAAAAGCCTATGCCGACGGCAAAGCCGTCGGCATAGGTCCCACACCTTATCCTTATCCCGCCACAGCTCCTCGACCACCCATCCGCATTTCTTCGGCCGGCTACCCGCTCCGCGGCTGCCCCGCTCCCCCGCCGCCCTGCTCCGGCCAGCCACGACCCCGCCGCCACCCGCCCCTACCCAGCCCGCCGCCACCCCGCCGCCGGCAACCCCGCCCCCTCCACCCGCCAGCCGCCATCCCCGCCACCCGCCCCTACCCAGCCCCGCCGCCAGCCCTTACCCACCCCCGCCGCCAACCCCGCCGCCGCCAACCCGGCCGTCCCACCCCTCCCTCTCCTCTCCGCCGTCGCCGCCCGAGACGCTCGTCTGCCGCGCGCCCTCGACCCCGGCCGTCCCGCCTCCTCCCCGTACCTCCTCCACGCCGGCGTCCCCTGCCGCACCTCCTCCACGCCGGCGTCCCCTGCCGCGCCTCCTCCACGACGGCCCGCCGCCGCGCCTCACGCCCCCACCCCGCACCTCCTCCACGCCGGCACCTCCTCCACGCCCTCCCTGCACAGGTTAGTGTTAATTAGTGTTAGTTAGGTTAGTTCTAATGATACTGTTAGTTAGGTTAGTTCTAGTGATACTGTTAGTTAGGGTTAATTAGTGGTACTGTTAGTAGATTTTAGTAGATTTAGTGTTAGTGGTACTGTTAGTAGATGTTAGTGGTAGTTTTAGTGTTAGTGGTACTGTTAGTAGATGTTAGTGGTAGTTTTAGTGTTAGTGGTACTGTTAGTAGATGTTAGTGGTAGTGGATGGCTATAAACCATGTTAGTTAAGCAATATAGTTAGATTAGGACCAAAAAAATCATGTTTTGCATTAATTTTCGGTTGTTTAGCTACTAGGCAAACTTGTGAATTTGTGTAAGAACAATAATTGCTAACCTTTGTTCATTTTGCACACTAGGCCCCGTCGTGACCACCTCGCTGATCCGATTCCGTGTGGAGCGTGAGAGTGGGGATTGTCGACGGAGGGTGTCGGCGGAAGATCTTCTTCGCCGTCGATCACGCTTCGAGGGTAAGAAATCACGTAGGCCTGCTTTTTTTATCTATGCTTCCTTGACTAACCCTGACTAACCCGTGTATCAAATGCTTTTACTTAACTAAGTATCATGTCGGAGCCGGAGCCAAAGTTTCGTGGTGTTCATCGGAGACCCACGAAGATCCCGACTTGGGCAGCTCAGATCACAGTGGATCACAGGAAGATCCAGCTTGGTACTTTCAGGTGCCCGTGGCAGGCGGCCCGCGCCTACGACTGCGTGGCGGTCCAGCACTTTGGGGCGAGAGCGATCCTCAACTTTGAGGATGAGCGGAGCGTGGCGCATCTGTTAGCGCCAGATGGCATGAGGATCGCGACGAAGGCCGAGGAGAGGGAGCACCGGCAGGCAGAGAGGCTGCTCAGGGCGCGCCACCAGCGCGAGGAGGATGACCCCTTGGTCAAGGATCTCCTCCTTGATCCCCAGGTGATGGCGGTCCAGTACCAGGTTTTCAGCGAGAGCCAGCAGCAGCGCGGGCAGGGCGAGGCCGGCCCCTCCGGCACGCAGCAGCAGGGCGAGGACTCTAGCAGCAGCCTGTCCTCTTGTTGGGACCGCTTGGACGACGCCACTGACACCGGCGCGAGTCGAGTTTAGGATGTCTATCATCCTACCTGTCGTACTACTAGACTTATCTTGCTACCTGTTGTACTGCTAGACTTATCATACATGCTACCTATGTATTATTGTGCTACTTGTCTATATGTGTTATGTTTAGCTAATATGGTTACATCGTTCTGTGGTTTATTCTTTTAATTATTAGGTAAAATGGAGGGATATTTGCTTATATATTTCGATTGTTTGTACTTTTTAGATGACGTAGCTTCCCGCCAGCCAGCACCGTCGGTCCCGCGCGTCGTCGCGGCTTCTCCAGCTGAGGAGGGGCCGCCTCGGTGCCCTTTGTTTTGTCGCCCTCTTCCGGAGCACGTCCTCGACCTTCTCCGGCCACCGATCACGCTTCGAGGGTATAAATCTTTCGCCTCTCTTGCTGCATAGGTTTATTTTGGTCTAGATCACCAAGTCAGTCGCGTAACCCGAGTCAGATCCCATCCGGAAGGGTTACAAATTTATAAATATGCAGGATTGTCCATCTTTGCATATTTATAACCGTAACACTTCCGGGTTGTCCTGTTGGACAGTCCGAGTACGTGTAGATCGGGTCGTGTTCCATGTTCTACCCCTTCCTGAGACGTAATTTCGGCAGCACCTCCCTGTTGTTCTTCGGATGCACACCCTCTCGGCTTGACAAGCTCGAGACGTGTATTCTGAAGAACAGCGGGGAGGTGCTGCCGAAATTCCGTCTCGGGTCGGGGTAGAACATGGAACACGGCTCGATCTAGACGTACTCGGGCGGGATAGGCCCTCCTATTAGAAGTGTAGGTGAACCCTTGCATGATGTAAAGATTAAAATTTGACCGTAATTAATCTGGTGACACTAAATCATTTTATTATTACTTGGTGCATATTAAAAGACTGCGTGCTTGTTTCGCTCCCAATAAAGCAGAGGATGGCTGATAATGGGTGGATGTACACTGGCCGTGTCGATAAGATTAAAAGAACAGAGGAGTGGGAGATGAAGACCAATATATTAGTGAAGGAGTTAGGGCGTGGTTCAAAGGCAAAAGGAGTTCGTGGAAGGTGCCCTTGCACTCATTGCAAGAATCGTGACCATCAAGGAAAGGAAGATATGACTAAACATCTTTGGTTGTATGGGTATACGCCTAACTACGTCACGCATGTCAAATTTGATCAGTACGAACGTCTCAGAGTTGGGGTGATGCGGCAGCGGATCGATGGCAATGAGTACGATGGGTTGAGAAACATGCTAGATGATCACCATGCTGCTTACATGCCGGATTCGCCACCTCCACAGGAGGAACAGGAGGAACCGGGTGAACCGGAGGCACCGGATGAACCGGAGGAACCAGAGCCAACCGCGAAGGCTTTCTATGAGACGATGGCCTCGGCTACGAAGCCTCTATACGAGGGTGCAAACCAGAGCCAGCTCGATGCCGTAGCTCAACTACTAAGTGACAAGTGTCAGTTCTCCACCACCTGTGCAGGCTTTGAAGCTAATCTGACAACAACTGGTAACATGTTGCCCAAAGGGCATTGTCTGCATGGATTATGAAAAGATTCATTGTTGTCCAAAAGGATGCCTGTTGTTCCGGAAACAATATGCGAATGACAAGTACTGTAGCCTTTGTGGGGCCTCTAGGTATGAGGAGAAAACGCTGCCTGATGGTCGGAAGAAGCAGGGAAAAATCCCTGTGAAGGTTCTTCGGTACCTCTCATTCATAAAAAGAATGCAGCGGCTTTTCATGTCCGAGGAGTCTGCCAAACAAATGACTTGGCACAGGAAAGGGAAGAGATACGTCGACGAGTTAGGACGGGAAAGGATGGGACATCCATCTGATGGTGAGGCATGGAAGAACTTCGACTTGAAACACCCCCTTAATTCAGCAGATGCTCGGAATGTCAGAATTGCAATAGCAACAGATGGGTTCAATCCATATGGGATGTCGACTGCGTCGTACAGCTGCTGGCCCGTGTTTGTTATTCCGCTCAATCTCCCTCCTGGGGTACTAATGCAAAGGAAGCACATGTTTCTGTCGCTGATCATTCCAGGGCCCGAATACCCGGGGAAGAATTTGAGTGTCTACATGCAACCGCTTGTGGATGATTTGCACCACTCATGGCACAATGGGACGTGGACATACGACCGAGCATCAAAGAAAAACTTCTTGATGAAAATTTGGTTCCACTATTCCATGCACGACCTACCCGGGTATGCCCTATTCTGCGGATGGTGTACAGCTGGTAAATGGCCATGCCCAGTGTGCAGGAACCAACTTGAGTTCCTTTGGCTAAAGTCAGGTCGCAAGTATGTCGCGTTTGACAAGCATCGACAGTTCCTCGAAGGAAGCCATCCTTATCGAGAAGACAAAAAAAACTTCACGAAGGGCATAGTTGTGCGTGAAGAAAAAGCAATACCGAAGTTCGATGGTGCAAAAGTTGATGCCGAGCTACGTGCTCTCGTGCCTGCTGAGGGATCTATCCGAAAATTTCAGGGGTATGGTGTAACGCACAACTGGACTCATGTGGCAGGCTTAACGCAGCTAGAGTATTACAAGAACCTCGAACTTCCCCATAACATCGATGTGATGCACACCGAAAAGAATGTTGGAGAGATGATCTTTCACACAGTCCTGAACATTACTAAGAAGACAAAGGACAATGTGAAGGCTAGAGTTGATGTTCAGAAGCTCTGTGATAGGGAGAGATTACACATGCGGCCTCCGAACCCTCGTCAAAAAAATTGGTTTAAGCCAAATGCCGACTACTGCCTTAATAATATCCAAAAGAAGGAGGCATTGAAGTGGCTCAAAAACATCGCCGTGATGTTCCCTGATGGTTACTGTTCCAATATAAGTAATGGAGTCAATCTTCTTACATCAAAAGTCACTGGGCTGAAGAGTCACGACTATCACATATGGATTGAGCGGTTGATGCCGGTGATGCTTCGAGGGTATCTCCCCGATAGTATCTGGCGAGTGCTTGCGGAGTTGAGCCATTTCTTCCGCACGCTCTGTGCGAAACAGATATGTCCCCTGATTATTGCGAAGCTGCGTGATCTTGTGCCGGAGTTGCTATGCAAGTTAGAGATGATCTTTCCGCCAGGCTTCTTTGTTCCGATGGCACATCTCGTTGTGCATCTCGCGAACGAGGCACTCTTGGGTGGACCGGTGCAGTTTCGTTGGCAGTTTTGTATTGAGAGAGAGTTTAAGTACATTCGAAACATAACTGGAAACAAAGCTAGGATTGAAGCATGCATAGCTGAGGCAACAATACGACAGGAGATGGCAGACGCCGTGACAACGTACTTTCCCGATGAAGTTGCCACTATGCATAACCCGGTCACTCGGTACAATGTCGACGAGCCCAAGAATGACCCCAAGCTCCTCCTCTTCCAATGTCCCGGTGGCAAGGCCGGTGCCGGTGAAAATTGTAAATTGACCAAGGAAGAGAAGGATTGCATAATGCTCTATGTGCTTATAAACATGACGGAAGTACTCGATTTCATGAGGTAAATGGTGAACAAATTACTTTGCAACTAGTAACTCAGTTTCGGTCTAATACGTATTTTCTCCTTTTAGGCAATTCCAAGATGAATACTGGTTGGGAACGGTGGATCCCGATCCCGCGGAGCTGGACACTCTTCTGAAAGAGGGTGCTCACGGAGGAAAAAAATTTGTGTCTTGGTTCATGGGAAAAGTAATTTCTAACGTGTCCCTATTACCTTGCAATATGTGACTTGTCCCTCTTATTACACGTAACTAATGCACAAAACAATTTGAACCGTACTTGTAGGGAGCTGATCCCAACGTTGAGATGACAGATGAGCTGAGATGTGTTTCCCAAGGATTTAACCGTACCGTCATGAAGTATGAGAAGTATGATGTGAATGGGTTCCGCTTCCATACAGAGTATCACCAGAATAATCGTCCTGGAGCAAAAACTGTAAATACTGGGGTCTTCACCAAAGGATCCAGAGGAGCCGATGGAGCCAATTACGTAGATTACTACGGAAGGTTACAGAACGTATACGAGCTGACGTTCAATCGTACAAACATAGAACTCAAGCTCGTTGTGTTCAAGTGCCACTGGTTCGACCCATGCACTGGACCACATGGTGGACAGAGAAGTGAGCCTTCCATTGGGTTAGTTGAAGTTAAGCCTTCAACCACCTATACCGGAGCCGATGTCTATATTGTGGCTCACCAAGCCAAGCAAGTTTATTATTTGCCCTACCCATGCCAGAAAGAGAACCTCAAGGGCTGGGAAGTCGTGTTCCGGGTATCCCCACATGGTAAGCTACCCAGGCCCTCCGACGACGATTACAACAACATTGACCCTAAAACATACGAGGGAATTTTCTATCAAGAGCAAGAGGACTTCGGGCACTTTGACTTACAAATAGGTGGTCTCGAGGAACTCGAGAACAATGCACACACTCATGGTGAGTCAGTGGTCGATCTGAAGGACATAGATGTGCTCTCGAAGTTTCATGCGGAAAATGACGACGATGACGAGCCTGGCGATGAGCTTCCGCCCTACTACTCACGTGATAGTGATAGTGATAGTGATAGTGATAGTGAGAATGAGAACCGACACCCTGATGAGGAGAGTGATGACGATAGGTATTTATTTTTGGTATCTACATGTTATTATGTCTTTTATTCTTTAGTATTTATTTTTTGACATGCTTCTTCATTGCATTATGTCTTTATGCTTAGTGTCTACATTTTATTATGTCTCGATGCTTACTTGTTTTCTCTTTCTCAATGCAGTTGATTGAACAATATGAGTCAGGGCAAGGAAAGCGCTTCTGGTGGTCCTTCTCCCGGTGCTACGCCGATCCGACGCTCACCTACTATCAGCCGGGGAGATATGGGGTTCACCCTGTCGCCGTCTCCGCCATAGATGTAGGGTCTTGGGCGTCTAGACATCTAGCTATATATGTATGTATCTATTTGATGATGGTCCTATGTGTGTATCTACCTGATGATATAGCATTTTGTTTGATGATATATGGAGCCATTGTGTGATTTTGTTTGTAGTGAATTTGTCGTGATTTTTGATTATTTTTTCTGCTATTTTTGCCGCAAAAAACGAGCTGCTGGTTCCGAAAATCTGGTAACACCTGTGCCGACGGCATTGCCGTCGGCACAGACCCCTTAATGTGACAAAATGGTCACCCCTGCCGTCGGCACAGGGCTATCCCAGGAGCGCCCAGCTGCCTCCACGTGGCAGATCTGTGCCGACGGTTTTGCCGTCGGCACAGGATCCTACCCCTGGCCCGGCCTGTGCGGGCCCACACGCCGCTGTGCCGACAACCGAGGTGCCGACGGTGCGTTTCTGGCCGTCGGGAAAAGCTGTGCCGACGGGTTATGTCTGTGCCGACGGCCAGGTGGCCTATGCCGACCACCCTGTGCCGACGGTGACCGTCGGCATAGGTGTGTGCCGACGGCATCGAGACCTTTGCCGACGGGCTTCGGCCGTCGGCACAGCTGGTCATTCCTGTAGCGATGCATTCTGTTGCGTTTGCTTTAGGGCCCGATTGGATTGTCGTTTTCTAACGAAAACGATCGGGACAGAATACGGACATCCCGAGATCCTCCTAAAATTTACGGAGCAGTCAGGCTAATCGTCCGGTAATATTTCCGGACCGGAAATCTACACGCCATTCCAATCGGGGCCTTAGTGGAGGCCCCTCTGCCATATGGTTATGGTTCTGAGTTCGTGGGATACTGCTTACTTGCGTTGAGGTTCATCCAAATTAGAAGTTCTTTTCTTGGCGTAATTATCCGTTGAGGTACCCAATTCCATCCCACCTGTCCTGCCTTTAATGCAAATTCGTGGCTTGACGTGTCCTTGTTATTGCAACAAGAATTCCATGGACGATGCTTAAGCGCTTTTCTTTTTCAGTATCGTTGGGCGATTAGATGTTTAAAATCCATTCAGAAATGCTTGTGCTTTGGCTAATAAATAACCCCTTTAAATGTGTTCAGTGATTTAAAAGAGAAGATATCACTAAACCACAACTATTAGGGTTAGGTCTCACAAAACTACAAATGAATGAAAAACTATCAGAAAACCGCAATTATTGGATAAGTTATTTTGAAGAACCGAAATATCATGATTTAGTCCATTTGACAATGTTTCCGACAGCCTGGTCCTACTAGTTAGATCAACGTGGCAAAAAAATAACAACTACTCACAAGGAAACTCTTTGGTTTCTTGATGTATAGTCTGAATTTGGTTGGAATTTTAAGGCATTGCCGGTTTATTTTTTTGTCAAATTAGTCACAATGTACTATGTCACTTCAGCACTGCTACTGCGTGTGGTCAAATCTATATATCTTGCCAGCTATCCACATCATACATGCTTTTATCCATCCAATTGTTCATGTCATGCCACTATCATATCGATGATATTCTATATCCACATGCAAACAAGCTATCCATATCACTCATTCTTTTAATCATTTAATTTTCCACATTCTTTTTAAGTTGTTGATGAAATCACACCATCATGCAATGTAAATACACAATCAAATCATCTGTAACTTGAACACTATTATTCGTTTGTCCTTTATCGTTTCAGCCAAAGAAGTAATTTTTCTGCCAATTTCTTTAGTGATGAAAATAATGTAACTGAGATTTATATTGCGTGCTCTTCCATATGTAACCACTCAAAGACATTTTAAAACACACATGGAGTAACATGCATGCATGCCATCTCTTCGTGCAAACGATCCATATCATCAACTTTTTCATCCTCTTGATTTCATCTTATCTACAAGTTTAAGTAATTTGCAAGCAACATCAATCAGGTACGCTCATGAACTTTAACGATTTTTAATTGGCCAAATACACACGACCATTTCACCTTGATAAAATTTAGCTTCTCAAATACCATGGACAATTGAATGTCTACCATATTTTTGTAGACAACTTCATGTTTGATACATCTTATAACCATTTATTCACACAATAGCGGTGTACTCTTTATTCGAAATTCTAGTTTCTAATGTGAAAGCAGTTCGACCTTTTCTAGGTCCTCTTTATTCGAAATTCCAGTTACAGAATTTATCTCCATTCTACCAGATTTACATCCTCAAAAGAAAAGCGAGGAAAGAGGGACGAAAGTCGAAAACAAAGACCGAATCGTAAGCTCATTGCATAAGACAAGCTTTCAATCCTTCGAATCTTTACAACACTTTTCACAGCATCTAGATAGCAGCCGCGAGAATGATTCAACGACGGCCGGCCATGGGAAATTGGGAATACCTGCGGCTGCGGTCCCTAACTCCTAAGCACGTGTCAGCATCGGCCTCACCAAGTCCACCGTTGGCCATTACTGCCGCTAACTCCTGCTTGACCATTGATGAGCCACCTGTCGCAGTCCGTTCTCAGTCTCACAACGAGATCTCGAAGAGGTCGGAGTCGGGATCAAGGTCGCCGGCGAGGCCTCCGCTGTTGTCCTTCCTGCCCTTGCTTACCCGCGATGTTTCCGTCCAGCCGGAGTCGACGCGGCCCATGGAGAATAGCTCGCCGCTGTCGTCGAAGTCGAGCCCCACCGAGCCGCTCCGGCCGTCGCCGCCCATGGAGGCGGATCGCACGAAGCACGGGTTGGCCGTGCGCCGCGCGTTGGCCGGCGCGTACCGGAACTTGTTCTGGCCGAGGTTGACGAGCGCCATGACGTCGAAGCTGGAGGCCAGGACCGGGTAGAGCGGGCTGGAGAAGGCGTCGGCGTTGCAGCTCACCTTGTGGACCAGCTGGCCGTCCACCGTGAAGTACACCTTCCGCTTCGCCGGCTCGAAGCCGCAGCCAACCACCTTGTCCACCCCCGCCCACGACGACTTCTCAGACTCGTACACCAGCTTCATCCCTGAGAAATAGTCAACCAACTGTTTAGTTCACGATTTACAGAGAACAATCATGGCGACGAAAGAATTGATGAGACGGAGCGGGCTTACCGTCGAGGTAGACCGTGCCGTTGGAGTGGAAGCCGATGGATGACGCATACGTTCCGGCCAAGGACGGCCGTGGTGGTGTGGGGGACCCGGCGGCGAGGCCCAGCGACATGACTGTGTGCCTCTTTTTGTCTCCGTGGTCATCTTTCGCGGCTGTAGTCTCCTTGATCGCGGTGTTGGTGTCGGCCGGTGCAAAATCGATGAGCTTGACGCGGTCGCTCTCGCCTGAGCCGTCCTTCCCACGCTTGCTGGTCCGGGAAGCGGACCACTCCGGACGACGCGTGTTCAGATAGATGATGGTGATCTCGAAGTAGGCGTCCTGCGAGAAGGGCGTGCCGGCCATCGGCGGGCCTGGCAGCGGCATGCTCATCTTGGCGACGCACAGCGCGTTGCTGTTCGTCAGATCCTGGTCTGTACGGAGGGGGCTCGTGACGCTTCCGGGGAGCCACTTCTTGCTGGACGCGGCGGCGGCGGCGCCAGAGGCGGTGGCCGGGTTGAGCCGCACGGCCTGCATCCGCTCGGACGATCCCACGGGGACATCCCACGCGGCGTCGGCCAGCTCGCCGCTGGTCCCGGCATCGCAGACCGGGCAGAGCCCCCAGAGCGGCGACGAGGCCGCCGACCTCGCCCGCGGCGGCGCCACGGCGAACACGAACTGCGCCCACCCGTTCTCCGCCGCCTGGATCACCAGACGCGGGTGATCGCCCCACTGGAACGGCCCCTGCTTCTGCGCGGGCGCCCGGTGCTTGGCGTCGACGGCGCGAGGATGGTGGTGATGGTGCAGCTGCTGGAACCGGACGCCCACGCGGCCGCTGCTGGCGTTGTACTTGGCGTTGAGCTTCTCCAGCCCGGGGCTCGCCGCCGCGCCCGCACCGGCAGCACCGATCGGTAGCTCCGGAGGCGCGTTACGCGGCAAGCGGCGCCGCCGGTACACGTAGAACGCGGCCGCGACCAGAGCCGCCGCGACGGGGAGGGCCACGCCGAGGAGCAACGTCAGCCATAGCGCCATATATACGTCGCGTCCTACTGGGGGAACCAGAGCCGCGCCTGCGAGGAGGACATGGACATGATTGTCTTGATGTTCTCTGGGTTTTGAGGCGCGGGTCGGATCGATTCTGTTTTCCTGGGAAACGTTGCGAGTTCTTGGGGTTTGTTTGGTGGAGGGTCGTGCAAGGCCGGCGGGCCGGGGAGGAAAGCTGACTGCCTTGCTACCTGACTGGCTCAACGGAACGGAGCAAGCCAACAAGCCAGCAGTTGAACAGGAGCTGAGGCTTTTAAGTTCCGCGACAGCGGCGTTTGCATTTGCATTTGCATTTGCATTTGTTTTTTTTTTTTTTGAGATTTTCAGGACTTAGTACATCTGTAGTATCTGAACTAACACACTACACACTCCACACACATAACACCACACGCACGCCACCCGTGCGCAAGCTAGACCTAACCAGACTATACTAAGACTTTGAGCCTTCCGCGAGACTAGATCTTCTGGAAAACCCCTGCGGTGGTGGGCACACCACAATACCAGTATCGAACCGCGGTGGAATCGGCTCAGCGCAAACACTGTTTCACGTGAAACACTGTTCACTGAAGAGTGCCGCGTGGGGTGAGACAACCCGGAATTCGCTCCTGAGGAGTCGAACCCGGGTGGGCAGCCTAGCCATCGCTAGTGCTATCCACTGAGCTAGAGCTCAGTCCTCGGCGTTTGCATTTGTTGATCGGGTTGTTTTTCAGCGTCTGACCGGATCGACGGAGGCACGGAGAGCATAATCTGCAACGGGAAAAATAGACACGTCGCGCCACGTCGCGAGCTTTGTTTAGGGAAAATTTTGTTTTTGCCACGCTAGTTTTTGCCCATTTTGCTTCTGCCACTTTAAGTTTCGACATTTTGCTTTTGCCCTGTCAGTTCTTGGTAATGCATCATTTTTGCCTTTCCTGGGGCAAAAACAAAATGAAAATGGTGAAATTCGGTTTTGCTTTTGCCCCTACCGTTGTTGTTTTCCTTTTGTTTTTGCCCCTCAAAAGGGTAAAAGCTAAATGTCAAAACTAAGAGTGGCAAAATCAAAATGGGTAAAAACTAGTGTGGCAAAAATAAAAAAATTCCCTTTGTTTATGCTTTCGGTTTTGCTATACGGTGTGTGTCGTATGGTTAGGTTGTTGATGTGATATGTGAATGCTTTTAATCTGTGTTGCATTTGCAACCCTCTTGACTGTTCGGTGCGAAGTACTTCCAACCTATAAGGCCTCACTTGGATGGCCGATACAAGTTACGGGGCAGAGAGTTTTTCGGAGATGTGTTTCGTATTTTCTGCGGGAGGTCCACCGGTCCATAATCTTAACCGAATGTTGACTAATATACGACATACCAATTGGGGCTTAAATGGTAGTAGCAAGCAAAAACAATTTTTCGTTAATGATATTTTTTTTGTAGTTTCAGCAAGAGCTGGGATTTGTAAACCGACAACTTAATACTTGATGTGCGACCAATAATGAGACAAAAAACTAGACAGAAAGGAGAGGTGTCAATTTTGGATGACATTAACTTGTTGATTTTTTTTAGGAAAGTCTAATTTTGTGATTACTTTGGTCTGATTGGTTCTAAACTCCGGACGGCCTTGAGCGGGAAATTGCTCACTATCACCCAGATGATTCCTACCGGCCCGTGCTTCAACCGAGCAACCAGCAAGACAACCCAACATCAGGGCGTTGAAGCCAGCGATCCAGAAATCTTGTACAGTATCAATTAGAGTATGATGGGTTGTTTGTGTGAACCAGATCATATTTCCGCATGTGCTAGCTTTTCTACCAATGATAACATAGTAGACTGATGGCGTGAATCACATGTTCGCTGGGAACCCCAAAAGGAAAGTATGATGTAGCGTAGCAGCAATTGGCGCTTGATTACAAAACCAAGGTTATCGAACCAGTAGGACTTGGAGAAGGTTTCGGCTTGGTGTCAACAACGATGGCTCCAGAAAAGACTGTTGACGTGGACCTGCACACACACGAACAAACTACTCTACCCCAACGAATCAGACATGTTGTCAATCTCTTCGGCTTGCTGAACACAAAAGGTTAAACGTATGGTGGAAAATAATATGAGAGCAAAAATAACCAGCGAGCAAATGACTAGGAAAAGTTATGAAAACGGTTGTAAGCAATATAGGAAAATAGGACCGGGGCCCACAGTTCACTAGTGGTGTCTCTCCAAAAGATAAACGTGTTGGGTGAACAAATTACAGCAGGGCAATTGACAAAACATATGTGTATAACAATACTATCATCACACAAAGTTCACCGTTTCATTTAATATAGGCATTACGTCAAAAATACATAGACCGTTATCCAACTGGATCTATGACTAAAAATCCACCCCGGGATCGCTATCCAGCAACTCGAGCTCTGACAAGAGAGGCATGAACCCACTATCTAGCATAAATACTCCCTCTAAAGATACTAGTAATTACTTAGGACAAAGCATACACAAGCATCGGAGAGCATGCAAGATCATAAATAAAACAATAATGTCATGACTCCATAATTCATCGGATCCCCGCAAATACAACACATAGCATTCCAAATAGATGATCTCGATCGTGTTAGGCAGCTCACAAGATCTAAAACAATGGAGTACAAGGGAGAGAGACAACCATCTAGCTATACTGCCATGGACCCGTAGTCCCGTGGTGAACTACTCACGCATCACTCCGGAGGCAGGCATGGTGGTATAGATGCCTCCGGTGACGATCTCCCCTCCGGCAGGGTGCCGGGTAGATCTTCAGAACCCTCCCGATTTAGGCTTGGCGACAGCGGCGGCCTCGAAACTTTTCTAGAAAATATGATCGGGTACCGAGGGTTTTCGGGAGGAGGACAATTTATAGGCGAAAGGGCGGTGTCGGAAGCTTCTCGAGCGCGCCAGTGGGGCCCAGCCACGGCCAAGCCCTAGGCCGCGGCTGGGGCCTGTGGGGCCCCCCTGCAGGTGCCCTTCTGGCTCCGTCTTCGTTTCTTCGTAAAAATAATTCTCGTAAATTATGAGCTGATTCCGAGAAAATTCCCCGACTAGCTTTTCTGAAATAAAAAGACAGCAGAAAACAGGAACTGACACTGGGCATCTTTTTAATAAGTTAGTTTCATAAAATGTGCCAAAATGATATAAAACATTATAAAAACATGTGGCAATGATATATAATAGGCATGGAACAATCAAAAATTATAGATACGTTTGGGACGTATCATAGACCGATCGGGTGCTTCCTTCTCCACACAAGTATGATTTTGTTCATCTATGCCTTCTTCTTTTAATCTTTCTCTCATTTTGTTTTCTTAATTCTCGGGTATTTTCCACCTTGTCCAAAAGTTTGTATCTTTTACATTCATGATTTGTTTACGAGTGCAATTTATTTTCACTTGATCCAGCCCCTATACTCATGAGTTTGTCTCAAGGTGATAAATATTTATTCCACTTGTTCTAAATGTTTTGTTTTGCTTGTAGATGTGAATTGTTCCTTGAGGAGCACAAAATTCTTTTTTCTACTTTGTAAAAATGGTGTTCCTTATGTTGTACTGAATTTCCCTCGGTCCTTAAATTGGTTTTACATGGTCAAAATATATTCTATTTAATGATTTATATGCTTGTATCCTTCCCTTAACGCGCTAAATATTTGTTCGCCTAGGTCCAGAATTTTGTTTCCCTTACAGTCGAGATTTATTTCACGAGCGTTTACAATTTGTTTCGGTTGATCCACAATTTTGTTCGGCTTATGGTCATGGTTTTGTTTCACAAGTGTTAAATTTTTATTCTACTAGCTCATACTCGTTTTGGTCTCGAGATGATAAATTGTTGTTCCACTAGTTCTAAATGTTTGTTCCGCATGTAGATGTGATTTGTTCCTGGGCGCAAAATTCCTTTTCCAACTGGTAAACAATGGTCGTAGTAGTGAATTATTCCCCAGGATAAACTTGTTCCACTTCGTCAAAAAAATTGTTCTGCTTAAAGATGTATATGTTTGTATCATTTCTTGTACGCATCAAAAAATTTCCACAAGGTACAATAAATGCTTCCTTTGTGGTCATGATTTGTTTCACGAGCGCTTACAATTGTTGCTCCACTTGTATTTGTCACTTGTTCCGCACTAGCTAAAATTTTGCTACTAAATTTGAACCAAAATTGTGTTCCCTTGACGTCATGTTTTGTTTCATGTGTGCTTCCCAATTTTATCCCACCTGGCCTAAATTTGTTTTTTCTGGTATAGTCGTAGTTTTTTCAATGAACCAAAGCAGATTTCCCACGAATCTTTCCAATTGTACTTTCCCGGTCCATGGCCTTGGAAGAAGCAGGGAAAATGGGCGACCTCACCCGTGAGTCATGAGAATTGCCTCCTTCCGAGACACGGCGACGCACTCCATCATGAAGCATCCCTCCTGAGTTTTTTTTTTGAGAATGAAGCATCCCTCCTGAGTTGATGTCTGGTAGTTTTGCCGCCGGCAATGGTGAATGGTGCAGCCTGCTTGACGGCAGGCTCTCGTTCTGCGATGAGCCGATGATGCAAGCTCATCAACGATGGCACCACCGCTAATACCAGGCACCATCTTCCATGGCTGTCGTATTCTACACCCCCACATTTTCTCACGTACGCATGCTGCTCGACGAAATGCGACACCTACAATCTTCGTTAACTTTTAATAGCTGTTGGCCTGAGATATGAGTATTTGCAGTGGCAGGGCAGCTGGAGCTTGCTTGGCAAACGGGCCTCGCAGTGAGTTGTATTTTAAGCGGTGACCTATACGAGCAGGGCAACACTAGCCGGTATTCATTTGCAGTGCGTCCTATGCAACATCCCTTGCTCATGGCCGCGGCCAACTTCATTGTTAGAGAAGGACACCGATCAGCAACTTGGATTACAAGTTAAGGGTCGTAACCTACCTAGTTTAGGCTAACTTGTATTGTAAACCGAGTAGGACTTGTACATGTAATCTGCATATAAATATACGAGAGAGGAGGTGCGGCTAGCCATCGAGCAGCCTTGATTCATCACAACTTTCATGGTATCAGAGCACCAGCCGATCCTCTCCTAAAACCCTAGAATCTCCTAACCCTCCTATCCCCAAACTGCCATGGGTTCCGCCGACGAACTCGCCAAGCTCGAGAAAGAACTCAAAGAGCGCGAGTCTATTCTCAATGCTCGCCAAGAAGCCCTAGATCGCCAGCTCGCCGACAAAGGGAAAAACACCGACACCTCCTCTAACCCTACCTCCTACGCCGCAGCTTCCATCAAATCCCCTGTCCCTATCACCCTTGATCACCAAGATTCAAACTACGCCAAGTGGCGTGAGCTGTTCATTGTCGCCCTTGGCCGCTACGGCCTAACCAACCATGTTCTCGCCGATGCCACGACCTCCCCTTCCGACACCTCGCCCACCTCCGACTGGGCACGAGACGACTTCGCCGTCCTCTCCTGGATATACGGCTCGATCTCCATCGAGCTCTTCGGCATCATCATGGCTCCAGGATCTACGGCGCGGCAGATTTGGGACGCCATCACCAACCTCTTCCACGACAACAAGAAAAGCCGTGCCCTCGCCATCGATGCGGAATTCCGCAACACGCCTCAAGGAGACATGGCCATCCACGACTACTGCGCAAAGCTCAAGTCCCTCGCCGACGCTCTCACCGATGTCGGCCAGCCTGTTTCTGATGAAACCCTGGTTCTCATGGTTCTCCGCGGCCTCAACGAGCAATACTATCACCTCCGCTCTTTTCTTCCGTTTCAGGTGCCATTCCCTTCGTTCCTGCAGACGCGCTCCGCTCTTATCCTCGAGGAGGCGCAGAAGAAACACGACGCCAAGAACACGGCCGGCACGGCGCTCTGGGCGAGCGGCAACAGCATCCTTCCACAGGCTGGCAACAATGCTTCCTTTGGCCGCGCCTCCACCTCGAACACTGATCCGCGCCCCCCACCACCCACCGTGCCCTTCTTCAACCCTGGTCGTGGCGGTGGTTACGGCGGCCGACGCGGGCGTGGCGGACACGGACATGGCGGACGCGACAACAACAGTCCGTGGATGTTCAATCCATGGACCGGGCTCCCTACACGTGCAGCTCAACTTCAGCAACAGCCGGCCCCTTCTGCACCATGGCAACAACGATGGCGTACTCCTTCACCGGCTCCTGGCATCCTCGCACCACAACCGTTTCAGGCCTACACCGCCTACGGCCAGCAACCTCCCAACAACAACAACATGATGGCCCCTCCCCAGCAACAGCAGCAACAGCAGATTGATCCCGCGCTCCTCTCCGCACTCCAGAACATGCAGCTTCCGAACAACCAGGAGTGGGTCATGGATTCAGGCACCACCTCCCACATGGCATCCGATCACGGTACACTTTCCATCATCTCTCCTTCCTCTTCTTCAAACCAAATAATTGTTGGTAATGGTACACCTCTTCCCGTCACCCATGTCGGTTCTCACACTTTTCCCCTTCAACCCAAACCTATGCATCTTAACAATGTTCTCATAGTTCCCCAAATCATCAAAAACCTTATCTCCGTTCGACAATTCACTATTGATAACTCCTGCTCAGTTGAATTTGACCCTGCTGGTTTCTCTGTGAAGGATCTTCTTACCAAGGACGTGATTCTTCGATGCAATAGCTCCGGCCCACTCTACTCCTTCTGCCGTACTCCACAAGCTCAAGCTCTCCTCGCTTCCACGACAACCACCGACCTTTGGCATCGCCGTCTTGGACACCCCGGCCATCACACCATGTCACGCCTTCAACATCTACAACAGATTCCACCAACTAGCAAATCGTCATCATTATGTCATGCTTGTAAATTAGGTCGTCATGTTAGGCTTCCCTTTTATCCTTCGCAATCCACTCGTGTAAAACGTTTTCAGCTATTACATTGTGATCTTTGGACATCACCTATACCTAGTTCGTCTGGTTTTTGCTACTATCTTATTATTGTGGATGACTACAATCATTACTTTTGGACGTTTCCCCTCCGTAAAAAATCAGATGTATACGCCACCTTCCTCGCTTTTCATGCATATGCCAAAACCCAATTCAATCTACCTATTCTTGCCATCCAATGTGACAATGGTCGTGAGTTTGAAAATACAAGAATCAACTCTCTTTGTTCCCAACACGGCATTCTATTATGCTTCTCATGTCCCTACACGTCACAACAAAACGGTAAAGCAGAACGAGCTATTCGCACCACAAACAATGTCATTAGAACCCTTCTCTTCCAAGCATTCATGCCTCCTAATTTCTGGGCTGGGGCCCTTCACACTTCAACCCTCCTAATCAACATCTGTCCCACTAATGCCAACACTCTCACAACACCTCATGAACTCCTATTTGGCAAACCACCATCTTATACCCACCTACGTGTTTTTGGTTGCCTATGCTACCCGAATACCACCTCCACCTCTGCCAACAAACTATCCCCACGCTCCACCAAGTGTGTGTTTCTCGGCTATCCTTCTCGCCACAAAGGGTATCGATGCCTTGATCTCTCGACCCGTCGTATCATAATATCACGTCATGTCATCTTCGATGAACACACCTTCCCATATGCACCACCCACCCCGGAAATCACACCCACACCACCTGAACCATTTGATCCAGAACCATCCATCATCTATCCTATCACACGGCAGGAACACCACCATTCTTCTGCCACGACAGAGGAACATCACCATTCTTCTGCCACGGCAGACACTACCACCACGATACATCACCTCCGCCATCCCCATCTCACAACTCTCCACCAATACTCCTCCAACACCAAATACCCCTCCCACACCTACTCCTATTCACCGTACAAGACTCACTACCGGTCGCCTCCCTGGACCTCCCGATCGTCTAAACCTATCAGCCATCGCTACCTCTACTATACCACACAATTATCTCACGGCGTTGCGTGACCCCACTTGGCGTCATGCCATGCAAGAAGAATACGACGCTCTAACTTTTAATCGCACCTGGACTCTCGTCCCTCCACCTCCTGGTGCCAATATCGTAAGTGGCAAATGGATTTTTCGTCACAAATTCAATTCTGATGGTTCTCTTGCACGCCACAAAGCCCGATGGGTTGTTCGTGGTTTTTCTCAACAACACGGTGTCGATTACGATGAGACCTTCAGTCCTGTAGTTAAACCAGCCACCATCTGTATTGTTCTCTCTCTCGCTGTCTCCAACAAATGGAAAATTCATCAACTCGATGTTAAAAATGCCTTTCTTCATGGTCATCTTGACGAGGTAGTCTTTAGCCAGCAACCATCCGGGTTTATCGATCCTCACCATCCTACTCACGTGTGTCGTCTTCTCAAATCTCTATATGGACTAAAACAGGCTCCACGTGCTTGGTTTCAGCGTTTTTCCAACTATGCTCGTTCCATTGGATTCCTAGAGTCTAAATCTGATGCATCCCTCTTCATTTATCGACACGGTTCATATATTGCATATTTACTCCTCTATGTCGACGATATCATACTCACAGCATCCACTCCTTCACTTCTCTCCAAAATAACTACAAGCCTCGGTCAAGAATTCGCCATGAAGGATCTTGGTCCTCTCCATCACTTTCTAGGCATCTCTGTAACCCAAACACCATCCGGTCTTCACCTATCTCAAAAGCAATATATTCTGGATATTCTCTCTCGTGCTGGCATGCGTGATTGTCATCCTACCACTACACCTATCGATACCAAAGCCAAACTTCCCTCTCAAACTGGACCTCCTGTGGCTGATCCATCTTTCTATCGCAGTCTTGCTGGCGCACTCCAATATGCCACCCTCACACGTCCTGACATTGCCTACTCCGTCCAACAAGTCTGTCTACACATGCACGATCCCCATGAACCACATCTCTCTCTAATCAAACGCATTCTCCGCTACCTTAAAGGCACACTCAATCACGGTCTAAAAATACACAAGTCCTCCTCTCATTCTCTCGTTGCCTACTCGGATGCCGATTGGGCAGGTTGCCCAGACACCAGACGGTCCACTTCAGGGTTTTGCATGTATCTTGGTGATAATTTGATCAGCTGGTCCTCTAGACGGCAAACAACAGTGTCCCGCTCAAGTGCTGAAGCTGAATATCGTGTAGTTGCTACGGCCGTGGCTGAATCTTGTTGGGTTCGCCAACTACTACAGAGCTACATCGACCCATTGACACAGCCACCATTGTCTATTGTGATAACGTCAGCGCCGTGTACCTCTCAGCAAATCCAGTTCATCATCGACGTACTAAACACATAGAGCTCGACATTCACTTCGTCAGAGAGAAAGTTGCTCTTGGTTCAGTTCGAGTTCTGCATGTGCCGTCATCATCTTAGTTTGTTGACATTTTCACCAAAGGACTGCCTACGATTCTGTTTCGAGAATTTCGTTCCAGTCTTCACGTCGATCCTCTCCCAAGTTCAGACTGCGGGGGCGTGTTAGAGAAGGACACCGATGAGCAACTTGGAGTACAAGTTAAGGGTCGTAACCTACCTAGTTTAGGCTAACTTGTATTGTAAACCGAGTAGGACTTGTACATGTAATCTGCATATAAATATACGAGAGAGGAGGTGCGGCTAGCCATCGAGCAGCCTTGATTCATCACAACTTTCATTCATAAGCGAGACGGAGGTAACGTTCAGGTGGTGACGCATGTCCCACCCCCTCCGCAGGTCGCCGTCTTGTACAATTGCACCTGTTGTTGTGGCTGGAAGCTGCGACTTTCTCGTTGAGAGGGAGGAGCGGTGGATCTGATGGCAGCGGCAACGGCGTTCGAGTGGTGGTTTCTTTGCTGGCTCGCTGGCCAAGCAGGCAGCGGCGTGGGCCTTGGGTTCTGCTCGGTGTGGCATGGCAGTACGCTGCCTCAGGTCCCTGTGTGCTCTCTCTACTCGTCCCAGCTGCCGATGGGCGATGACGACATGATCATGGTTCTGTGGGGGTGACCTCTCGGTCATCCCATGGCTCTTGTCTCCGGCGTCATATCATCGATGGGATACTTAGTCTTTGACTGCTACTAATTGCGTAGGCGCTGTGTGACAGCTGCAAGTTCACCTCTGCAAACCATGGCTGTGGTGCAGCTTCCTCATCGGTTTATTTCAGGTATGGATCTCGGCTCCCTCCTCTCCTCTTGTGCTTTGTGTGACCCGATGATCGAGCCGTGGTTGCTATGTGATGCCGGCCATCGTGCCGTGGTAACTGGCCACAAAAATTTGGTGATTTGGCTGATTTTCTCTGTTCATGATACCCTATGAGCTAACAATTTTCAAAGGATTAGTTCATGGTGTTACGACTTAACCCAGATCTTTGATATGTTTGGTTCTGAAAGAGCAGAGACACGGCTACAATTTAATTGGTTTTTGTCATCTGTTTCCCTACTGGTATTTATCTGAGATAAATTGGATCAAGATTTCATTTTATATTTTTTGTTCAGAGTTTACTCTTGTTTGTTCCTACGATTGGTGAAGTTGAGCCTGCTTGTGGCTGTACACAAGGTCGTGGTGATGATAGCCATCAAGACGGAGATGAAGGACGATTACAACATCCTAGACAAATTGCTGGTAAATATTTTTTTACTTGTTGGTAAATTATGCGTTTGGAGGTTTTGGTAAATCATCCGACACAATATTTTGTTGCAGGTGGACAAGCAAAGATACTGTGCGTATTCAGAAACTATAGGAACTCAAGGTTACTGAATGTTTTTCTTTTCAGAAATAAGCACTCTAAAGCTTGTCGAAAAGGTTTCTAGAGCCCCGCTAGGTGCTGCAAGGAGTAACAAAGAGGGAAAAGATATCTAAGACCTGATAGAACATGTTCTTATAGTAAGTTAGCTTCTATCTAACTTTTCGTGAATTGGAGTTTATTTCTTCCTTTAGAGTAGTTGATCATTTATGGGACTGTCTACATTAGAAAAATAGAATTATAGTGCGCTGAATAAAATGCTATACTAATCTCGAAACCTTTCTTTGGCATCCCAATCTCTGGTTGGAGACCTTTTTCTGTCGCTATTAGAAAACAATAGATGCTATCTCAAACTTCGACAATTGCAGGGTTGCTTGGCTCTGAAATGCTTTTGGACTGTCTAGAGATGGCATCAGTGCTATTAGTATGTCACGAAGATCTCGACCTACTCGAAGGGTATGCTTTTGGCCTGAACAAGAATGCTCACATCAATGCAGTTAGGTCTCAAGTCCTTGTAGCTCCACACTTTTGCTTGAGATCCAAGACCTGCAGTGTTCCCTTTACAAGCGCTTGTTTCCTATTGCAGATTTTGGTCAGTGTGGTCCATTGATCCATTGGTACAAGTAAATAATTTGTTGTATAGTTTCATGTAATCGACATAGGGTAGATGAGGCTAATTAACTCAAGTTGATATGATTCACAATTGTATATTCAGATAGCATGTAAATATAATTTCTTATAATAAATTTGTTCCAAGAAATGCACCGACTATAATCAATGTTTATGATTTAGATCCCACGAGTCAAACTGTTCGTGCCGTAAATTCGTGCTGTTAATTTGGATCATATTCGTGGCCAGCTAATGTGTACATCCTACACTGAGTTGCCAAGGGGCTGGTTTGGATACTGATTATACGAAATGTCCTTTCATACCACGCTTAGAATATCTTTTGGTATTGCAGAATTGTTATTGTTGCATTGAAACGAGATTACTCGCTATAAAGTGCATGTGATTGAAACAAAAAAAAGGCATGATTCAGACAGTCCAGCTTGTCCTATGCACGAGCATGGAAATGTGGTAGCAGCTACTTTTGGAAACAAAATTAAATGATTCTGATCTTGCTTATTTTACCGATTGTGTGAACTAAGAGGCATCTTATATCTAGGTTCTGCAGTGTCTTAAGATAATAAAGGAGGAAGAGATGAGGTGATAGAGGCATAGCCATTTATCTAAATGGTTAGCAGGGTAACTACATGCATGTAGAGAACCAAGGTTGCGAGGCTAAGAAATTCAAAACAAATCCTGGAGGAGCATAAGTAGTATTTTTTAAGGCATTATCACTAAGTAAGTGTCGCTCTTGAAATTACTCATATTAGTAGTTCAAAACAGCTTACTTGCCCAAGTGTTTTTTAATTAGTAATTAAAAATCAAGATAGTGACATATTAGTGTTTTTTCATTATGCGTGGTAAAAATTTGACCGCAAATGATAGGCTAGGAGGAGCGACAAGGCGCACAGGAGTCTCTAGTCAAAGAATAAACTGAAGCGAAAATTGACAGTCAAGCAACGCCAACAGCGCAAGAACTCAGGAGGAGCCAGCAACTACGCAAGCGGAGCCAGGAGGAAGGCCAACGCGGGGTGAAACAGAGGTGGACAATAAGGAAACAACTGAGAGAACGCTAAACCTGCAAACTTTAACATAGTGTAAATTGCAATACACGCAAATACTTAAAGATAAAAAAAAATAAAGGCAATAAACAGCCAGCGAATCATTAACAAGATGATGGTCTACTACACTAACATAAATCCCATTAGGACTCAAAAGAGACCCAAATACTCCCATCTGTCGGAAAAGACATTATACTACATGCTATGACACACAGTCGGCTTCTTGTATTCAGTTCTATTTATGGAAATCACATACACAAGGTGTGACACCAATAAAATATCGGCACATGCTTCACTAAACTGGCGTATACCACTCTTCACAATTTCATTGGGTTGGCTTCTTGCGTAGCTTCTTCGTCACTGATCCGTGGCTCAAGGTTCGGATCAAAGCCCCACAAAAACTCTGTTATGAAATTACGGCAAAATTCAAAGGTGCGGAGGGCGGTCCTGCTCATAATGCTACGTTTCTCCTCCTGAGTTGCGACATCTTCCTTGGCTTCACCACTAGCCGCGGGGCATGTGAACGGTTTCTCAAGTAGATTCATGAAATGCGAGAAACCTAGGTCTTCATTTGCTTGGCTCTTCTTTCCGCATACAAAGTTTCCGTCGAGAGGGTGCAAAATCTCAAAACTTGGAGGGCAAAATGCACACACCTTATTCAAGTGCCTCGATGAGGTATCTGTTGGCAGCGAACAAAAGAATGAAAATAAACATAAATTAAGACTTGTCCATGTACAGAAACTTTACCAATGTAAAAGAATCTAAGCATAAACGTAGTACCGAGAGCTTACCGATGATGGTGCATGTTTCAACAGTTGGTGCGCCGAAGTGGTGGTCGTAGCGTAGCTCGGCGAAGAAGTGCTTGACGGGGTCGTTGGCCTTGTTGCGCCTCTGTTTGCTGCTGGTAATCTTCCTCCTTCGAGCCATAAAGCTGACATGGACCCAGATGTGGCCTCTGAAACCCACGTACGCAGCCATCAGAGGTTTGACAGGTACAAAATCCAGACCCTGAAATATTGCAAGTAATCAGTTGGTATCTATAATAGTACTCCTAAATATGATTTTTTTAAATCAACATGGTACAAGTAGGTACGATTTTGATCGACGTCTTACCTCGTCGTGGGCGTTGTAATGGCGCAGAGCATGGTGGACATGGCAGATGATGGAATCGTCGCGCTCCCTGCAATTCATCCAAACCAGCAGTTTAGGGGACTCGAAACTTAAGATCGGTTCATGTAACAGATAGCAAACTAAGGAGACGGATCAGATCAAATTTAGAACGTACTCTTCGGTGCGCTGGCGAGTCGATTGCGTGCGGCACCCGCACGTCGAGCGTTCCTGTAGTACTTGATCCTCGTGGTGCAGGTCGCGCACGACCTGCTCCGGCATTACCCGCGCACTCGACTGTGCGGATCCCATTGATGATGATCCAAAGATCGAGCGAGAGCCTCCTCGTTTTTTTTTCACTTTTAGCCTCTCGAGAGCTAACGCATCGCAATCGCAGCTCTTGACAGATCTTCAAGAAGAACGAGGATCTCTACGCACGCCCTTGCCTCTGTTGCTCTATCGTCTAGTATAGCGTACCAATGTTTATATACAGAGAAGCAGGGAAGTCTGCACTCCGATTCGAATTTGGCCAGCTCCCTTCCGTTATTTCTGTATAGCGCCTCCCGAACCCGGATCATACGGCTAGTCGGACTTGTTTCAAGCGGTTAGGCGCTACTCGTTTCGAAAAGGAAAAGAGCTGGTGCTCGAGTCGGACTGGGCTGCGCAAGCTATGTGCTTGAAGTTGGTTCGAGCTTCGGCCTCAAGTGCTTGCGCTTTTAATTTAGACAGTTGATTTTTTTTAGATTAATTTGGACAGTTGATGGGTAATTTGTTTGTTTGCGCTACAGGGTGCCCCCTGTCCGAATCAGACACCATCCCGAAAATGAAAATATGGTCCCAGCGCGTACCGAAAAGGAAACATGACCAGGCCTAGGAGGACGGCGGCCTTCGTCGTCGACGCCAGAGGTGATGCTGTGGTTTGCTTGAGCTCTGAATCCCCTGTGTATGCACTTGCAGTGCTGTTGTTCGTTTCTGTACTATGTACAATGTACGTAGTATTATGTTGAATATACGTGGGCTTTCAAAAAAGAAAAAGAAACATGACCAGGCCTAGGAATTCGTGATTCGCGCGCCGCGCACGTGGACCGCGCCTTGCGCGGGACACCAATCCCAGCTAGAAAACAAAATACAGCTGGCCGGGTGGATCCCAGGCAACTCTACGTGCTATCCTACTTCTACTTTTCTTCTTTTTTCAGCCGCCGCCGCCAAGGAGAGTTTTACTTCAGCTCGATGAAAATCTCAGCGGAAACATAGATTACAGCCAGAAAAATCATGGCAGCAAACACAAAATTTACCCCACTAGGAGAATAAATCCTGCTGCATAGTGACACCTGACGCCACACCACCTAAATCCATTAGCTAGAACTCGAGGAAAACCTCCACGTGAGCAAACATTGTAGTTTTCTCAATATTGTATATGTAAGAAATACCAGGAAATACTGTGAGTTTTGAGATGTAATTAAGTTAAGGAAACCACAAATTGGTTCAGGAAACCACAAATTGCTGGTAGTTCATGAAAAGCTACAGAAAAAACAGTGCTAGTAGTTCAGGAAACCACAAATTGCTGGGAGTTCAAGAAAAGTAAAGGTTCTGAGTTTTTTTGATGCCATTGGAATTTTGTAACAGGTAAAACAAGCAAGAGAGATGTAGTTTTCTCCCAAAACTCCTTTTGAAGATCCGAGACTGTAATTTTCATTGGAGTTTTAGCATGTGCCACTTGAATCCATGTTTGTACAGGAAACTAACTTGGATGCTTCTCTTGTTGTGCATGAACTACTTTTCTCTCGAAGTGTTGACTGTAAGCAAATGGAAAAAAGATCAAGTAAAAAATGCAGGAAAACTTCTATTTAAAAATGAAGCAAACATGGAAATAAGAATATACAGAAAAAGTACATTTGCAATAAGTAGCCAAATCTTTTACTAAAAGTTGATCTTTTTATTTTAGATATGGACATGGACTTTGTGGCTAGTGCTATTGACCTGAACATTGCAGTTGTAGATGATGATATACAGCATATTGTGAATGATGAAGGTGAAGGTGTGCCTACTGCCGAACCAGTTCAGATTTCCCGAACAAGTTCAGTCTTCCATGAATAACATGTTGCCATCTGTTGACAATGGAGCGGGGACATGACACACACAATCTAGCGATGATTTGGTAGTGACGATGAATTTCAGTTGACTGCGAGCAGCCAGACTGACATCCAGAAACCATACCCTAACATGATCTTCGAGAGTTGGCAAGATGCAGAACTACATTACAACACATGCCAAAACTACATTATACCCAGAACCTTAGGTGTGAGTGGAAACATCATATCCGTCTGCAGAATTGTCTGCTGAAATTGAAAAAGATAAATCATGTTACTGAAACTATATTTTGCTGGAACTAAATTTCCAAATGCTATAAGTAAATTCAAAAATACATCTACGTTTTCCAAATGCTCAAATTTGCACTGTAAATCTATATGTAGTGTAAATCTACATCTAGTGACAGAGAAAAATCATGAGTATACACATGAAAAAGCTGTTTGTAACCTACACATGATGTTTCAGTAGTCTTAACATAGAAAAACACATCTAAGTGCAATTTTTTTTTGTAATGGATTCATCGAAAAAATACATGCATCAGATAAATACATATGGATCCTGACATGGAGTTTCCATCTATTTTATACCTTAAAATTACATATGGGTGAGGAAAATACATACAGAAATTTAGAAAACTAAATTTTCCCATTGTTTGATGCTGCTTTGTATTTTTATTCACAAAAATACATCTACATGCCGTGTCATACATCTACCAATACGGAGAACTACATATACAAACTATTGACATTTAGTGAAAAAATTAATAACTACCCCATAGTAAGCTGCACTATAACTTTAATATCGAAATTAAAACTGACTTATGCAATTTCCATCTAATTCATGTCATGTAATTTCCACCTAATTTATGCAGAAAACAATAAACTACATCTGCATATGCGATAGCTACCGGGAACAGACATTGCATTCAACCAAAAGTACACAACTACAAGTACAACAGTTACCCTACAAGAGATATTCAGAGCATTTTGTGTAAGTACATTCCAGTAAAAAAGCCAGCCATATTTTGCAATCAAAATACATGCAAAAAAAAAGTACATGCTATGAAATACTAATACAAACCGTATCACAGGAATAGGCATAAATCTATCACGAGAAAAGAGCATTACATGGGCTCTGGGCAAGTAGGTTTGGGCTCGCCGATTCAATGCTAGGCCTCGTATTCACCCATGCAAAAATTCCCACAACGAAACTGTAAATGGTCATGTAGATTGGGGCTAGGAGGAGAGCATCTACATTTAGCAGAACTACATCTATCGACCTCGATGCAAAATCATAGCACGGAATCACGCATAACCAGCTGAAAAGGGCTCCAGAGTCACTCACCCGGTCGAGGACGGAGGGAATCAAGACATCGATGTAGTTGTAGCAGGAACCCTCTTCCGCCGTTCCCTTCCGCCAAGTACCGCCACGAATAATGAGCTCCCCACCGTCCCCAACTACAAAATTGTGCTTCACATATCAGGACGTGATTCATTTTGTCGGAGACTAGTCCCAGGAACTAGGGGTGTCTCTCAAAAGCCAGGAATCGAGTAAGGGGCTGAACACAACGTCAAACAAATCCTCAACAACCTCGGCGACGGTGCTCGTCGAGCTCGGTGAGGAACATCACGACAGAGATGGAACACAAGCCGCTACCCAGGTTCAGGCCCACCGTGAGGTGTAAAGACCCTACGTCCTGCTAAGATGTATTGTACTGCTTGGAGAGGTTCATAGTACAAGGTGCTTGCCGAGGGCACAGTTGTGGCTATGGTGGACTATGGTGGAATGAGCTCCATCTTCTCCTTCAGACGTAGCTGCTTGGGTGTTGAATGAGTTGGCGAATGTGGGCTCCCCCTCCTTGGTCGTACACTGGCTCCTTATATACTGGCCTTGATCCTCTTCCCCGAAAACCTCCGGCGGGAAGGGATACCACAATGCCGCAAATATGGAGCACAGCGCACGGCGTCGGGGGCGTCCATGGACGCGGTCCATGGCAGAGAGCACGTCGTCTTGGCAGAAAAAGCCACCGTCCATCCAGGACGGTGGGCTGGCGCTGTAGAGCCCTGTGGCGTGCCCCACGGTGACGTCGCACTTGGAGCGTAGCGGCGGCCGGCCGCTTTATCACCAAATTCGCAAGTCTTGGAGTCCGCTTTGCTTGCCCCAGCCTTGTTGACTGCTTTATATACGAGAATGGCAACTGCGGCATCTTCGTCATCGCGTGCAGGCGCGCGCGTCACTCCGCGGCGGGCGCAGAGCCCACGTGCGCTCTGCAGCGAGTGCAGGAGCTTGCTTCCACTTGAAGGAACCCCGCGAGGGCCTGAAGCCTCGCCGAGGTTCTGTAGCCGTTGAGTCCTCGCGAGGGAATCCTCGCGAGGGTAGCGCGGAGACGCGCCAGGACCTGATGGTTTTCTGGGCAGGAGAGGCCTTCCCGAGGCAGAAGTTCCTCTCGAGGCCCCTTAGGCCGAACGTCTGGTCCTTAGCAGAAATGCTCAGCCGAGCAAAGAAACCCTCGCGAGGGGAAAAGTCCCTCGCGAGGCTCGTCAGGCTGAACGCCTGGTCCTTAGTACAATTTCCCGCAGAGCGTCGAGGGTTGTGGCAGGCCGGCCCATGGTACCCTGGTTTCCACTGGGCCGACAGTAGCCCCCGGGCCCGCGATGGGCACGCTGGAGTTCCTCAGGCGGAGGCGAATCGTCATGGGCCCAAAGAAGCCTGCGTAGCCCGAGACACATGGAGCGTCGCAGCTGGACACGATCCCACGATCTCCTCTGAAGTAACGGGCGTCGTGGTGGGACCCGCCACATCCTGGTAACGGCTCGATGAGCCGATAAAAGGCGGAGAGCTCGGTGCAGGCGGCCATTACTCCACTCGTTCCCGTTTCGCTTCCTTCTTCCCAGCGCTCAATCCCCAAGCTCCTCCTTGCAATCTTGCTACAATGGCGCCCAAGAAGGCCACCGCGTCTTAGAAGGGCAAGGCGGTGGTGCAGGGCGGCGAGCCTGCCGTGATGCAGCAGGACGGTGATCTCAAGCTGGCTCTGACCGGCTTCCGCTTCGAGAAGGAGGCGCAGCTGGACAAGGTGCGCCATATGGCGGCCTCTGCGACCAACGAGCACGGTGCCACGGTGCTCAAGCTGGCGGGCAACTCCTTCGGCAGCTTCTACCCCATCTTCATGCACACCCTCTACGCCGGGCTCGCGCCTCCCTTCTTCGACTTCTTCCTGGCGGTTCTGGAGCGCTACCAGATCCAGGTTCTTCATCTCCACCCCAACTCCATCCTCGTCCTCGCCATCTTTGCCTATCTCTGCGAGGCGTACATTGGCATTCCGCCCTCGGTGGACCTCTTCCGCAGATTCTATGCGCTCCGGTTCACGGCGAACAAGGAGCGGTCGGGGTGCGTGTCCTTCCGCATCACCGATGGCATGGGAGGCGTCTACATCCCCATTGCGTGGAACGGCGAGAACATCGTGACCAGCGTGACGAAGAAGGTGGAGGACTTCCGCAAGCGCTGGTTCCTCATGAAGTTCGGGAGCCAGAGTCCTTTCTTCGAACTGCCTGAAGCGCCTCCGACGAAGAGGGCGAGCTGGTCTTCCAAGGTGCTCAAGAGCGCAGCACTTAGCCAAATGGTGAGGCGCTTGAAGGACCTCCGCGAGGCAGGCCTCACCGAGTAGATGGTGGCCAAGGATTTCGTGAGGCGTCGCCTCGCTCCACTCCAGATGCACGCGGACGCGATGTGGCTGTACTCCAACCAGAGGGACAAGATGCGCCTGAGCGATGTCCTCTTCACGCAGGAGGAAGTGCACAACATCATGGAGACCCTCTTCACGTCTCCAGACATCCCCAAGCCTACCGATAAGGCCGTTCCACTCCACAGGATCAATCTTGGGCGTCGCGTCTCGCACGTGCAGACGATGCCGAAGTTCGACCAGTGGGGCTTGGTGCCTGAGGGGCATGTTGGGCCTCGCGAGGACCCGGAGTCAGTGGCGCAGGGGGCGCCAGCTGAAGGCGATGAGGAGACGACGGAGACGCCCGCGGAATCAGACGCAGGCGCGACCGGCGCCTCAGGTGGCCCCGCTTCCTCGGCGGAGAACTCGATCACCTCGAAGGGTGCGCCGCCTGATGTCGAGATCCACGAGATCTCCTCAGGCAGCAGCGACCAGTTCGTGGTCGCTCCCTCGTAGCGTGTCGAGGGAAAGGAGGAGAGTGAGGATGATGGTGTTTCGTCGGGCCACTGCGCGGCCTGATGCCTCTCCTGTGCGGCAGGAGAAGGAGATGGAGGAGGATGCGGCGAGGACCGCGTCGCCAGCGAAAGAGCGCGCGGCAGAGACAGCGGCGTCGGTAGAGGCGCGCGCTGATGTTGAGATGGAGGAGGCCACCGTGCCGTCGCCTCCACCAAGCGCGGGGCCTGGAGGGCCGACGATGGACACTGAGGCTGCTGCGGGGGCGGCTTCGGCAGAGAAGACCAACCCTGCCTCTGGGGGAGAAGAAATTGCTCCCCAGGGGCAGAAAGATGGTGGGGCTGATGGCGAGGGCGCTTCGAGCCCCCAGAAAGCCCCCAGCGTGGAAGGAGAGGGAGGCTCTCATCAGAGCCCCCAGAAGGCCCCTAGCGTGGAAGAAGAGGGAGGCTCTCACTAGAGCCCCCAGGCGCGCCTCGAGGCCACTCCGAGCCCAAGGCGTGACGTTCCAGAGTCCTCGGCAGGCGCCGGCGCTTCCAGGCCTTCTGGTGAGTCATGGGCCTTAGTCCTGCGGGGTCGGCACCCGGTTGCAGCCCGCCGAGAAGCTATCCTTCGCTCGGCGAGGGAGGTGCTCAATGGGCTTGAGGCCCAGCTCACCGAGGAAGATCGCGCCAGGGCGGAGGAGGACGCCGAGCTCGCGCGGGGCTGGGCCTGCCTCCAGGAGGCCATGGAGCGCTGCCGCCGGAAGGACGAGGCAGCCCAGGCGCAACGCGAAGCGGCGCTGTGCTCTGCTGAAGAGATCCGCATCAGCGTGGTCCGCGAGGCTGAGGAGACCCTTGCGGACCTGAGTGCTAGGCGCGAGGCTCTCGAGGCGGAGACCGAGGCCAAGCATCAGGAGCTGGCGGCGCACGAGGTGGCTGTCTCCACCAAGCACCAAGAGATTCTGGACCGCGAGGCGGGGATCGTTGCCGAGTCAGAGAACGTGCAGCAGAGCTTGGAGAGGTTCCGTGAGGACCTGCACATCCGCGAAGGGCTGATCGTGTAGCGCGGGGTAGAACTAGACGCCCGCGAGGCTGAGCTGCACAAGCGCGAGGAGCAGGTTGAACAGATCGAGAAGGATCAATCTGCGCAGCGGGAACACCTGGAGTCTCGCGAGAGCAAGGTGACCCAGGACGAGGAGTTCTACCAGAAGCGCCTCATGCAGACCAACGAGAACCTCCGCAAGAAGGAGGAGAAGATGGCGGAGGAGTCCGCGACCAGGGAGAAGCTCTTCCGCGACCAATGCTCCAAGGGGTTTGCGGAGAAGGCCAAGAAGCAGGAGGACCGCTTCACGAAGAGACGCGATGAGCTCAATGCTCGCATCAGAGAGCTTGAGGCTAAGAAGAAGTGATTTGACTCCCGTCTCCAGGTTGCTGTGGAGGCTCGGAAGCGCGCGGATGCAGCAGCAAGTGGGGCCTGTTGTAGAGCTTGTCGAGGAGGCTCGGCAGAGCGCTCTGGCTGTGCAGGTCCTGTCGCGCCAGCGGGAGCGCATGTTTGTCTCCCTGGTGAGGCGTGTGCGGACCATCATGGGCCGCCTGGGGGCCGAAGCCCCCGTGCTTCCTGCCGAGGGGAACTCTGACGTCGCCACCTACCTCGGCTTCTTCGAGCAGCTTCTCACCAGCCTTGAGGAGGTCGTGACGAACCTCGACGACCTGGTCGACAACGAGAGCCGCGAACTCCTTGGCGTCGTGGTCGGCCAAATCTTCGCCAACCTTGCACATCTCCACCCCAGCTTCGACTTCGCAACCGTGATGGAGCCCTGGATAAGAAGCTCGCCTCGAAGCTATACGCCTCGGTGTGGGACGACGTGGAGGATTATGTCCAACGCTTCAAGAGGATTGAGGTCGAGGAAGACGACGTGAGGCAGGCACTGAGGAGGAGGACGATGAGGCTAATGACGGCGACGACGACAACGACGACAGCCCTGCTGCTTAAGCTGCCCTGTGGAGAGATGTGCCTGGAGCACGAGTTATCTTGGACTTGCTGCTTTACTTTGTAATGGTTTGTAAAGACACTTTTATTTTGTGCAAGTGTGAGTGCCCCTCGGGAGGCCTTTTATCTGTTTCCTCATGTCTTTTTCGCTCTACGTCGTTAGGACCCTGCTCTTAGCGCAAATAGCACCGCCGCTTCGGTATGCCGGAGTCAGGGCTCGACAAGGCCGGGGGGTGCGTAAGGCTTAGAGAGGTAAGAGCTCGAGGCGCGATGCTCGGGGCTCCCCTTTGACGTGCAAGCAGCCCATGAGGCGTAAGAGAGAAAAGAGAGGCTCGAGGGGCGACAAAACCAGCGAGAGGGAAAAAACTCATGAGGCGTAAGTTCTGGACTTAGCTTTGTGAGACGTTCGTCTCGTAGAGGGTGTTGTTCCCTGGTGAGGTTTTCTCCTCTCGAGGTTGCCTGAGGCTGGTTTGGAGCTTCGCAGCCCTGTAAGGCGTCTTGTTCCCTGCGTTGGAGAGAGAGGCAACCCACAAGCAATGCATAGTTGTACAACTCATGCGCGCTCATAGATTTCCTCATGGGTATCTCACGAGGAGAATAAGCACCAAGGTCCTTGGTGAGGTGACGTGCATGGGAGCTAGCCCACGAGTCAGAGCTCTTTGGTGAGATAACGGTCGTGGGCAGAGACCACGAGTTAGAGCTCGGATCCTTTGGATTTTACGATGCTGCTGGGATGCTCCCGAGACACAGGCACCGTGCTCAGCCCCCGCTCGCGAGGTGCGCATGGGGAAAAATGTGAGCGCGAATGAATGCAAGAAAACAAACTCACCAAGCAATATTACATAACGGCGCCGAGGCGCAAAAGGTTCATGATGACCTGAAATTGTTCATTACACTTGGCGAGGCCAAGACAAAGTCCGCCATGTCTGGGCATGGGGTTCCACATGGAGTGGCTGAGGCTTCCCGCGGCCCGTGGCGACGCGTTGTAGAGAGCTCTCAGTGGAGATGGCCCTCGTGAAGGGAAAGCTTGGTGAAGCTGGGAGGTGAAGACGCGTGCTTCCCTCTTGAGACAAAAAATGCCTGCCGCGACGTGATCACGGGTAGAACTTGCGTAGGTGCTCGATGTTCCATGGTTTTTGATTGGATCGCCGTCTTCCGTCTCGAGCCGTACCGCGCCAGGCCTGGCGATGTGCGCGACCCTGTAGGGGCCTTCCCACATGGGTGAGAGCTTGTGGAGGCCCTCTCTGGAGAGAATCCTCCTGAGGACGAGATCGCCTGTCTCGAGGGTGCGCGGCGTATGTGGCGGCTGTGGTAGCGGCGCAGGTCTTGTTGGTACTTTGCCCACGGCACGTAGTCCATCGAGCAGCAGCAAGTCGTCGTTGTGGAGCTCCTCTTGATTGTCCTCGTTGAAAGCAAGGATCCGTGGGGACCCATGCTTGATCTCGGTGGGGAGGACTGCTTCAGCGCCATAGACGAGAGCGAACGGCGTTTCTCCAGTGGGCTTCGTGGCGGTGGTGCGGATGGACCAGAGCACGAGGGGAGCTCTTCGATCCAATTCTTGCCGTGGGCCTTGAGGCGGTTGAAGCTTCTTGTCTTGAGGCCTTTGAGCACTTGCGTTCGCTCGCTCAGCCTGCCCGTTGCTTCGTGGATGAGCCACCGAGGCGAAGCAGAGCCGGTGCCAAGACTCTCGCAGTAGGCCCTGAAGATGCCACTGGTGAACTGTGAGCCGTTGTCGGTGATGATGCGATTTGGCACGCCGAAGCGACAGGCTAGGCCTCTGATGAATTTCACCGCTGATCTCGCCGGGATGCTGCGCACCGCTTCGACCTCCGCCCATTTGGTGAACTTGTCAATGGCGACGTAGAGGTAGCGGTAGCCCCCGCTGGAGCGTGGGAATGGTCCCAGGATGTCCAGCCCCCAGACCGCGAAGGGCCAGGAGAGCGGGATGGTCTGGAGCCCCAGTGCAGGCTGGTGGACTTGCTTGGCGTGGAATTGGCATGCCTCGCAAGCCTGGACAACGGTGGTTGCATCTTGAAGCACTGAGGGCCAGTAGAATCCACTCCTGAAGACTTTCCCTGCAAGGGTGCGTGATGATGAGTGGTGGCCACATTCTCCACTGTGTATGTCCTTGATCAGCTGGCGGCCTTCTTCAGGGGGGACGCATTTTAGTGCAACTCCATTTGGACGCTTGCGGTACAGGTCTCCCTCGTGAAGGCAGTATGACTTGGCCTGGCGAGCAATTCTCTGCTTCTGCATCCTCTTCAGGGAGGACTCCGTCCCTGAGGTACTCCTTGAGCTCATCGATCCAGCCCGTCTCTTGATGCGTCATGGCCAACAGCAGGCGTTCTCCTGAGGGTGGACCGCAGCTCGGTGCTCCAGATGTTGGTGCTGGTGGGAGCTCTTCGTCCATGTCCATCTGACCGCTTCTTTTGGCTGTTTCACCGACCCTGGTGAGTCTCCTCGAACACGCCTGCCTGCTGGGCTTCTCTGCGCGATGCTCGCCTGGCGATGTCGTCGGCCTCCTGGTTCTCCCTTCGCGGGATGTGCCTGAGCTCCATCCCCTTGAAGTGTTCTCGAGCTTGCGGACCTCCTCGAGGTAAGCGGCCATGTGACCGTCCTTAGGCGTGTAGCTCTTGTTGGAGAAGTTGACGAGGAGCTGGGAGTCGCCCTTGATGAGTAAGCGCTTGATGCCGAGGGCGATTGCGGCTCTGAGCCCGGCGAGGAGGCCCTCGTACTCGGCGATGTTGTTGGAGACCTTGTCAGTCGTGAAGCACAGCTGGACGGCGTAGTAGAGCTTGTCGCCCTTGGGTGAGGTCAGGACGACGCCAGCCCCTGCGTTCGGCATGCGAATGCTCCGTCGAAGTGCATGGTCCAGTGGCTTGGCACTGTGTCTCCAGCTGGCGTGGTTTCTGCCTCATGAGGCTCTTCTTGCTGCTGTCTGTCCACTCGGCGACGAAGTCGCCAATGCCCTTCCCTTGATGACCCTGGTGGTGTCGAAGCGCAGGCCAAAAGGTTGCAGCTCAATGTTCCACCCTGCGACGCGATCAGTGGCGTTTGGGTTGCGCAGGATTTGCTCCAGAGGGAATGATGTGACCACCGTGATGGGGTGGCCCTGGAAGTAGTGGCGCAGCTTCCTGGAAGCGATGAGGAGCGCGAGGAGGAGCTTCTGCTGCATAGTGTACCGCTCGCGAGCGTCTCGCAGCACAGTGCTGACGAAGTAGACGGGATGCTCGACGAGCGTTGTCGATGGTGTGCAGCGCTGGGCTCCTCGGGAGCCTTGTCGAGCCTCTCTTGAGGTGGACCCTCGCGAGGGTGCCTTCTGGTTGCGCGGGCTGACATGAGGCTCGGGCCTGAAGAGGGTGCTTCCTTATCGGGGGATCTGGGCTTGGCGTGGCGGTGTCCTTCTTGGCGAGGACTGGCTCTTCCCTTTCTGCCACCAAGGCTGCGCTCACTGTTTGTGGAGTGGCTGATAGGTACAGCTTCAGATGCTCGCCAGGCCTTGGGGCAACCATGACAGGTGGGCTAGCCAAGTACTTCTTCAGGTCTTCAAATGCTTGTCCGCCTCGGCGTCCACTTGAACGTGCCAGACCGCTTCATGATCTTGAAAAATGGCAGCGCCCTCTCGCCGAACTTGGAGATGAAACGGCCGAGGCTGGCCATGCATCCCGCAGGCGCTGCATGTCCTTGAGGCGACGAGGTGGCTGCATTTCTTCTATGGCTTTGATCTTGTCAGGATTTGCTTCTATGCCGCGGTGAGACACTAGGAACCCGAGGAGTTTGCCTGATGGTACCCCGAAGACGCACTTGGCGGGGTTCAGCTTGATGTTACTTTGCGCAGGCTGGCAAAGGTCTCCTCGAGGTCCTCCATGAGGGTGTGCTCTTCGCGAGTCTTGACCACGATGTCGTCGACGTAGGCTTCTGCGTTTCTTCCCATCTGAGCCCCCAAGGCCTTCCTCATGAGCCTCTGGAAGGTGGCGCCGGCGTTCTTCAAGCCAAAGGGCATGCAGACGTAGCAATACACACCACAAGGGGTGAGAAATGCTGTCTTCTCCTCATCCTCCTTCGCCATCTTGATCTGGTGGTAGCCTGAGAAGGCATCCAGAAAACAGAGGAGGTCGCAGCCGGCGGTGGAGTCCACGATCTGGTCTATTCGAGGCATGGGGTACGGGTCCTTGGGGCAGGCCTTGTTGAGGTCGGTGTAGTCGATGCAGAGCCTGCCGCCCCGGTGTGCTTGGGAACGACCACCGTGTTGGAGAGCCATGTGGGGTGTGGAACTTCTGATTATGTGTGCTTCTTTCAACTTCTCTACTTCCTTGATGATGAACTCTTGCTTCTCTGGCGCCTGGCGCCGTGCTTTCTGCTTCACGGGGCGTGCGTTTGGACACACGGCTAAGTGGTGCTCGATCACCTCCCTCGGTACTCCGGACATCTCTGACGGTGTCCATGCGAACATGTCAGAGTTTGCCCTGAGGAAGGCGACGAGCGCGCTTTCCTATTTGGGAGGCAAGCCAGCGCCTATGGTGACGCTAGCCCCCGAGCCGCTGGCGTCCAATGACACCTTCTTCGTGGCTGCCTGCTCCTGTGAGAACAGCTGCTTCTTCTTCGCGGGCCTCTCGAGGGGCTCCATGTCCTCGTCAGCGGGGAATGCCACGGCAGCGGCCTTGTAGGCGGTCTCGACAGAGCGCATTGCGTCCTGGACTTGACCGTGGATGGCGATGGTGCCGCCGCTGCCTGGAAGCTTGACGATGTTGTACGCGTGGTGAGTGACGGCCATGAACTTCGCGAGGGCGGGGTAGCCGAGGATGGCGTTGTAGGGCAGGCCATGTGCGCGACGTCGAAGTCGATCTGCTCGGTGCGGTAGTTCTGCGGCGTGCCGAAGGTGACCGCGAGCCTCACCTGCCCCAGCGGAGTGGTGGAGCCACTTGTCACCCCCGTGAAGGGCCTGGAGGGCATCAGCCACTCGTAGGCACTTGAAGCTGCTCGAAGGTCTCGACAGAGATGACGTTCAAGCCCGCACCCCCATCTATGAGTGTCTTGGCGACGGCGATGTTGTTGATGATGGGAGTGCACACCAGAGGGATGGTGCCAGCCTTGGTCGACTTGGGGTGGTCCTTGGAGTCGAAGGCGATGGTGTACTGCGACCACTTGAGGGGCTGGGATGCCTCAATCCCTGGAAGCGCGGCGTTGACCTCGCGAGAGAATTGCTTGAAGTGGTTGTTGGACTTGGGCGCCTGGACCCGCCGAGGATGCAGGCTATTGCCCCCTGAGGGGCCTGGTAGCCCCCAGGGTTCTCGTCGGGGAGGTTGCCGTTTTGCCCAGCGTTGTTCCCCCGAGCCCTCTGCTGGAAGTTGTGGCGTCCACCTCCGCGGCCACCACGGCCTCCGCCGCGGCCGCCGCGGCCCTGGTTCTTCTCGCGCTCCTTGCTGAGCTGCTTGAGCTCCCAGCAGTCTTCAGTGCGTGGTTGTGCCTGTTGTGGTAGATGCAGAACGGGCGATTGTCCACTTTCTTCTCTTCAGCCGCCGGAGAGGCCTCGCGAGGCTGCTTTGCGTCAGGCTCTGCCGCGAGGATGGCGGTGGTCTTGCGCTTCTCGACAGGCTTCTTCTTGCTCCTGGACCCCTCAGGAGGGTCATCCTCTGTTTCTTCTTGACGAAGAGGAGGCCCTCTTCAGCCTTGGCGCACTTGTCAGCCAGATCGAAGAGCTTCACCACGAGGTGAGGGTGTCGTGGATGCCGAGCTTCTCGAGCATCCGGTGGTTCGTGACGCCCTCCCTGAAGGCGGAGATGACGTGCGAGTCCGGGATGTTCGGAATCTTGTTGCGGACCTGGCTGAAGCGCTGGATGTATCTGCGGAGGGTCTCGTCAGGCTTCTGGCGCACCGCGCGAAGGTCGTTGTAGGTGAGCGCGCTCGTAGGTGCCCTTGAAGTTGGCGACGAAGACCTTGCAGAGGTCCTCCCACGTGTCGATGGTGTTCTCGGGGAGGTTCATGAGCCACGAGAGCGCGGAGTCCTTGAGCGCCATGGAGAGCCAGTTGGCCATCACCTTGTCGTCGCCTCCCGCGCCTGGATGGAGACGGTGTAGAGCTGCAGGAACTCCAGAGGGTTGGTCCTGCCGTCGTAGCGCGGAGGGAGGTCTGGCTTGAACTTCACGGGCCAGACGACGCGGCGCAGGTTGCGGGTGAAGGCGGTGCAGCCCGTGGCGTATGTCACAGCGCCACCAGCGAGTGCGCCGCGTTCTGGCGGCCTGCAGCAGCAATCTCCTGGACGACGCGGTTGTGGCGGTCCCTCTGGCGCTCGATCTCCACGCGCGCATCCGCTGGAGTTCGCTGCACAATCTGGCAGTCGTGCGGCGAGGATGCGTGCGACGCGGCGCGGTGGTTTGCTGCCGGAGCTGCAGCTGGAGGAGGTGGCGGAGGGGGAGGAGGAGCGCCGTGCGCTATGTTCCCCTCGCGTCCGGAGTGGCGCACCAGCGAGCGAGAGGCGCTGGTGCTGCAGTAGTAGCGGCAGGAACGGCGGCGGCGTTGATGAGCTCCTCGAGGCGCCCGAGCCAGTTGTCGTGGCCCGCCTGCGTGGGGCGGTAGCGCAGCAGCTCCTGCGCCATCAGTAGCGCAGTGGCTGGACTGGGCGCCGCTCGGCCCTGCGTGGAGGCGCTCTCGCGCCTGGATGGGTGCAGGGAGGAAGCTCTCGCCCTCGTCGTCGTTGCCGCCGTCGTTGCCGCTGCCGTTGCCGCCGTCTCCTCAGGGTGCTCGACGCGCGGCTCGGCGTTGCGCTCTGAAGCGCGGTTGGCGCGTGGGCGACCACGCGGGTTGTTGTTGGCGGCGGGCTCGGTGTTGGCTCTGCCGGACGTCCGTCGCGCAAGGCGCGCAGCTCGCGTGTCAGTCATGGCGCGGAGAGGTTGAAGAAGTTGAAGACGCGCCTCAGCCCCCTACCTGGCGCGCCAAATGTCGGAGACTAGTCCCAGGAACTAGGGGTGTCTCTCAAAAGCCAGGAATCGAGTAAGGGGCTGAACACAACGTCAAACAAATCCTCAACAACCTCGGCGACGGTGCTCGTCGAGCTCGGTGAGGAACATCACGACAGAGATGGAACACGAGCCGCTACCCAGGTTCAGGCCCACCGTGAGGTGTAAAGCCCTACGTCCTGCTAAGATGTATTGCACTGCTTGGAGAGGTTCACAGTACAAGGTGCTTGCCGAGGGCACAGTTGTGGCTATGGTGGACTATGGTGGAATGAGCTCCGTCTTCTCCTTCAGACGTAGCTGCTTGGGTGTTGAATGAGTTGGCGAATGCGGGATCCCCCTCCTTGGTCGTACACTGGCTCCTTATATACTGGCTTGGTCCTCTTCCCCGAAAACCTCCGGCGGGAAGGGATACCACAATGCCGCAAAGAGCACAGCGCACGCGTCGGGGGCGTCCATGGACGCGGTCCATGGCAGAGAGCACGTCGTCTTGGCAGAAAAAGCCACCGTCCATCCAGGACGGTGGGCTGGCGCTGCAGAGCTGTGGCGTGCCCCACGGTGACGTCGCAGTTGGAGCGTAGCGGCGGCCGGCCGCTTTATCACCAAATTGGCAAGTCTTGGAGTCCGCTTTGCTTGCCCCAGCCTTGTTGACTACTTTATACACGAGAATGGCAACTGCGGCGTCTTCGTCGTCACGCGCAGGCACGCGCGTCACTCTGCGGCGGGCGCAGAGCCCATGTGCTCTGCAGCGAGTGCAGGAGCTTGCTTCCACTTGAAGGAACCCCGCGAGGGCCTGAAGCCTCGCCGAGGTTCTGTAGCCGTTGACTCCTCGCGAGGGAAACCTCGCGAGGGTAGCGCGGAGACGCGCCAGGACCTGATGGTTTTCTGGGCAGGAGAGGCCTTCCCGAGGCAGAAGTTCCTCTCGAGGCCCCTTAGGCCGAACGTCTGGTCCTTAGCAGAAATGCTCAGCCGAGCAAAGAAACCCTCGCGAGGGGAAAATTCCCTCGCGAGGCTCGTCAGGCTGAACGCCTGGTCCTTAGTAGAATTTCCCGCGGAGCGTCGAGGGCTGTGGCATGCCGGCCCATGGTACCCTGGTTTCCACTGGGCCGACACATTTCCTGAACAAACTAAAACGAGCGATGCTTACACGAACCAGTTCGCTACAGAGGAATAGTACTCCTAGCGAGGCGGAAGAGGAGGGACTCAGACCAGTACTAGGGGCATTTCCAGCCTACCAGGAGGAGCTGGAGGGAGGTCGTCTGTGGATGCCATGACGGCGAGGTAGACGCCGGTGAAGGCAAACCGCGCGAGGCTGATAGCGCCGGCCGTTCCGGGAATCCCGGGCAGGTCCTTCATTACCACCCCGGTGGGATGCTCCACCGATCCATCGGCGGCGCCACCGATATGGGCGGGTTCACCAGGATCCTGCACTCCGGGAATCCCAACGAGTTCGTCGCACTCGCCGGCTTGGTGGTGGGTGAGACGGGTGGGTGGTGGAGCGAGAGCTGGAGACGACGAGGTCGTCGCGCTTGCCGGCGAGATTCGAGGGCGTCGAGTCGATGGGGACTGGGTAGCACAGGAGTGGATAAGGAGCGATGATAGCGGGCAGTATAGTCCGTGGATGCGATCGGACGGAGGAAAAGCGTGAGCACCGCGTAAGATTGAGATCGTGCGCTGGCATAGAATAGATTTCGCGAATTTGTTTTGTCGAACGGGGGGCTTCTATTCACTGGTAAGAGCATCTTGGCTATAAACCGCGGAACCAAAAACACGGTTTTTAGTTTGCGGAAAACGTATTTTAATGCTGAAAATTGCGCTTTACGGTTTCTAATCCGCCGCAGCCGATTGCAACCCTGGAAACACATGGAGTTTTTCAGCATTTCAACACTTGTGCGTCATTTGACATAAAATATGAAACCAACATGAACTAAAATATAAATATTGTTAAAATTACAATAATGGTTCAAATTACAAATGAAATGAAAATCAAATGAATTAAACGACGCTAAATCTAATCAGCAGGCGCCCTACGTTTGGCATAACGTGACACACCAACGCGAGCCGTTGGATCACGCGTGAACGGTGGTGATCTGATCAAAACGAGTCAGTTTCGCGCGACTCCCACTTCGCGCACGTCACGCACACTTTAACCATTTCGGGACGAGGCGAGCGTCCATTGCATATATCCTCTACTCGTGTACCTATCTTCGCCATGGATCTAGGCGAGCTCTGAAGCAGGATTGCAAGGACCAGAGTCAGTGCTGTAGTCCAGCGGCGAGGGCGGGCGACGCCGTCGAGTTCGTCGCGGTTATGACGACGACGGGCGCACCAAGGCATCTCATGTCACCGCGCTAGGAGGAGGCGCGCTCTCCTGCGGTTCCCGCCCGGCGATGGGGGCGCTGCGAGGAGGCTATGGCAGGGCAGAGGTCCTCCGCCAGCCGCCGCTCTTCCCTCTGCTCTGTCCTCCGCCGGCCACCGCTCTGCCGTTCACTCTATCCTCCGCTCCGTCCTCCACCGGCGCCTGGAGGAGAAGGAACCTCTGCTCCGACCACCCTCCGGCGGCTCGATGGGAGCTCACCCTGGTGGTGGCGCGTGGAGGAGGAGAGGAGCTCCGGCCAGCGCATGGGCATAGGAGGACCTGATTGCTTTTTTATTTTGCCTCTTGAAGGGCCTTTTTGTAAAATGTTTGACTTTTTGTAATTTCGTATTTATGCAGCATGTCCCTACTCATACCTGCTACCAAACAACATATCTCTTCAACATGTTTTCAACTCTTACGTGTGATTACCTTGACAATATGTGAGAATTGTGTTTGTGTGGTGGTCGGACGCTTGTCGATCTTGCTTCGTCGATGTCGTTGTTGGCCAAGCCGTCGTTTCCCTTAACCCCTCCATGTCGCCTAGTCTAGGTGTTGTACTGAATGTACCGAATATGTGTTTTGTCAAGAGCCGAGGGCCGTCTCTGACGGGTGTTGCGCCACCGGCCTCGCCGGCGCGCGACAACGGAGTCCCACGGAACTGCACGTACTAAATGAGTTATCATAATCTATCGGTAATAGATACCCACCCAATTACTGATGGAATTATCCACCAAGTACTGATGAAGCTACCCATATCATCCTGATGTAGTTATCCACCACGAAATTGTCTCCATACCAAGCTCTAGTTCATCAAAAACGGATTTCATTTGAATATCTTGTGATGTTGTTGATGTTGGAGGTTTTACCGATTCATGGAAGTTGAATGTTTGTGAGCTTGTTACTCTTAGGTCTTTGGACCCTAGGCACCATTGTGGTGGTTGTGACCTTTTGTGGTCACTTGTAGCCGTTCAGGAGCCCCCAATCCAGTTGTGGGTTGTGCCCCGGATTGTTGTTGTAAAGGCTCCGGTTTCCGCCTTGAAGGGAACCGATAGTGGAAGGTGAACCAAACCTTTTATGGTGCGGTTCATCGGAGAATAAGGTGAAGCCTTTGTTTCATTAAGACCGACCTGTTGTGGTGGCTCACACCTCTCCAATGAGACGTACTCCCCTAAAAAGGAGGAACTCGGGAATACATCTTCGTCTCCACGTGCCTCGGTTTTTTCTATACCCGAGCTCTTTACTTATGCACTTTACATTGTGATAGCCTTCGTGCTTGAAGTATTCTATATTGCTATCACCTTGTTGCTTGTCTTGCTTAGCATAAGTTGTTGGTGCACATAGGTGAGCCTAGTATTTAGGTTGTTGGCTTGTTAATTTAAACAACTAGTTTTATTCCGCAATTATCAAGCCTAAACCGGAAAAGTTTTTAATCGCCTATTCACCCCCCCTCTAGGCGACATCCTGGTGCTTTCAATTGGTATCAGAGTCTCGGCTCTCTTTTTGGGCTTTACCGCCTAGAGAGTAAAGATGTCGTTTAAAGAATTAGTGCACGATCCCACTTTCATATTCGATGGCACAAATTATGATGTTTGGAAAATTCGCATGCTTAATCTTTTTAGGGACATGGGTCCAAACTATATCTAGAGGATTGTGGATGTGGGTTTTTCTCCTCCAAAGGATTACCAAGAATTATCTTTAGAGTATGAGGAAAACTCTCATCTCGATACTCTTGTTTCTAATGGTCTTATATGTGTTTTGAGCGATGTAGTTCTTGCTTCAATCATGCCTTTTCGGAATGCACATGAGCTTTGGACCAAGCTTCAAGATATATATGAAGTGTCCAACATTATTGAGGATGATTGTTCTCCTTCCACCTCCGGCCGTGATGAGTTCACAACTTCTTCCACTTCACCAACATGTGATTTGTCACAAGGTAATGATATGGTGAGTGGTGATAGAAATTGACTTGTTGATGGTGAATATTCTATTGACTATACTTCATCTCTATCTCATTGCAATGTTCTATCTTTGGACTTAAACTCTTCTAGCACTCCAAATGTCATACATGCTAGAGTTGATAGTCCTTGCATATCATGTAATAGTTGCTTAACTATATCTCATGATGATATGCTCTCTATGTCTTGTTGTCATGAAAATAATGCTTTCATATCCTCTAGTACTTGTGTGTCTAACAATGTAGAGGAATTCCAACATTTGTTGAAACAAGACATGGACCTCAATGATGCTTCAAGTAATTCTTCATCATCTTCGTCCATTACTCACTTGTGCCTTATGGCTAAGGATTCAAAGGTATCTCCTACTTCGAATCCCAATATATCTCATGATGATGATGATGATGATGATGATGATGATGATGAAGAGAATGATAATGATGCTCCCATTCATGAGATGGGTGAAATGGTTCTTTGTGCTCTTTCAAAGAATAAACTTGCTAATGATAACTTCACTGCAAGCTTACTATTGAGATTTTGGAAACTCAACTTGATGAGAGATATAAAATTGAGAGAGAAGATAGTATTACAATTGCAACCTTGAAGGCTACTCTCGAGGAAGAGGAAGATCTTAGGGATTCTCTTGAGGAGAAACTTGAATCTCTTGATGAATCAAATGATCTTATTATTGCTAAAATCATTAAGGAAAGAGATCATGCTATTGCTAAATATAAAGTGCTTAAAAAGGAAAAGGTTGAATTTGGAGTTGGCAATACTAGACTAGTTGAGGATATAGAGAGACTTGACAAAGCTCATAAGGCTTTGGAAAGTGATTACTCTCTCCTTATCAAGTCTCATGATCAACTCCAAACTCAACTATCTAAAAATGATGAGCTTGCCAAGTTGTCCTCTTCCATTTCTAATGTTAATGATGTTTGTGCTACTAACTCCACTTCTCGCGAAGCACCTATTTTGAAAGAGAATGTTGAGCTAAGAGTTCAACTTGAGTTGCTAACTAGCAAGTATGGGAAATTGGAAGAAAGTCATGAAAAGCTCTCTAGCTCTAATGAGGATCTTCTAGCATCCCATGCTAAGCCAAAGTTAGCTCATGAGGCTATTATGTCAAGGGTAACATCTTGTGAGCCTCATGAGGACAATGACACAACTTCTACTCTAAATGCTTTATTACCCTATGCTTGTCCTAGTGATTCATCCACTCACAATATTGCCACATCTTGTGATGAATTACTTTCCATGCCTTGTTGCTCTAACAATGAAGCTTCTACTTCCTCTAGTGTTTTTGTTGATTCTAACCATGTAGAGGAGTTAAAAGAGCTCAAGGCCCAAGTCACTTCACTTATCTTGAGAAATCAAGCATGTGTATGTTGGTTTGCACACCATTTACTTCTTTTGAGCCTTATTGCTTTTATTTGATATCTTATCTTCTTGGCTCTCTTTGAGAGATTAATGGACTAATCCATTTTGGGAGAGTGATATGCTTCGTGCACTTCACAATCCTAAAAATGTGTGTACATGAGGAATACCACTTAGTGTTGATATATTAATATTATCTACTATCTATGTGCTATGTCATTCTCATGAGAAATTCAAATTCTATAATGTCCATTAATTATCTCTAGTTGGTTTTGTTTGCCTCTTGTTAAGAAATGGATTATCACATTATGGGGGAGTAATAAGCTATGTGCATATTACAAGCCTAGAAAATGTGAACATGTGAGGTTTTTCCACCTATAATTGATATTGTTAATTATCGTGTTCCTATGTGGCATGTTCCTCAAACAAGTTCCATATTTGCTTAAATGCTTTTTGTCTCACTCTTTTGGATCTTGTTTGTGATGGACGTTCTTGGTATGGCTTTCCCCAAATATGTTCGCATATATCTTTTTGGGAAACCAATTGCTTCAAGCCACTCTTTGGAGTTGCTTTGCATGATCGCGTGAATTTTGAAGCTATCAAGAATATCTATCTATCTAAGCATGGATTTTAAATCTTATTCTTTACCATATGCTTATTTTATTGTGAAGTTGGTCCTGTGTTTCATTCCTATATACCACCGAGAAATATTTACATATACTCCTTGTCCATGACAAGTGATACTCATAATTGTGATGGAATTTGTAGACCATGTTCATTTTGGCTCTTGCTTTGAATTGCCTTATTTTATTGCCAAGGATTTGTTTTGATCTAACTCTCATTTGTCTTCCTTGCATTTTTTTGATCCTTTGTTGCTCTACTCAAAATTTGTTTTGTGCTTTCTTGAGTGGGGAAAAGCAATGATCCAATTCTTGTGCATTGACATTCAAAAGTCATATTCCTTGATAATGCACTATTCTTGGGGAAGCTATCCTACTTTGAGTAGAACACCGTTATTTAAATTGGTATTGCATCTTCTTGCATTTCTTGAACATGAATAGTGTTTGAATAATATATAAGCAGAATGATGATCTCATTTGTGTGTGTTTTGTATTCAAATGCAAGATCATAAATAATGCACGCGTCTTGGGAGAGCTATCCTATATGTTTTTGAACATTAGTTGTCTTCAATTGGTATTTGATCCAGATGACGTGTCTTTGGAAGACAAACATTTTTCGTCTTCGTACCTTGTGCCATCATGAAAAATGTAGAGGTTTATTCCTTGATGGTATTACTTACTTGGTATCTTGCTTTCATTTGGTATCATTTCAAAGTGCTATCTTCTATCATGTGTTTATTTTGGTGTTCGATATAATTTGGACAATTCTTTTTCTTGTCACACTTGTGAGTGCTTTCTTGATTTAATTGGTGTTTTGTCCAAATTGTATCTCGTTTGGTTCTTGAAAGTCTTATGCATGCATATTCACTATGTATATCTTATGGCATGCTTACTTTCGTTGATCCAATATATAGGATAAACTCCATCAAATCCTAATTGGCTAAGATGTGCATGAAATTCAATTTCATATCAATACACACATATTTATGTGGAGTTTGTCCTATGTATTGTAGTTGTTCTTACTACTTTGGACCCGATTAGCTTGGGCACCATGTTGTACTTAAATTTGTTTTAGGTACATTGGAGATGCATTGGAAGCTTGTCAAACTAAAAGGAAGGTGTTGCCACCATGTGCTTATTGGAGCCAAGCTTGGTTGATCATGAACTTTTATATGAATGTTATCTCGGTAACAAGTATCTACCTCATGCATACTTTTGTAGCTTTCAACCTTGTGTAGGCTGTTTCATGGCATGACTCTCTTTTGTTGCAATTGATTTGGTTCTCACAAAACAACTTTATTGCAAGAAGTGAGCATAATAATATTGGCCTTCTGACAAGAAGAGAGGTGGCCATGGCGACTCCACCCTCTCCACCGCTGCCTTGACCTCCCACCGGCGATCTGCCATTTCCGACAACCAAATCTCCATTCCTCTCCACCCAAACTCTTCCTCACCCTCCTAAACCCCTAAGCCCACCCTCGAACCCTTGGCTCCTTCGACGATGGTGGCTGCTTCCTGGTGCTGGAAGGCGACGTACTCCACTGACAAGGATCTGGATCATGGACGAGTAAAGTCCTACGATGGGAAGCTGCATCTTTGGCCGGGCAAAGGCAAAGATTGGATTGCGCTGAAGAACGCCAAAGGTGAGCCGATCGTGGGTCGGCACTTGGTGCATGATGAAGTGATCTGCCCTAGATCCGAGGTGACTTTCCCTTCACACACTGCTACTCTTCTGCAATGTCTGCGTTCTCCCTCTGGTCTCTCTTGTTATCCGGAGGTGCCCGTTAACGCAATCCATGATGAGGATATCCCTTCGTCTGTTCATGATTGCCTTTCTTTGGGATTGGATTTCTCACACGGTCAGAAGTTTTGGACAGAGGTTAAGCGTAAATTCAGATCTACAGTTCATCCTTTGGGCAAGTCAAATCACTTCCTATTAGCAGTTTCTTTTGGGAGAGCCAAATTTAAATTAACTGAAGATTCTGTTAGCTTAGCGCTTGAAGCCTGCATTGGTGGACTATGTGATGAGCTCAGTGTTCAGTTTCTGGCAGACAGGGTTTTTCGGTTTTCTGTTGCATCAAAGTTGGTTGGTTTTCTTGTCAACTCTCTGTGATCTTACTCCTGCCCGCAATTTAAATGTTATTTTCATACTTGGGGAGATGGGGGTCCTAATTGGCGCAGAGAGTTCTCCTTGTGGCAGAAAGAATGCAGTCAAGAATGGACCCTTGTTAGTCCTAACAAGAAAAGAACAGAAGCGGCCATTTGTAATCTGCAGTCTGCCCTTGCTCGCTCGATTCTTCAGAGGAGTCACTCTGTGGTAAAGCAAAAAAGTCTCTCACTTTTGCGCCTGTGATTTCCTATGATGCATGTTCATGTTACAGTAATTCAACTCTGAACACTGATGTTTCTGCTGCTGCTGGAAAAATTCAGTTTGGATCATTCTCTTCTGATTTGGTAAGCAATAATTAAGCGGAATTGTCGGCGCCAACTGGAAATTCAAATCCCTCAATCATCGGGCCGGATCCCACACCTGCTAGTTCTGAGTCAGATTCGATCTTAATGGGTAATAATGGACCAATTGAGCCCATGGAAAGCGATGATCTCTCTGGGTTGGAGGAGGTAGTGGCAGATATTGCCTACCGTTTTTGGGAGTGTGGGCGCTGCCTGTGTATGGGGCATACCAAAGAGGACTGTACCAGGAAAATTCGTTGCCGTGGATGCTTTCGATCTGTACACATCGAAAAGGAATGCTTCTCCAAAAAAACGAAGGTCTGGGTTCCTAAACCGGGTAAGTCTAGCAGTGATTGACTCGTTTCCCGCGACACCGGAGGGACGCTGCCTTCATCAGACGACTCGCCTCCTGTGCCAGAATCCTCTGTTCCACCTCCTGCACAGCCAACGCAAGCCCCCGCTTCATACCCACCGCCTCCGTCGCATCCAACTGCTTTGCTTCGCAACTCGCCAATGGCGAACTTCGAGATTGACCCTGAACCCTGGGTGCCTCTAGGACACCAGGTCATCGATGGCGGACCGACGCGCCTGTCCCGCACGTTCTACACTCCGCCAGTACAGCCGCCCAGCCACCATGATGCAATCTGCACCGCGATTCTGATGCCACCACAGCCGGAGGCCACCACGCAGTTCTGGCGTAACCAGGTTCGCAACTTCATTGTCAATCAACTGGACAGAGAGGTAGATGAGGTGCAGCCTTGTGTGCTTGGTCTGGGTTTCTTTCATTTGCGCAGCCCGGCTGCTCGTGCTGTTCTTGCAAATCATGGTCCGTATCAGCTGCAGCATGGTGTTTATGTTTTGTTTGTGAATCATGATGATAGAGACAATCACCGTGCAACTCAGGGCTATCGCAATGGCTGGCTTATGTTCCTAGGCGTCCCCCTAGACTATAGAAACGAGTATGACATAGCCCATGCAGTAGGCACCTTTGGAAAATTCATTCATTGGCACCAAGATGATGCGATCCTGGAAAGAACCTTGGTGTATGCCTCCTTTCCCTCGCCTGCTCTGGTTCCGAGGGATGTAGTATTTGGCGATTATGCGCATTTGGGAGGATTCAAGGAATCATGGACTGCGCCGTGCTATATCCTCACTACAGACTTTGCTGATGTTTTACCTCCAGACGAGGACCAGATGCCGGCCAATGGGAACCCACACCCACCCCCTGGCCATCTGCAGCAGAATGAGCATGATTTTCTTATGCCACAGTTCCCAGAATTGGGATGGAATGATGTCCCACATGTGCCCCAGGTACAGGACCCTGATTTCTTTCAGCCAGAGCCTGTTGATGAAGTGCCCCAGCAGGATGCAGTAGAAGAGCAAGTTGTGAGCTCCATTGTGCAGCAAAACTCTGACTGTTCTGAGGGTTCAGTTAATATGGGTCATGGGCAGGGCAACATGATTATCAATCAGGTTATGATCATCGAGGAACACCCCCCGGTGCATTTTGCACGCTCGGGCATGGAAATTCTGGCAGAGTTCCTGCGCATTGCACCTGATGCTATCAGGCATACTTCAACACGTGTCTCGGTTGGACCTGAGTTGCCTCCGTTTATGAAACAGGAGAAAATCCTTCAGCTGATCATGCCTACTCTGCTGACATGGCAAATCCCTAGTGCACCCTGTGAACTTGTCGAGTGTCTTCCTGCATTGATGGCCAAGAGGAGCTGGAGTGAAGCCTTTGATAGTAACCCAAGCTTCAGTATTTCACGGGGCGATGCAAACACTGAACGCTCTCTGGTTCCACTGTGTCATAGGCCTGTCGATCGCACTCTGAATTTTGACCTCGACAGTAATCAGTATGATCAACCAATGACCTTTGCTGCCCCCCAACCTGTAACTCGTAAGAAGAGGGGCAGACCTCAGAAGCTGACGAGTCCTCCTGTTCGTGTACACGACCGTGGGCTCAGAAGAAGCACCCGTAGCAGCGCTGCCAAGGATGGTTTCAGGCACTCAGTTCTCCCAGACTCCCGAGCGCCAGGAAAGAAGAAACGCAGAATTGCAAAGAAGGATGTTGTGGCAGCTGATAGCCCCAAGAAACCTGGCAAACGCCCAACTGGGGCAAAGACCGCAGAGAAGAAAGGTAAGGCACATGAAGAATGCACCATTCCTCCTACTCCGGTGGCCATGATCCAGCACATTGGTGGACTTCTCGGGATCGCTGCTGAAGAACTCACTAAGGAAAAGCTTATGGCTAATCCTAAAAGCATGAATGCTGACGCCCCTTCCAATGATAAGTGAAGATAGCAAGGAGATGTGGCAGCTGTTGGCTGCCTATGTGTTGATTTATTTTGTCTTCCTTATTAGCTGCTGCTTTGGTGATATTTATGTCAGTTCTATCAGACCTTTCATTATGTCAGTTATGTGGATTATGGTGCTTGTGCAAGACAATATTTGTGCTATGTCAGTTGTGTGGCTTCTGTATTTTGTGGCAATTATTACTTATGCTTTATTAGTGATGTCATTTGTGCTGCCCTCGTTGATCATGGGAGTTGATATATGCGTTAGTTTGCTACTGATCGTTATGCTGGCTGAAAGAGCTTATGTTATTGCATTCATTGTTCTTTGGTTCATACTGCCTGCTCCAAACAGTTTTGTTGTACATCATGAGGGGTACTGGAATATGATGACGGTGGTCGAATCTAGATATTTGGCTACTTCGATTTACCTCACACACGGGTTTTATGGATAGCACAGGATATAGAAAATGGTGTGTGCTTGATTTGAACGTAAGGGGACTGAATTCTGATGGCAGACAACTAGATGTACATGCTAAAATTGAAGAAAGCCAATGCTCCATCATTTGCCTGCAAGAAACAAAAATGGACTATTTTGACCACAGAATTATTCGGAAATTCTGCCCAAAAAGATTTGATAACTTTGCATATTCTCCCTCGGTAGGGGCATCTGGTGGTCTTATTGTGCTGTGGAATTCTGCCATCTTTCAAGGGACCTTGGTGGAAATTCAACGATTTTCAGTGGTTATTGAGTTCACCTCCGCTCATAATGCTGTCAGTTGGACTTTAGTGTCTGTCTATGGTCCTTGTAATGGCCCTGAAAGAGATAGCTTTGTTGATTGGCTGTACCATCTACAGATTCCTGTGGATACCCTTTGGCTATTACTAGGTGACTTCAACTTCATCAGATCAAATGACAACAGAAATAAGCCAGGCGGGGATCTAAATGATATGTTCATTTTTAATGACATTATTGGTCACCTGGGTCTCATTGAACTTCCAATCAAAGGCAGAATGTACACATGGTCCAACATGCAGAATGAACCACTTTTAGAGCAACTGGACTGGTTTTTCACCACCCCCTCCTGGACAACCAGTTTTCCCAATACCATGGTGTTGCCTATGGCCAAATCCTCCTCTGATCATGTTCCCTGTATGGTGACGATAGACATGGTGATTCCTAAAGCTCGTCTGTTCCGTTTTGAAAACTATTGGGTAGTTCACCCTACTTTCCTTGCTTGTGTGGAGAAGTCATGGAAAAAACCATCTTATAAACGTAATAGTGCTGCAATTTTGGCCCATAAGCTGAAGTGTCTTAGATATGATCTAAAAAAATGGCAAACTAGCTTGTCCACTATTAAGCATCGGATTGCAGATTGCAATAAAGTTATTCTAGTACTGGATGATTTGGAGGAACACAGAGCTCTCACAAGACCAGAGTTTAACTTCAGGGTTATTGTAAAGGGACATCTCGAAAAATTACTTAAAGCTCAGAGTGACTATTGGAGAAAGAGATGCTCTATCCGGTGGATAAAAGTTGGAGAAGACAACACAAATTTTTTCATGCCATGGCTAGTCAAAGATACAGGAGAAATACAATTGCCGGGCTTAAAGCTGAAAATGGGGATTTAGTTTCGGACCATGAGCAGATGGCCGGGATGATCCTTAACAAATTCAAAGACAGAATGGGCAGGTCTGACGGCATTTCCATGGGATTCGATCTAGCTGGCTTGCTACAACCAGTGGATGGTCTTGGTGATTTGGTAAAACCTTTTGAGAAGAAAGAAATGGATGATATAATCAAATATATGCCCTCTGATAAGGCCCCAGGCACAGATGGATTTAATGGTCTTTTTCTTAAAAAGTGTTGGCATCTCATTTCAGTTGATTTCTACAAGTTAGCCAATGATTTCCATTCTGGCCTGATCTCCTTGGACAGCATTAATAATTCCGTCATTACTTTGGTCCCGAAGGTTAATTCTCCTGAGACCGTGAGTGACTATAGACCAATTTCCCTAACTAATGTCTGCCTCAAGTTCATCACCAAGTTAGCAGCTAACATATTACAATCTAAGATTTTGAGCTGTGTCCACAAAAATCAGTACGGTTTCATTAAGAGCAGAACAATCCAGGTCTGTTTGGTCTGGTCACTTGAGTACCTATTTTAGTGTCATGCCTCGAAGAAACCCATCATTATTCTGAAACTTGATTTTGAAAAAGCGTTTGATACAATTGAGCTTGAAGCTTTGTTAGAAATCATGAGACAAAAGGCTTCCCAATTGAATGGCTGCGGTGGGTAAAGGATTTCTTGACTTCGGGTGTCTCTTCGGTCCTTTTAAATGGAGTGCCTGGGAAACAGTTCCATTGCAAGCGAGGGGTTCGGCAGGGCAATCCTCTCTCCCCCTTGCTTTATGTGATAGGAGGTGATTTGCTACAGTCGGCGGTTAATAAATTACTGAGGGATGGTGGTATTCAGCTGCCAATTGTCACTGGTGATGTGGATTTTCCAATCATTCAGTATGCCGACGACACATTGTTGATAATGCCTGCTGATTTGGATCAGGTGCTTGCCCTCAAGAAAGTCCTAAATGTATTCTTGAGTCAACTGGATTGCGGATAAATTATCATAAATCTTCTATGATGGCCATCAATGTGGAAGATCATGTCATGACCCACTTGGCCAATGCTTTCGGATGTCAGATTGGCACATTGCCCTTTACCTATGTAGGGTTGTCTGTTGGAACCACTCGCCCCACTATACAGGAGCTCTCACCTATTGTGCACAGGTTGGAAAGAAAACTGCTTGCTACTTCTTGCTTCCTAACTCAAGGAGCTCGTCTACAGCTTATTACCTCAGCCCTGGCTTCTATGCCTCTTCATTTTCTGACTACCATCTATATACCCCCTGGAATTATTAAGCAGCTCAACAGAATCATCAGACAATGTATTTGGAGAGATAATATCGACACACCTAAACAGTCCTTAGCCTCATGGGAAATGATTTGCCAGCCAAAACAGAGTGGAGGTCTTGGGATTGTTGATTTTCAGAATAAAAACGAGGCACTGCTGATCAAATTCTTACATAGATTCTATAATAAAGAGGAGACCATCCCCTGGGTTAAACTCATTTGGGAAACATACTATCAGGACGAAGTACCACACGCTGCCAAATCATGTGGCTCTTACTGTGGTGAGATGTGGCGAAACTAATGGAAAATACAGGGGCATTGCTTCACCTGAGATTCACTGTGGTGACTCTGTGCTGTTTTGGTCTGATGCTTGGGAAGTGGGCAACTCCAATGTTGTTCTGAGCCAGCGATTTGCCTGACTATTCTCATTTGCCAAGGATGATAAGATTTCTGTGAAAGACATGGTCTCGTTAGAGGATAAAACTGTAGAGTTTCATCTACCTCTGTCTGGAAGGGCTTACGATGAGTTTGTTTTGCTGTCTAGTTGGCTTGACCAGGTGCAGCTTGACGAGGAAATGACAGATGTGTGGAAATGCTCTTGGGGGGCTTACACGGATGGTAAATACTATCTGAATCTATATGCTAATGTTCAAGTGTGCCCTTTATATAAATGGATCTGGCAAAGTAAATGTACACTGAGTATTAAAATGTTTGCATGGCTCATGTTGAGCGATCGGCTGAACACGAAAGATATGCTCCAGAGGAGGCATTGGCATGTTACGGATGACTACAATTGTGTCATGTGTTCTGCCCATGCCCACGAGGATAGAGACCACCTGTTCTTCAATTGTAACTTCAGCACCCGTGTGTGGAATTACTTGCAAATCCATTGAGAGCCAGGAGATAATATGCTACAGATTCTTTCAACTGCCAGAAATGATTTCCGACAACCCTTCTTTGTGGAGGTAGTGCTTCTTGCGAGCTGGAGCATTTGGAAGGTTCGTAATGCCAGGATTTTTGAAGGAATTAGACCTAGGTTTTATACCTGGAAGAGCCGCTTTGTACATGATACCTCCCTTCAGGCTCACCGGCTTAAAGCTGCACATAAAACTAAGCTCTTAGATTGGATAGCCTCCCTTCCTTGATGTTTCCTCACTCTGTCCTTAGCCTAATTTCTGTTCATAGATAGGTAGGTAGACCTCTCTCCTTTCATTTGTACATAGTCTTTTGTAAGTTACTCTACGCTTTGGAATAAAAGGTTGGAAAATGGGTTGTGGGGCTTTTGCCTCACAGTAGAAAAGTTTCAAAAAAAAAATTGTGGGCAAGCCGGGATGATTACATATCAAGGGGAATATATATATAATCATTTAAATGATTCACCAATCCCAAATATGTTAATCTAGCACTTTCTAATCTATGTCTCGCATATGCAATATTGATGTTTCTTCAAAATCATTTGCTCGGTAATAGTTACCCACCCAATACTGATAGAGTTACCTACCTAGTACTTAATTATGAAGTTATGCATGTGTTTATGAAGTAGTTATCCATCATGAAATCAATGTAGTTACCATGTTCTCTAAATAATAGTTACGAACACAATGCTCATCGTTTTTATGGTGTAGTGACACTATGAAATCAACAGTTATCATCCTAATACTAATGCACAATAAATTTACCATCTTAAAGTGATATTCACTTATGAAAACTAGGTGTGATAACTTGAAAACTCGTAAAAATCTAAAAGAACAATGAAAAATGATTCTATTTCAACCCGAAAACTAATCGTTAATATGGTGGATAACTTACGTATTCAAGCCTGGGTAATTTATATGTTATCGGGTGGGCAACTTTTGGGTCCAAAAAAAAGCAGTCGGGACATATCGACATGGGATCTAGTTTCGAAGATCTCGTCGCGACTAGTCCAGCGGTGTAAACGGATTTCAAATCGGATAAACGGTTTGGGCTACAAAACTTTTTGAATTTTCGAGTTTTGCATTTAATGCGGATGACATCACTTTTTTGGATTTTTATGCATGCATGCAAAGGAGAGCTATTTCGTGTGCATATGTTTATGCTAACTAGCATACACCTGATATGTAGTCATGTCTATTAAGCAATAATCCAATACAAGAATTGTGCCGAGTTCTTATAATGGTTCATATCACACATGAATGAAATCAAATGATAAAAGTGGCAGATTACTGCCCATATAACTGCCAAATCCGATCAATGAGATTCTGCTAGCATCGCAAATAGTTGAGACCGATGCAATACATTGATGTCATTGAGTGTACCCGACAAACCAAATAAGCAATGTCAAATCCAGAAATCCTCGGATGCAACGGCCTCAAGCACACTTGTTGCATCACCACCCTTGCCAGAATACTACCCGTGCCATGCCTTGGGGCAATTTTTCAAAGTCCAATGCATACAGTCAATACTACCAAGCATGCCCGGCCAACCTCGGGCCTCATTTGCTCCCATCAACCTCACAGTGTCTTCTTCATTTGGTGCTCTAAGATAAACAGGACCAAAAAGACGGATTATCATTTTGGCGAACATGCGCACTTGATTTGATTGTAGCATCCTTGCCAATGCGAAGATACTCATGAAAGTGCATGGTGTCCCCATGTGTGGATTTGGTAATTAATGACAATCCTTATGGATAAATGTTTGCATTAAGATATCCTTGTAGATCTTGTCCATAGGAAAAGATTGGAGTTCATGTGTTGGACTCTAGAAGATTATAAGATAACCAAGGTTTTATCCAAGGGTTTATATGAAGAATGGTCATGTGTAGAGTTGAGCATATTGCAAGTATGTCTTGAAGGATTTAAGTCATCATCTTTGTGAAGAGAGAGAAGATTATGAAGTGCAAGTTCAAGAGAAGCATCTCGAAGAAATTCTATGCTTAAAGCTTGCCACCCATGTGGAGATATTGGTCAAGTGAAGATGTGCCTATGAGAGGCTTTCCCACATTGGAGTATGGGGAGCAACATTTGAATCTTCACCAAGCAAAGCACAAATCAAGAAAGGTGGTCCACTTGAAGAGATCAAGATCGTCATCATCTAGCTCAAGTGGAATGCTCAAGGCAAAGGTATGATCTTGATAGGGTTTCTATTTTACCGGTCTCGTGGTGTTAGTGGGAGGCCGGGTTATAGGATAGACGGCGTACTATCAAGAGGGGTTCTCAAGTGAGTAACTTAATCGCATCTTTGTGGAGATCTCAAACCTTTGCATATTTTGCATATCATCTTTCTTGGTTCTTATTTGGCTTTTATGCATGTGAGAATTTAGAGCTTGTGTTCATCTCCATACCAAGCTCTAGTTCATCAAAAATGGATTTCATTTGAATATCTTGTGATGTTGTTGATGTTGGAGGTTTTACCAATTCCTGTAAGTTGAAAGTTTGTGAGCTTGTTACTCTTGGGTCTTTGGACCCTAGATGCCATTGTGGTGGTTGAGACCTTTTGTGGTCACTTGTAGCCGTTCGGGTGCCCCCAATCCAGTTATGGGTTGTGCCCCGGATTGTTGTTGTAAAGGCTTCGGTTTCCGCCTTGAAGGGAACCGATAGTGGAAGGTGAACCAAACCTTTTGTGGTACGGTTCATCGGAGAAGAAGGTGAAGCCTTTGTGGCGTTGAGACCGACCTGTTGTGGTGGCTCACACCTCTCCAACGAGACATACTCCCCTAAAAAGGAGGAACTCAGGAATACATCTTCGTTTCCGCGTGCCTCGGTTTTTTCTATACCCGAGCTCTTTACTTATGCACTTTACATTGTGATAGCCTTCGTGATTGAAGTATTCTATATTGCTATCACCTTGTTGCTTGTCTTGCTTAGCATAAGTTGTTGGTGCACATAGGTGAGCCTAGTATTTAGGTTGTTGGCTTGTCAATTTAAACAACTTGTTTTATTCTGCAATTATCAAGCCTAAACCGGAAAAGTTTTTAATCGCCTATTCACCCCCCTCTAGGCGACATCCTTGTCCTTTCAAATCATCGGTGTAGTCAGCCAGAATGCCATAGGCAATCACCCTCGTCGCTCCAGATTTTTTTGATATGCGCTAAACCCAATACAACCTGTGGCATTCCTCCGACCAGTGGCGGCGCCAGGAAATGGCGCCTGGGTATTCCACCCCAAAAAAATTGCTCTAAATGTAATATATGGATCAAACATCACAATACTATCAATATATGAATAAAACAGCACTAGCATAACAAAAATAGCAATATTTCAATTTATAAGCCCATAACGACATGAATACATAGGTACCTGATTGATAAAGTGATGATCCATCTTATATTATAACTTTACGGTTGCCTTTTTGGAAGAGATTGATGATATCCTCATCCTTTACTTGCCTGAAGAACTCTCTCTCAACAAATGTAACCATACAATAGTTCAAATAGTCATCACCCATTTTGTTCCTTTGCTTATTCTTCAAATAGCTCATTGAAGAGAACATCCTTTCAACACCAGCAGTGGCTACTGGCAGAATCAATACCAACTTAAGAAGCTTGTAAACAATATGATATTGTTCATGCTTCTTTGTCTTGACAAGCAGAACTGAAAGCTCACACAGATTTTTCAAGTTTTGAAACCTTTCATCTCTACGCAAATTAGTAACATACATGTTTAGTTGCCATGGAAGCCTTGTCAGTTCCTCTCTTGTAAAATCAGAAGCATAAAACTTTGTAGCAAGCTTAAGCAACTTCTCTTGATCATAAGCAGCAAATAGATCAAGTGGACTGAATGCTGCCATGCAAATAAGTAGCTCTGTGTTTACCTCATCAAATCTAGCATTCAGCTCACCAATTTGCCTATCAATGACAGACACAAACATATCAACCTTGAAGCAGTGGTAATTGATCACACCATTGCATAAACCCCTTCTAGGCCGACCAACGGGGAAGTAAGGACCCTCCATATCAACAACTTTGACCTTATGCTTTGTACAAAAAGATGTGACCTTTGTGAGAAAATCATCCCATCCGGCATCAGACCGCAAAGCCCCCAAGTAAAACTTTGTGTCACCGAGAACCTGAATAGCATGAACAATATCTTCATCTTGCTTTTGCAAAGCTCTACACAAATCATCCGTGTATCCAAATATTTCTTGCATCAAGTGTGCCATGAAAACAAACTCAAATGAAAGAAATGTTGTCTCTATGGTTAGAGCTGCTTGCGCCTCCGCGCTATTGTACTCGTCTCCAATCTTTTTCAGGACTCGTCGTAGTGCACCATACATAGAGATGACATGGTTCACAGTTTTGAAGTGAGAGCCCCAACGTGTATCACATGGCCTTCCCAAACCCATTTCCTGATTCAGCCCACTCCCTGTTTCTACTTCTCCAATTCCAATGCAGCAATGAGTTCTTCAGCCTGAGCAATTCGAAGCAATCTCATCTTTTTACAAGACATGCCAAGAGCATTTAACAAGTGTGCAAGCTGCTGAAAGAACCAAGTACAATCACCACTCTCCTTTGCAACAGCAACAAGAGTTAATTGTAGTTGATGGGCAAAACAATGAACATAATAGGCAAAAGGGGACTCGTCCATAATCAGTTTTTTCAGGCCATTAGCATTACCTTTCATGTTACTAGCTCCATCATATCCTTGCCCACGCACCATTGCAAAGGTCAAATTGTAAGTCATAAGCATTTTCTGAATTGCAGTTTTCAGTGTCAAAGAGGTAGTATCTTCAACATGAGCAAGACCAAGAAATCTTTCAACCGCCCTTTCTTTCTTATCAATGTAATGCAAGCAAACAGCCAACTGCTCATTCTGATACACATCACTAGACTCATCTGCAAGTATTGAAAAATGACCACCATCAAGTTCTTCAATGAGTAGTTTAGTAGTCTCTTTTGCACAACATTCTATCACCTCTTGTTGTATATCATGGTGAATCATCCTGCAGTTCCGTGGAGCATTCTTGAGAACAACTCTGTTAACCTCTTCAAAATTTCCTGCTAGCCAATTTAGAAGCTCAAGAAAATTTCCTTTGTTTAGTGAGTCTTCACCTTCATCATGTCCTCTAAATGCCAAGCCTTGGTGCAATAGATATCTCACACACTTGAGTGTCCATGTCAAACGCTGCTTATACAAAACCTTGTATTGTGTTGTGTTTGAAGCAATAGACTCCCGAATTGATGTTTGTGGTGTATTGAACCTATCATACTTCTCTTGAGCTTCAGCATGAGCACTATTAACCTCACCTTCATGTTTCTTCAATCTCAACTTCATGTTCCAGTTATTAAATCCCTTCTTCACAAAAGCATCTCCACCTGGACATCTTGTTTTATCCTTGAACAAATAGCAAACAAAGCAGAAAGCTCTATCTTTTCCACACTATACTCAATACATGGAAATTCTGTAAACCAAGCACCGCAAAAGCGACGCGGTCTTCCACCTTTATCTGTAAACTGAAACTTGTGATTCTTTGGTTGACATGGCCCCATCTCAATAAATCTCCTTACTCTATCTTGGTCATTGACAGCATACACTGAGATGGGAATCCGCTTCCCAGGATCATGTTCGAGTGCCTCCAAATCTGCTTGCATCGGTTCATCATCTTCACCAATAGATTCATCATCTTCTACTTCTACATGAGGTGTTGAGGTTTCTCCTCTACTCTCCGGTGCTTGCCATAACACCATTTGCAAATTGCTCTCACATTGAACAACACTAGATGCAGTTGTTGTCTGATTCGGTGCGGATGATTCATTCATTTTCCTTGTTTTCGCAACCTTTTCCCACATTGTATGTAAGCTACTGCCAATAACACCACCCTTCTTCTTCTACGGTACAAGAAAACAAGGAACATATAATTAAAAACTTGTGCTGCCTGCCAATGAAGCAAATGAAGCAACGAAATTAAGCAAGGAAGCTACTGCCAATGAAGCTACTGCATATAATTAAAAACTTGCGCAATGAAGCAAATCAAGCTTCTACTTCTGTATGTAAGCTAGCTACTGCCAATGAAGCAACGAAAACTGCAATTCAAGCTCCCACTGTTCCTAAATATATGAAATCAGGTACATTGGGGGTGAGCAAATCAAGCTTCTACAGTCATATTTTCTACAATTCAGGTACTCCCACTGTTCCTAAATATATGAAATCAATCAAGCTTCTACAGTCATAAGCAAATCAAGCTCAAGCAAGGTCGCAAGGAAGCAACGAAATTCGGAAATTGGGGGCGAGCAAGCGGCCGGCCGTACCTTCTGCGCAGGGGCTCGGGGTCGGGGACACTGGGGGCCTGCTCCGGGCTGCTGCATCGGCCGGCGGGTCGGCGGGAGGCGGGGGCGCCGCCGCGGGCGCGGGGCCGCCGTCGCCTGCTCCGGGCTGCTGCATCGGCCGGCGGGTCGGCAGGAGGAGGGGGGCGCCGCAGCGGGCGCGGGGCCGCCGTTGCCTGCTCTGGGCTGCTGCATCGGCCGGTGGCGGTTTTAGGTCGAGGAACAGGTCGAGGTCGAGGAACCAGTGCGTCGGGGAAAGGGCAGAGCGCGTCTGCTCATCTGCGTGCGTGCGACGGTGCGAGGCGATGCGAGCTGGGCTTTTTTCATTTCTGCCTTAGTGGGCTGCTGGGCCAAATGTGTATAGATATTTTTTTCCGCCAGAATCTTGTGTATTCCATGGAAGACAGGGCATACACGCCAGCGCCGCCAATGCCTCCGACGGGTAAAGTAGCGACAATTGGCCTCGCAAGTTTCCACTATTTTCATAAACAGGGATCGACGCATTCGATACCTTCTGCGAAAGATGTGAGCCGGGTAGGTGGGTATCTCGGCGAAGCTGTGTTGCATGAGCATCTCGTTGCCATAGAAGCGGTTCCAGGGAATGCAAAGACCACCAACAGTGGATCCTCGCAGCCTCTTTTTCTTCCGATCCTCGAGCTCCTTCATGACGAGAACCACCACCACCATTTGTTGTCGGTGGGTCTCGAGCAACATCTCTACATCCGAGTCGTCAAACAATTCCTCGAGCAAAAATTGCTCGCACGGGCTCAAATCCATCTGAAATGCACACGGGAACACTAGTAAACGCCAAATCCATCGGTATATGAAGCTAAATCAACTGGAAAAGCACTCACCAATGGATCCCGGGCAGCCGCGGTGATTCGGACGGGAATAGTACTCGCGTGGGGTGGCTGCTCCCGAAACGGTGGGCGTGGTGGATCTGGTGGTGGCAGCTTTCCGGCAGCAGATGTGGTCTGGCAACGGCCAGAATCGAGGGCGGCGGGCTGGCGGCGGCGGCGATGACTGGATGGGAAAGGGGAACGAATTCGCGCGGGGTTGAAACTTCCCTCCCACCAACTGCTTCCGCACTATACATGGTACCCTTGGTTCGGCCACGGAAACAGAGAAGCTTGGGTTCCACGGTGTCGTGGGTTTATCTCGGCAGATGTCATAGCAATGACTTCGTAGGTGTGGGATTTGCACGAGTCAAGCATCTCCGAGCTTAAGATCACAGGGCACGAGGAAGACAATGTTTACCCAGGTTCGGCCCCTCAATGCGAGGTAAAGACCTAATTCCTGCCTATCCTAGATTGAAATTGATGTGTATATGGTGTTACAAAGGTTGCGATCCGCTGAGTCGAATCGCCTATAGTTCTAGGGTTTGGAACTTGAGAGATTCAGGTTTTTCCCCTTGCGAGCCCTCCTTATATATCCGGAGGCTCGCTAGTTTACAAGGAAGGTTTTTCCCTTAGGAAAGCTTTACGCCGGAGTCCTACTTGGAAACTAATAATCTTCGTGTCTTCCAAGCCAAGTTATCTCCAATCTTCTAGACCTTTCCTTTACCATGCCATGATTTTAGGTCGGCCCATCTTCATGTAAGCCTGTTAACGGTGCAACCGTGAACTCATGATAAGCCGCATTTCACTTGATTAGCCGCAGGTTAAGTATTCCCCCGACATTAGCCCCCAAGTGTTGCATGAATTTCACCGAATAAGGAGTTGCGCCCTCCAGATCTTGTAAGGCGTATGTCTTGAATATTTAGGCTAAAATTCCGCTTCCTGGCTTCTGGTTTGATTTTCAGTGTGGTTCTTCTTTTTGGTCGACTCAAGATCATGTTGGATTGGCCTTCATTGTAGTTTCCTGGGAGGTGCATCCTTGGATTGGCTTCAATATCTCCTTGTTCCTTAAGGACAACTTTATTGCTTCAATTTTTGATGATAACATAACTGTAGTCCCCAAGGATTGAGTTGATTCCATCGACAATCACCTCAATGCTTTTCGAAGGCAGCAACGATCATCTCCTGCAATTTTCAAATACAGATGTTTCGATGTTCTGTTGTCAGAATAAATAAATAATTAAGTTGTGAATGTCTTCTGAAACAATTGCGCACTCTTGGCAGTACATAAATTGAACTGTAGGTCGGTCCTTTTGATTTTCTCAGATATCCTTTAAGTGGTCCCTCGCGCGACTCAGTATTTCTCAAGCAAAATGTGTGTTCAGGGTTGAGAACGTCCATGATAGGCATTCAGATTCGATTGACGCCACACGCTCGATACTTGGCCGCATAAAGCAAGTTGCATCCAACTTAAGGCTGATCATAATCAAGATAAATGCCACTAGTTTGGCGGTTTCAAGGTAACAAGCTTAGTTCATAGAACATAAAGCCCCCAAGAAACAAACAATTAAGAAATAGAAGACTCAGCAGCTCAATAATGTGAGGCGAAACGACCATCTTCTGTAAACCAGAAGGGCCGGCTTTTATTTCATAATCATTGATGATATGGTACAATCAGCTCTAGGTAGCTTTGGTATTGATATAGCTCTAAGTAAGATGATACTCAGCTCTAGTTAGCTCCCAGAGCATGAGTTTCCTTGCCAAGTTCTTAAGTTATGTCGTATCTTCCTTGTATGTGTCGAACTGGCATGTGTTTTTTGTTAATTTACAACTTAGTGTATATGGCACCTAGGTGCTATTATACGTCTTACATACTCCTTAAGATTTAGCAAATTAATGTCAGCTCCATGTGTGAGTACTATTGTGTGCACGAGACTTGCTTTGATCATTTAGCATTATATATTACATGATGTGTTGGTGTGATTTTTCTTACGATTTGTGTGGTTGATAAGAGTAAACAAGATTGTCTCTCAGTCTCTGATTATTTTACGGCTGTCTATAGAACATGTCAGGAACAGTACCACCCATTCAATAACTTACATGTCGTTTGGTAGCTGCTAACTAGTGCCATTTAGAGATATTCTTGTGGGGAATTTTAGGAAATATTAGCAGATATTCATAACATCCGAGTTTAGGAAAGTTGAATTATTTCATCAAGTGGTTTAAAAATAATTTAATGTTTCTTCACGTTGCTTTTATGTGTGCTATTTTGATTCTTTTTATCATGAAGTCCCATGTTAACTCAAAATTGAACATAACGCCTAGGCACGCCTAGACTACGCTTAAACGGGCTAGGCGCTAGGCAGATGGTTACCGTCCGCCTACCGCCTAGCGCTTTTTCCATCCTTGGTTAGCTGTGAAGATGATACTCAGTCTGATTAGTTGTGAAGATGATACTCAGCTCTAATTAGCTGTGAAAATGATACTCAGCTCTGATTAGCTTTTATGTATAATATGGTCGCAACTGGGCGACGTTCCATGGTCGAGGCATCTCGAGACGATCCTCGAAATTTTGGCGACTGCTGTCCTCTTCTCTTACATCCAATAAGTAATATGACCCATTGTGCAAATTTTTGCTGATGATGAAAGGCCCTTCCCATGGAGAGGATAATTTATGCATCCCCTTATGGTCTTGTTTGAGTCGTAGCACCAGGTCTCCTTCTTGGAAAGTGCAGGTCCTGACGCGTCGAGCATGATATGTCCACAAATCTTGCTGGTATACCGCTGATCTTGATGCAGCTAAATCTCTAGCTTCTTCTAAAGTATCCACTGAGTCTTGCCGAGCCATTTCATTATCTGTCTCGATATATGCTGCGACTCTTGGTGAATCATGTATGATATCGCTTGGCATGACTTCTTCTGCCCCATAGACCATAAAATATGGCGTGAATCCTGTAGACCTGTTTGGGGTTGTTCTTAAGGTCCATAGTACAGCTGGCAATTCTTCCACCCAACATCCTAGAGATGATTCAACCTTTTCAATAAGATGCGGCTTAATTCCATGGAGGATCTCCTGGTTGGCACGCTCTGCTTGTCCATTTCTGTCGTGGTATCGTGCACGGCAGTGCCATCTCACGATAGCTAAGTGGGTGGGACCTCAAGGTTACGAATGACGGTGCTTGCTAGCGGGATCAAGTATGAGCAAGGGAACACCAAGACATACCCAGGTTCAGGGCCCTCGTGTGGAGGTAATACCCCTACTCCTGCACGGACTCGTATATTTGAGTATGAGGACTACAATGGCGCTCCTTGAGCTGTATCAGAGTTTCGGTGTCTTGAGGTAGAAGAAGATGGATCCTCTCTAATGAGGCACCCGACCCCCCTTATATAGAGGCGGGAGGCCGGTTACAGTGTACAGTCCAATCCGGGTGGGCCCAGTAGGGTCCGCCTGATTAGTCAACTTCCGTAGACCCTGGCTGGCTGACATGCCTAGACAGTGGTGATGGGACTGGTCGACTCTGCGCCCGCACAGGTCAGCGGGCAGGCCGGGTCCTTTAGTCATCATCAGCATGGGCGGCTGGGTACGGCCTCCGAATAAGTCATCATTGCCGACTGACAGGTCACATCAAGATATGGTGCTTTATAGGCCTTGTCCTATATCCTATAGCTCTTAGCGGGTCCAGATTCTCCGATGAGCCGGCTGGCAGATGGCCCAACCAGCGAGTCTTCTGTAGCCGGCTGGCGGATGGCCCAGCCGCGTGTCTTCTGTAGCCGGCTGGCGGTTGGCCCAGCCGGCGTGTCTTCTTTGGCTGGCTGGCTGTTGGCCCAGCCAGCCGATGTTTTTTCGGATCCTTGGGTATCCACGGCTCATATCCTTGACAATTGCTTTGCGGATGTGATACTGATGCGAGGTACAATCTTATCCCATTGTTAGCACAAAATATCTGAGTTGCACCCTCAGAAGTGTTGCTTCCATTGTCTGTGATAATGCTGTGGGGGTATCCAAAACGGAATATGATATTTTTTAAGAACTTGACTGCTGTCTCTGCTTCACAATCTCCAACGGGCTCTGCTTCAATCCACTTTGTGAATTTATCCACTGCAACTAGGAGGTGAGTCTTCCCATTAGAAGATCTCTTAAAAGGTCCAACCATGTCGAAACCCCAGACCGCAAACGGCCAGGTGATAGGGATTGTGCGTAACGCTTGAGCCGGCATGTGATCTTGTCGAGCATATCTTTGGCATCCATCGCATACTTTGACAATCTGCTCAGCATCTGCTAACGCTGTAAGCCAGAAGAAGCCATATCTAAATGCCTTTGCCACCAAAGATCTTGACGAAGCATGATGACCACAATCTCCTGCATGAATTTCGTGCAAGATTTTTTGTCCTTCTTCTGGTGACACACATCTCTGGAATGTCCCTGAGACACTTCTCTTATATAGCTCATTGTTGATTATTGTGTAGGCTTTGGATCGCCGTATTATTTTTCGAGCCTCCATTTCATCTTCTGGGAGCTCTCCTCGGCTTAACTAATGTCGATTCAACCTCTGGTTCGGCAACGTCTATCTCGGTCGGAGGCTTGACTGATGGGTTATGCAATTCATCCAAGAAAACATTTGGTGGCACTGGCTGTCTGTTAGAGCCTATGCGGGACAAGGCATCTACCGCCTCGTTTTGTCTCCGATCGATGTGGTCAACCTGAAACCCAATAAAGTGTCCCACAATTTGATCCACCTCTCTTCTATGCCGCCATGTTTGCATCCCTGCTGTCCCATGTACCAGATACTTGCTGGGCAACCAGGTCTGAATCTCCAAAACATCATATGCGAGTTATATTCATCTCTTTCGCAATGCGAAGCCCATGGAGCAACGCTTCGTACTCCGCTACATTATTGGTGCAATTGAAGTGTATTTGCAGTACGTATCCCAGCTTGTCTCCTTTGGGGGATGTTAACACAACTCCAGCCGCTGAGCCTTGTAGCTATCTTGATCCATCAAAATGCATGATCCAATATTTTGTGTCGGGCACGCTGGGAACTGCCAGAATCTCTGTCCAATCATTGATGAAATCGGCCAAGTCCTACGGCTTAATGGCTGTTCGCGGCTCATAACTGATGTGGTATGGCCCCAACTCAATGGCCCATTTGGCTATTCTCCCTGTGGCCTTACGGTTACGGATTATATCTGCCAATGGTGCTGCGCTAACCACCGTTATTGGATGCTCTTGGAAGTGATGCTTCGGCTTGCGACTTGCCATGAACACGCCAAATACTAGCTTTTTCCACGAGGATACCGCTGTTTGGAGGCTGTAAGTACTTCACTGACGTAGTATACTGGCCTTTGAACTGGATACTCTTTTGCGGGTTCCTGTTTTTCCACAACCGCCACTGCACTTACTGCACGTGAGTTTGCAGCAATATACAATAGCATGGGCTCTTTATCTTTAGGGGCCGCTAGGACTGGTGCATTTGTCAGTTGACTCTTCAGGGCTGTAAGGGTCTCGTCAGCTTCAGTGTTCCAAACGAAGGTATCTGACTCTTCAGGGCAAAGCCTATTCTCCCAATCTTGACACAAAGCGACTTAAAGCTGCGACGCATCCTGTGAGTCGCTGTACATCCTTGAGGTTCTCCGGCTTTTTGAGCTCTGTGATAGCCTTTATCTTTTCGGGATTAGCTTCTATGCCTCTTTCTGATACGATGAACCCCAAAAGCTTCCCTGCTGGCACCCCGAAAACGCACTCTGTAGGGTTGAGTTTCATGTTGTATTTCCTTAGGTTGGTGAAGGTTTCTTTGAGGTCGCTGATGAGGTCCTTTCCCTTCTGCGACTTGACTACGATGTCGTCTACGTAAGCATGTACGTTGCGACCTATCTGCTCATGCAGGCAGTTCTGTATGCACCTTTGATAAGTTGCGCCTGCGTTCTTAAGCCCGAAGGGCATGCTGTAACACCCCGAAAATTCGTCCCTAATTTTAGTGGTGTTTCCTCACACCTGAAAAACTTTTTCGGGTTTCTAAATGTTTTCTTCGAACAATGTTGGTCTTTGATGTGACTTTGGTTTCGCTCTCTTAGAAAATTCCCGGTAATCCTCGATCTTTGTCGACCTCCACCATAATTCCATGACATTGTTTTATCTGTTAAACATTGGTTCCATCTGGAGATTCCAAAATCCTCTCGGTCTATCCTACTAAAACCTCCACCGCAAATTTTACTGGAAATAAATGCTACCCAGCTACCATATGCTTCCCTCATACATGTAGATCACTCCCATGGAAAAATATTTCATAGTCCCATGCAACATTCCAAAGTTAAACCATATTCTCTAATATGCCATTTGCGATCCAGAAATTATCTAGACACCTTCCACTCATCCGGAAATTATGCAATTTTGGGAGGGTGCATGATTCCACCTCCTGAACATTTCACTCCATTGGCCCAACCTCATTTGAGCAATATTTGAGGACTTCCTTTGTAATGCTCTTTTCATGCCTATTAGCAAATTCCAAGGAACCCCTATTTTTATGTCTCCAAAAATTCTGCAAAAATTTGGGAATGATCCCTAGGCAGTGTGCAACCCTTGTATGCAAAAATATTGGATACCTTGTTAAGAAAATATTTAACTTTTCCTCTGTCCAAGTTTCTGCCCTAAAATTCAAATGTTTTCAAAACCAAGCCAAATGATTTTTGTAGTGGGAGGAGAACACCTAGATGCAAGCACTAGGAGAGCCCACACCTCTGGGCAAAGTCTTGACCAAACCAAAAATCATTTGCCTCCTCAAACAATCAATATCAAATTTGACCAGTACTGTTTTTTAAAATTTCTAGTCGCACCAACTTTCGAAATTGCAAAAACTTTAGTCACCAAAGTTGTAGAGTTTTGAATTTGGCGTGCAGTGGTGAAAATCCCATCGCGTTTGGAGCTCCGAGTCGCCGGGAACGCGACGATGTCGCCGTGTCGCGCTCTGGACGTCGCATGCACACGCTTAGGCATGAGCCAAACTTGCTTATCCCTAACCCTAGCTCCTACCCTATCTCCTGCTGCAGTAGACCTCGTGCGGAACTGTGCGTCCAGCTCCTCACCCCTATCCAGCCCCGATCCTATCCCTTGCCATTCATTGCTTGGAGGCAAGTTGTTGCACCGGTGGCCGTCGGTGCCTAACTCTCCCCTGCCCATATGAAGAGAGCCGAGCCTCCCTCCTATAGCTGCACCTCATTCTCCCCCTCCTGGCTCCCTCTCTGGTTTGCGCTAGGGCAGGGTTGCTCTCGGTGGAAAACCACCGAAATGGATACCGTGGTCTACGGACTCGCGCAAGCTCCCAGTAAGCTCCGCTGCTCGTCCAAACCAGTAGAGGAGACCTTCTGCTGTCCCTGCCTTCCATTCCTAGCCCAGTTCATCACAAAACCCTGCTCCCGAAATATCCTGAAACCTAGCCGCCATTACCGAGCTCACCGAGCCCGTGTTCGTCGCGTCCGTAGCCTTCCTGCTGTTCTAGAGCTCCTGGCTGAGCGCGGCGTAGCCTCTGGCCTCATTCTCCTCGATCTCTGTGGTGCAGCAGAGCGGCGCCGGCGACGTCCAACCGAGCAAGGCCGCCATGGCCGAAGCTCCGGTCGAGCACGTTGGTCTCGCGGGCGACGCGCGGGAGCCGTCCCCGACACCAAAGCCGCCTCCCCTGGCCGCGGTATGCCGCCGCCATCCCATCCCCGCCGTCTCCCAGCGCTCCGGCCATCCCAGCAGCCGGCGACCGCCGGCCGGCTCCCGTGCGTGCTGTACGCGAGAGCAAGCTAGCAGAAAGCTAGCTAGAGAGGTGAACAGTCAACTGATCAGCGCATTTCCAGATTTACATTTTCCTCTAGCAAAAGCGTATTCCTGAATTTTACGCTCCCCCTGAGCAGAAGCATATTCCGGAGAAACCCATCTTCTCAGCGCGAAAACGTACTCTGGACAGTACGCAACCCAGCCCAGCTCAGTCAGCTCGAGCTGGGTATCTACTGCCCCGTGCGGTATATAGCTATCCGTCGACGGGCTATATCTTTTGATCCATAGCTCCGTTTGGGGTGATTCAAGTTTGTAAATTCATGTTTTGAGCAGCTCTGTCCAGTAGTGTAAGTTTTACATTTTTGTAAAATACTTGTATGCTCAGTACCCTTGTATGCCTGCTTAGGTGTATTCCGCGGTACCGGCGAACCGAGACCCTGACCCGAGACGCGTTCGTGACCCTCCAAGCCAAATGGTGTCGATCTTCGGAGGCAAGCTAAACCCTTGCTATGAGCCGTCCCGCAATGTTGTTTGTTAATTTTCTTATTACCATGCCGAGTGTTTATATCTTTCTGCGTTCGGTATATATTATGTCGGTCTGTTGTTGTTATGTTCAATATGTTACTTCGAATATTGCCCCTGCCATGTTTTATTCATCATCATGTATGCATTAGAATGACGTGTGAATTAATTGTGCGCCTCGCACTTGCATGGCTTTGTCGAACCCTCTAACTAAACAACTGTAAAACATGCGTTCCTATGAGTGTTTGCTTCTTCTCCTTCGCCGAGGTGAGGAGCGGACGAATGTCGTCTTATGATCCTCGGAGTTGGGGGCATTTACCAAAAGAGTTATCTGCTTCTTCTCCCTCCGTCAAACGTGGTTGGCGTAAGCCCACCTGGACTGCGACGCTTGGGACATTTGCTTTCCATTTGGTTCTTTTTGCCAAGATTGCTGACACCACGTCAGGTTAATCCTTAAGTGGAATGGATGCTTTCTTTCTTATGAGTGCTTTTCGGTTCATTTTGGAGACTACATGCCCTACCAACTTTGGTAGTTGATCTGTGATGGCGCTGGTCGGAGGTATCTCTGCCACAGTCACCCGATCGACGCCAATAAACTGTGCTAACTTTGTAAGTTGATCTGTGAAGGCGCTTGCCAGCGGAATCGCTGCTATAGTCTTCCGGTTGACATTTCTTTTATTTTTGTCGAACGAGAAGGCGCTTGCCAGCGGAATCGCTGCCACAGTCATCCGGTTGACGTTTCTTTTACCTTGTCGAACGAGAAGGCGCTGGTCAGCGGAATCGCCGCCGTAGTCTTCCGGTTGACGTTTCTTTTACCTTGTCAAACGAGAAGGCGCTGGTCGGCGGGATCGCCGCCGTAGTCTTCCGATTGACGTTTTTGTAACCATTGCTTGAATTATGATGTCGCTAATGTCTTGTTGTTTGATATATATTATTATGATATTGTGATTGTTGTGTTGGACTAATCCTCTGTTGTTTGGACTTGTTATGATGAAACTTGATTAAATGAAACACCCCTCCAAACTTCGATAGGGTCAGTCCATAGTGCCACTAATCTGAACATCGAAAGCACTACCACTGTCGCTCACATGGGCGGGCCTTGACCTACGTAATCCTATCGAGCCTCCTTTGATGCCACCCTTTTTGGCAAGTCTAGTCGATTACCATAGTTGGTCGGGGCTAGTCTTGCGAAGGTTCCGGAGCTAGGCGTCGCTCATGGGTTGGGGACGTGCCGGATTCACTTCTGCATAAGGCATATAGTTATGTCGGTGGCTATATAGGGAGTGTCTTGATGGCGTGAACGGTCGAGTGAGTGTATCAGACCGTCTTATGGATGTGATCCTAAAGTACCGGTTGTTAATGATCCACTTAGATGAGTGAAGTATTGCAACCTCTCGAGAGTGTTAAATCTGGATATCTAGCCTCGTTCCAAGGTTATGGAACAACAGTTCAGTGTCAGTCACACTATTGTCTTTGTCGAGTCAGGAGGATAAACATAAGTTCTGTTTGAAAGATAGATGAACAACCTGATTTCACTAAATGAACAATAAGTTGATGCAGGGAATGTTACTTGAGATGTGATTATGAACCAAGTTTAGGGATGGCGGTGTGATGCGTTGGGAAACCTATAGTTAGGCCAGAGCCCACATCAACCGTGCGTGCCCAGAGTGAAATGATGAGGCCAGTGGGCCTAGCAGTGATCACAGGTGATGTTGTGTATTATTTGGTACCAACTTGTATACTCGTTTACTCGTCACAGGTAAGTCCTTTGTATGATTGCTGGTGCACGATCCAACCCCACCTGGCTTGGACTCTGTACTGGTGATACCCCCGTTGCTTGCTTATGACATGTTTGGTTGTCAATGCCATGCTACTTTTATGTCATGTATCTAGAGTACACCTTGACATGTTGTAGGATTTTATTTCCAGTGTATACCTTGTTGCATGATTGTTGGATTGTTTGTGGTGAGGGGCGATACTTGCTGAGTGCATAATAATGTACTCACGGGCCTTGTGATTGTGGCCAGATTTTGGCGAGGACTCAACTTCCACCTTAGCAAGGACAAGGAGCAGAAGTGTGCTAGGATCAGTAGCCCAGCCAGATACATGTGGAGTGGAGCCGCTCCAAGCCGTTGCCTCATTTATGTCTTCCACTGCCAGTTAAAACTCTGAGTTGGGCCATGCTTGGCTTGATATTTTGTAAAGCCTCGACGGCCTTGTAAACCCTTTTGTAGCACTTTGTGCCTGATTGTGTAATGATTTCCGCTATGTTGCATTGTCGTAACGTGCGGCCAGATATCTTGGGCTGGCGCACGGGGCGACCGCCCTTCTGACAAGCTGTGCCAGAAGGGGGTGCCACACATGCTGACATAATAGAAGGCTCCAAAAGGAGTAATGAAGGACGTCTTCTCTTGATCCTCCTCCTTCATCTTGATCTGGTGATAACCTGAATAAGCATCTAGGAAGCATAATAGCTCACACCCAGCTGTTGAGTCGATCACCTGATCGATCCGTGGTAGGGCGAACGGGTCTTTTGGGCAATCTTTGTTGAGGCTAGTGTAATCAATACACATACACCATGTGCCGTTCTTCTTGATGACCAAGACCGGGTTCACTACCCACCTAGGATGAAATACCTCAGTGATGAATCCTGCGGCTAACAGTCGAGCTATTTCTTCTCCTATTGCCTTCCTTCTGTCATCGTGAAAGCGCCGCAATGGTTGTTTTACTGGCCTAGCCATTGTGTCCACATTGAGACTGTGCTCTGCCAGATCTCTTGGCACCCCTGGCATGTCTAACGGCTTCCATGTGAAGATATCTTTGTTTTCTCGAAGAAAAGCAACCAATGCCTGTTCTTGCTCCCCTTCTATATGTGCTCCAATGCTTGCTTGCTTGGACGGATCTCCAGGAACAAGGTCTATTTGTTTTGTATCTTGTGCCGCTTTAAACTTGATCTGCGGCTCGGCTGCTGGTGTTCTAACCACACTCATATCATTTGGGTCAATCTGCGACTTATATGTCTTGAGCTCTTCGACAGCGCAGGCTGACTCTGTGAAAGCCGCATCCCCCTCTTCGCATTCAATCGCCTTCTCTCTGTCTCCATGCACCGTGATGACCAGTAACATCCTGAAATTTGGCCTTTCAAAATTTTCTTTTAAAAATAATATATAATATATAATATTGTTATTGACTTTGGATTTAATTTTCTTGGTTTAACGGCCTTTTCAATTTTCAACCTTTTGCAAAATTGTGGCCAGGTTTGGGATCTTTTGTTTTTGGTTCTCTCCCACTTGGTACACTTGTTGCTTGGTCCTTTAATCCAAAAATCTTTTATGAATATTCTCTTTTTTTCTTTAAAGACCTTAATTCTATTATTAGAGCTTTACAAAGGAAGTATGTTAAAGGTTGCCTAAAAAATTCTCCAAAAATCAGGAATGATCCCAATGCAATATATAGCCTCTTGATGCAAAAATATTTGATCATCACTTGAGGATTTACCTCATATTTTTCCTATTCAAAATCCGCCCTCAAACTTCAAAAATGTCAAAAGCTATTTAAATTATTTTTCCAAATATGGATAATACCCTAGATAGGTGAACATTGATGGCCTCTACCTTGGGACAAGAGGTTTGGCCAACCACATTTCATTTACCCCTTGAAAAGCACTGTTTGCTTTTTGGCCAGTGTAGTTTTTCAAAATTTCTACATAGACCAAGTTTCGAATTTGGAAAAACTTTGTGATACAAAGTGGTAGATTTTTCTATTTGGCGCACAGGGGTGAAAACCTCATATTTTTTGGAGCCCTGAGCTGAGAGAAACCTGCCCATGCCGATGTTGGCATGCTCTGTCGCGTGGTCACCGCCGGCATGACCGTGCCAGGCGGCGCCGCCACTTTATGGCCGTCGCCGTTCTGCCCCTTCCCTCCCCCACCGTGTCCAACCGGTACCCCTGCACTCTCTCGACCTTCTAGCACCCACGCGTCACCGGGGAAGCCGCCTCCACCGTGCCAGAGCCGCTACCCGACGCGCCGCTCAGCACAGCAACACCGGGGCCCCGCTCATCAGTGACTCCGCCGCCCCCGTGCCTATCCACCCCCTTCCCTGTTTCCTCGTGAACCTACGCGCCACCGGCTTCGCGACGCGCCGCACCAACAGCAAGCATCATAGCGTCCGCCACCTCGACGTGCCATTAATGGCAGCCACCCCTCGGGAGGCTATAAGAAGCCCGCCCAGCCGCTTCCAAGCACCACACCATCTCACTCATCCTCCCAATCGTCCTCCACCGTAGTATCGAAGCCCGGAAAGCACCACAGCGCTGGCGGCAAACTTGCCCTAGCCACACGGGCTCCGGTCAAATTCCTCGCCGTGAGCACACCCGCCCCCGATTCCAGCCACATACCACCCTCCTAGACCACCATGATCACGCCCCCGTGCTCTCCTGGGTAATTGGTGGCCGGAGCCATCGTGTTCATCCTCGACCGACCACCGTTGCAGTGGGAGATGATGCTCCGCCCCTGCGTGACCTCGCCGTCATCCGTGAGTGCACGGACGGCCTGCACCACACCTCCCCGGGCCACGCTGCTTCCTCTCCTCAACCTCCCCGTCGCCCTAGCCGCCGGGAAACACCACCGGTGAGTTCGCCGGAGACGGCCACCCTGTTCCCCTCTTTCCCACGTGTGGATAACGGTTCAAAACAGTAGCCTATGAAAGATGGGTCCCGCTGGTCAGGATTTTATTAATTAAACCGAAACGTTTTTCTGTTTTACTTTCTGTTTGAAATTAGGCAGAATTTAAACCCAACTTTGGAGGGCAATATCTCCCTAAAAAATAATCAGAAAAATATGAATCTTTTTTTGACAGCTTTGTTTTTAAAATATATGTCCATTGGCACCAAAATGAGTTTATTTGGAGTTTGGTTGCTTGGTCATTTATTCAATGGCTTAGAAAGGGTTTTTGACGCATATATTTATTCCTTTGATAGATTTAAACCTCTCCAAAGAAGTTGAAGTTGATCCTGAACCCTACCCCACTGCTGAAGGCAAGCCATTAACCCAATATCAAGCCTGGTCGAATTTTTAGGAGTTACTTGATTGCTTAAGTTGGTTGTTATTGCATCTCACATGCCATGTTGCATTGAAAATTGTCGCATTACTATAAAATTCTTCAATATACTGCGCATCACTCCCCATTATCGAGACGATGGGCTGGAGGAACTGATGACGTGAAAGCACATGTTCGTTGGGAGACCCCAAGAGGAAGGTATGAAGCAGTGCAGCAGCAAGTTTTCCCTCAGTAAGATACCAAGGTTATCAATCCAGTAGGAGTAAGAAATCATTCTGAAGGTTGTCAGTGGCGCGCTGACGTGGAACCTGCACACAACACAATCAAACTACTTTGCCCCAACGAAACAGTGAGGTTGTCAATCTCACCGGCTTGCTGAAAACAAAGGATTAAACGTATGGTGTGGAAAATAGTGTAAATTGCAGAGAATGAAAAGGAACAATGATTGCAGTTGGTTGTATTATCAGTGTAAAAGAATGGACCGGGGTCCACAGTTCACTAGTGGTGTCTCTCCATAAAAGATAACTAACATGCTGGGTGAACAAATTACAGCTGGGCAATTGACAAAATATTGAGCGCATGACAATGCATATATATGACAATGACTACTATGATATTCATTGGGCATTACAAAATATACATAGACCGTTATCCAACATCTATGACTAATAATCCACCTTCAGGTTGACATCCGTGTTCCCCGTTGGTATTAAGTTGCAAGCAACAGATTATTGCATTAAGTAATGTGCGTAATGTAAACAATACAATTATCCTTAGACAAAGCATTGATTTTTACCCTAGTGGCAACAGCACATCCACAATCTTAGAAGTTGTGTCACTCTCCCAGATTACCGGAGGCATGAACCCACTATCTAGCATAAATACTCACTCTTGGAGTTACAAGCATCTACTTGGCCAAAGCATCTACTAGTAACGGAAAGCATGCAAGATCATAAATAACATATAAGATAGATTGATAATCAACTTGACATAGTATTCAATATTCATCGGATCCCAGCAAACACAACATGTAGCATTACAATAAGATGATCTTGATCATGATAGGCAGCTCACAAGATCTAAACATGATAGCATAAGTGGAGAGACAACCATCTAGCTACTGCTATGGACCCGTAGTCCAAGGATGAACTACTCACGCATCACTCCGGAGGCAGGCATGGTGATGTAGAGCCCTCCGGTGATGATTCCCCTCTCCGGCAGGGTGCCGGGAAGAGCTTCTGAACCCTCCCGAGCTAGGGTTGACGGCGGCGTCTCTGGAACTTTTCGTGGATAATGGCTCGGGTATTTAGGGTTTTCGTCGGGGAATAAATAGGCGAAAGGGCGGCGGCTGGAGCACGAGGGGCCCACACCACCCCACGGCGGGCAGGGGGGCCCGCGCGCCCCATGGTGTGGCTGCCTCCTGGCTCTCCGTCTCTCCTTGGACTCCGTGTACGTGTTGGAAAAATAGGAGGTTCTGTCCAAGTTTCGTCCAATTCCGAGAATATTTCCAGACTAGCTTTTCTGGAATACAAAAACAGCAGAAAACAGGAACTGGCACTGTGGCATCTTGTTAATAGGTTAGTCCCAGAAAATGCATAAAAATGCTATGAAGTGTATATAAAACATGTAACAATTGGTATAATATCAACATGGAACATCAGAAATTATAGATACGTTTGAGACGTATCAAGCATCCCCAAGCTTAGTTCTACTCGTCCTCGAGTAGGTAAAACGATAAAAACAAAATAATTTCTGAGGTGACATGCTACAATCATAATCTTGATCAAATAGTATTGTAAAGCACATGTTATGAATGAAGTGATCCAGGTCAATGGTCTATAGTTTGCTAGCAAGTAGATAATGAGCAAACAACTGAATCATATAAGCAAAAACTTTTCATGAATAGTACTTTCGAGACAAGCATCAAAGAGTTTTGCATAAGAGTTAACTCATAAAGCAATAGATTCTAAGTAAAAGGTATTTAACCAACACAAAGGAAGATTTAAGCTTCAGCAATTGCTTTCAACTTTCAACATATATATCTCATGGATATTTGTCAACACAAAGCAATATAATAAGTGCAATATACAGCATATAAAAATTGTTGCACCAAAGTTGACACTAGTGTTTGCTTCTGATAGAAAGAAGTAGGAAAACTGACTCAACATAAAAGTAAAAGAAAGGCCCTTCGCAGAGGGAAGCAGGGATTAAATCATGTGCTAGAGCTTTTTAAGTTTTTGAAATCATATAGAGAGTAAAAATAAGTTTTGGAGGTGTTTGTTAATTGTCAACGAATCAGAAAATGGAAAGTACAATATGACCCCTGCCAACCAGACTTTTAAGAGCGGCTCCCATGAAGGACGTTATTTCTACCAGCAAGGCAGATCATCCCTCTTTCTCTTTTGTTTACACATGCAGATATTTCACTGTTTGTCATTGCTTGACTGATAAATCAGGGCAAAAATGTGAAGAGAATTAAGCGGTTAAAGTTGTAATTAATTGGGACTGGGCACCCCATTTGCCAGCTCTTTTTGCAAAATTAATGGATAAGCGGATGTATATGCCGCTAGTCCGGTGGTAAAGTCTGTTTGACAGTTGACATAAAGACATCCACCCCGTCCTCATGAGCTTGGTAAACATTGACACAAAAAGGAGTAATAAAGTTTTGAATAGTTTAAAGGTAGCACATGAAAAATTTACTTGGAATGGCAAGGAAATACCACATATAGGTAGTTATGGTGGACACAGATGGCATGGATTTTGGCTCAAGGTTTTGGATGCACGAGAAGCATTCCCTCTCAGTACAGAGTTTAGGCTAGCAAGGTTATTTGAAGCAAACACAGGATATCAACCGACACAGCAAGACTTATATGAAAACATATTGCAAGCATTATAAGACTCTACACTGTCTTCCTTGTTAACCAAACCCTTTTACTAGAAAATATCTAGACCTTAGAGATACCAATCATGCAAACCAAATTTCAACGAGCTTTACGGTAGTTCTTCATTAATAGGTTTTAACTACATGATACAAAAGCTTAAACATGAACTACTTGATAACTCAAAACAATTGACAAGTATCAAATTATCCAATACAGTGATCTACAAGAATATGTAAGCTTTTTCCATTATACCATCTACCACATGCAACATTTTCTGTTCCAACCAAACACCAATCAATTTATTTCAACATAAACTCTCCAAACAATTATAAGTGAAGCAAGAGAGTACTTTCTTTAAAAGAACTAACAGCTCTGAATAAGAGATGCATGAAAACAGGAGCTAAAAGCATAGCAATAGCTAGATAAGAATACTCAACAAGTATAAGTGAAGAATAGGAGTATTCATATGAAAAAGCGGAGCGTGTCTCTCTCCCAATCAAGAATGCTAGGGTCCAATCAAGTTGACCAGAAAATAAAATACTGAAAATAAAAGCACACAGACGCTCCAAGTAAAGCACATATGATGTGAAAGAATTAAAATATAGTTTCACTAGAGATGACCTGATAAGTTGCTGATGAAGAAGGGGATGCCTTGGGCATCCCCAAGCTTAGACGCTTGAGTCTTCTTGAAATATGCTGGGGTGATCCATGGGAGCATCCCCAAGCTTAAGCTCTTCACTCTTCTTGATCACATTATATCATCCTTCTCTCTTGACCCTTGAAAACTTCCGCCACACCAAACTCAGAGTAATTCTCATTAGAGGGTTAGTGCACAATCAAAAACTCACATGTTCTATAAGGACACAAACATGACCGTTACTTTTAACATTAGCTACTGCCACTGATGTTATGTGAAGCTCTTCACCCTAAAAAAGAATTCCACTCAACACTAGTAAAAGAGAGAATGCGAAAAATAAAAGACAGAATCTGTCTAAACAGAACAGTCCTAAAGACGAATTTTTTCGAGGCACTTACGTTGCTCAGATCGAAAAACTTTAAACTAACGAAAGATGCGTACATATCTGAGGATCACGCACAAAAATTTCAGATTTAAATAATTTTTCTGTGATTTTACAGAAAAAACGGTGAACAGCAGAAATCTGTTCCTGCGCAGAAATCCAAATCTAGCATCATCTTCCTATTAGAGGCAATACTTGGCACAACAATGCGATAAAATAAAGATACAAAGGAATTGTTACAGAAGTAAACAACTCCTTGACTCAAAAAAGAAAAATTGCAGAAATAAAATAATGGGTTGTCTCCCATAAGCGCTTTTCTTTAACGCCTTTCAGCTAGGCGCAGAAAGTAAGAATCAAGTGTTTCCAAGTGATGAAGCATCAACAGAATAATTTGCTCTAACAATAGAATCAAAAGGTAACTTCATCTTCTTTCTAGGGAAGTGTTCCATACCTTTCTTGAGTGGGAATTGATATTTAATATTCCCCTCTCTCATATCAATAATAGCACCAACAGTTCTAAGAAAAGGTCTTCCCAAAACAATAGGACAAGAAGCATTGCATTCAATATCCAAAACAACAAAATCAACGGGGACAAGGTTATTGTTAACCATTATAAAAACATCATCAACTCTCCCCAAAGGTTTCTTTATAGTATTATCAGCAAGGTGAACATCCAAATAACAGTGTTCCAAAGGTGCTAAATCAAGCATATCATAGAGTTTCTTAGGCATAACAGAAATACTAGCACCAAGATCACATAAAGCATTGCAATCAAAATCATTCACCTTCATTTTAATGATGGGCTCCCAACCATCTTCTAACTTCCTAGGGATAGAAGCTTCATGTTTTAATTTCTCTTCCCTAACTTGCATGAGAGCATTAGTAATATGTTTAGTAAAAGCCATGTTTATAGCACTAGCATTAGGACTTCTAGCTAGCTTTTGCAAGAACTTAATTACTTCAGAAATATTGCAACCATCAAAATCAAAATCATTATTATCAAAGTAATGGGACCATTGTCTCCCATATCGAAAAATTTCAGCACTTTTATCAGGAACAGTTTCAGTGTTTTCAGGCAATTTTAAACGTTTTGCAACAGAAGTAGAGACATTGCCAACACCAATTACTTTACCATTGATAGTAGGAGGTTTGTTAACACTTGAGTTTAAGCATTTTCAGTAGTAGTAATAGTATAAACTCTAGCAATACTATTCTTTTTAGCAATTTCATCCTCTCTTGCCCACCTAGCATGTAAATCAGCTAACATCCTCACATTATTATCAATTTTAACTTGTATAGCATTGAGAGTTTTGCTCTCTTTAACATCATGAGGCATAGTTTTAATTTTTAACAAATCAACATCAAGAGCAAGACTATCAACTTTAGAGGCAAGAACATCAATTTTCCCAAACTTTTCCTCAACAGATTTATTGAAAGCAGTTTGTGTACTAATAAAATCCTTAAGCATGACTTCAAGATCAGAGGGTACACTCTTATTATTGTTGTAGGAATTACCATAAGAATTAACATAACCATTGCCACTATTAAAAGGATAGGGCTTATAATTGTATTACCAAAATTATTCCTATAAGCATTGTTGTTGAAGTTATTATTTTTAATGAAGTTCACATCAACATGCTCTTCTTGAGCAACCAAAGAAGCTAAAGGAACATTATTTGGATCAACATGCATTTTTCCATTTGTAAGCATAGACATAATAGTATCAATCTTATCACTCAAGGAAGAGGTTTCTTCAACAGAATTTACCTTCTTACCTTGTGGAGCTCTTTCGGTGTGCCATTCAGAATAATTTATCATCATATCATCAAGAAGCTTTGCAGCACCCAAAGTGATGGACATAAAGGTACCTCCAGAGGCCGAATCCAATAGGTTTCTTGAAGAAAAATTTAGTCCTGCATAAAAGGTTTGGATGATCATCCAAGCAGTCAGTCCATGGGTGGGACAATTCTTTACCAATGATTTCATTCTCTCCCAAGCTTGAGCAACATGCTCATTATCAAATTGTTTGAAATTCATAATGCTACTTCTCAAAGATATAATCTTAGCAGGAGGATAATATTTTCCTATGAAAGCATCTTTGCATTTAGTCCATGAATCAATACTATTTCTAGTCAAAGATAGCAACCATTCTTTAGCACGTCCTCTCAAAGAGAAAGGAAAAAGTTTCAGTTTAATAATATCACCATCTACTCCTTATACTTTTGCATCTCACAAAGTTCAACAAAATTATTAAGGTGAGCAGCAGCATCATCAGTACTAACACCAGAGAATTGCTCTTTCATAACAAGATTTAAAAGTGCAGGTTTAATTTCATAGAATTCTGCTTTAGAAGCAGGTGGAGCAATAGGTGTACTAATGAAATCATTGTTGTTCGTGCTAGTGAAATCACACAACTTAGTGTTCTCAGGGTACTCATTTTAGCAAAATTAAAACAAAACAAAATAACAATTCGAATTAAGTAACTAATTTTTTTGTGTTTTTGATAAATAAAGCAAACAAGACAAGATAAAAATAAACTAAGCAAGACAATAACAAAGTAAAGAGATTGGAAGCGTGAAACTCCCCTTGCAGAAATCCTCTTGCTCCCCGGCAACGGCGCCAGAAAAATGCTTGATGACGTGGATCACACGTTCGTTGGGAGACCCCAAGAGGAAGGTATGAAGCAGTGCAGCAGCAGTTTCCCTCAGTAAGATACCAAGGTTAATCAACCAGTAGGAGTAAGAAATCACTTCTGAAGGTTGTCAGTGGCGCGCTGACGTGGAACCTGCACACAACACAATCAAACTACTTTGCCCCAACGAAACAGTGAGGTTGTCAATCTCACCGGCTTGCTGAAAACAAAGGATTAAACGTATGGTGTGGAAAATAGTGTTTAATTGCAGAGAATGAAAAGGAACAATGATTGCAGTTGGTTGTATTATCAGTGTAAAAGAATGGACCGGGGTCCACAGTTCACTAGTGGTGTCTCTCCATAAAAGATAACTAACATGCTGGGTGAACAAATTACAGCTGGGCAATTGATAAAATATTGAGCGCATACAATGCATATATATGACAAGATGACTACTATGATATTCAATTGGGCATTACAACATGATACATAGACCGTTATCCAACAGCATCTATGACTAATAATCCACCTTCAGGTTGACATCCGTGTTCCCCGTTGGTATTAAGTTGCAAGCAACAGATTATTGCATTAAGTAAAGTGCGTAATGTAAACAATACAATTATCCTTAGACAAAGCATTGTTGTTTTACCCCTAGTGGCAACAGCACATCCACAACCTTAGAAGTTGTTGTCACTCTCCCAGATTACTGGAGACTGAACCCACTATCTAGCATAAATACTCCCTCTTGGAGTTAAAAGCATCTACTTGGCCAAAGCATCTACTAGTAACGGAGAGCATGCAAGATCATAAATAACATATAAGATAGATTGATAATCAACTTGACATAGTATTCAATATTCATCGGATCCCAGCAAACACAACATGTAGCATTACAATAATATGATCTTGATCATGATAGGCAGCTCACAAGATCTAAACATGATAGCACAAGGAGGAGAGACAACCATCTAGCTACTGCTATGGACCCGTAGTCCAAGGATGAACTACTCACGCATCACTCCGGAGGCAGGCATGGTGATGTAGAGCCCTCCGGTGATGATTCCCCTCTCCGACAGGGTGCCGGGAAGAGCTTCTGAACCCTACCGAGCTAGGGTTGACGACGGCGGCATCTTTGAAACTTTTCATGGATAATGGCTCGGGTATTTAAGGTTTTCGCGTCGAGGGGATTATATAGGCGAAAGGGCGGGGGATAGAGGCACCCGAGGGGGCCACACCACCCTACGGCGCGGCAGGAGGTGGGCCCGCGCCGCCCCATGGTGTGGCTGCCTCCTAGGTCGTCTCCGTCTCTCCTTTGGACTCTGTGTACATGTTGGAAAAATAGGAGGTCCTGTCCAAGTTTCTTCCAATTCCGAGAATATTTCCAGAACATCATTTCTGGAATACAAAAACAGCAGAAAACAGGAACTGGCACTGTGGCATCTTGTTAATAGGTTAGTCCCAGAAAATGCATAAAAATGCTATGAAGTGTATATAAAACATGCAGCAATTGGTATAATATAAACATGGAACATAAAAAATTATAGATACGTTTGAGACGTATCAGGAACCGCCACAGTTAAAGGAATGGAGGAACGATGCAACTGTGCTAACTTTTGTAGTCAACGCGAGATGGCGCTGGTCGGAGGTATCTCCGCCACAGTCGTCCGATTGACGCTAACAACTGTGCTAACTCTTATAGTCAACACGGATGGCGCTGGTCGGAGGTATCTCCGCCATAGTCGTCCGTTTGACGCTAACCAACTGTGCTATTTTTGGACATTGACTTGTGGTGGCGCCACAGCCGCCCGGTCAATACTATCTAATTACTGCTTGGATTATTATGTGAATGTCATTTGTTGCTTGGCTCATGTTGGTGGCAGGAATTAAAATTGACTAAAAAGATAACCACCTCCCTCGACTAGATTGTGTCACATAGTGCCACTCACCAAACACAACCAGCACAACCATGTGTCATTCATATGGATGGACCATGGCCGAGTATTCTATCAAGCCTCCTTTGACGCCACCCGTTTGGCAAGTCTAGTCGGTTACCTTTGTGGTCGGGGCTAGTCTTGCGAAGGTTCCGGAGCTAAGCGTCGCTCATCTATTGGGGGCGTGCCGGATTCACTTCGTCATAAGACTTGGTCCATAGGGCGTGTCGGTGGCTACACAGGGAGTGTCTAGGAAGGGTAAGCGGCTGTGGAAGTGTGGGTTTGTACTGTTCGCTGTGAACGGTTCTAGTACTTCGGTACCGGCGGTACAAGCCTAGACTTTAACGTGTGGATAAAATTTGCAACCTCTCGAGAGTGTAAATCTGGAATCTAGCCTTGTCCCTAGGATATGGGACGATGTTTGAGTCAAGTCACGCTATGAGTCAGTCCGGTCGAACATGGAGAAATAATTAATATGAAACCCAACGATAATGAGGAGGCTTGAGAGCCGAGAACAAAGCCAGAGTTGGCTAGAGGCTTGAGGGCCTAGAACACAAGCCAGAGTTGGCTAGAGGCTTGAGAGCCTAGTTGTGGGTATAAACAATGGTGTGAGAAATGAGAACTCATTTATAGAATACGAATCGCCCCTACAAAGGTAAGTAGGTAAGTTAAGTCCAACCGTTAAGCTTGGACTCGCACTTTGCATACCCGAACTTATGACCTGCTACTTTCCGAACTTATGCCATGCCATATAGATAGACCATGTTTGATTTTCGGCTAATGTCTTGCGAGTGCATTCTATGTACTCACCTGGCTTTTCATGTGGCCAGACCCCGCTGCCCCCGTCGCCGAGTACCCGCTGTACAAGAACTAGGATCAGTACCCCAGGCAGAACCCTGTGGAATAAGGCCCGTCGTTGCCACGCTACTACCTACGTACCCGCTGCCATCTCTAATAGAGGCTGGATGTTACAAAAATAATGAACATATTGTTGTGTGCGCCTGTTGCGCGATCGCTGGAGCCTCACCTCGTGTTGTAACAATGTACCCATCCGAAGTCGGAGCCATATATGTATTTGGTTATGTCTTTGTTTATCAAGTTGTCATATATCCAGTGTTTCTGGGACTGGTATATGGGGTAGTTCGATCATTTTGATCGGGGTGCCACAGAGCTTGGTATCAGAGCCTAACTGCATGTAGGATACCCCTAGTTCCACGGACGACTTAGGATAGAACTTGTTGTGTTGCCTGCTTCTTAACGGTTTCTCTACTTGTTTGTGCTTTTAAACTTCAACGCTCACCTTTTTGGCTTCTGTCCCTGGTATAGATGGCGCCAGAGTTTTTCGCAGAGACCACCGCCGCGCACGTTCTTGGCTTTCCGCAGTTCCTCCGTGAGATTTGGGATCACCTCTACCCAGGCTTAGCTTCCCTGACCTACCGCGTGTTCTACAACCGTCCCGACGGGGGCGCTTCTGAGTTCACCGCCACCGTCCACTTGCGCCCACAGCCGGTGGCCGATGGAATCTTCCACGCTATCACTTCCGGTGTCGCTGCTCAGGCGACCCGATCCATACAAGAGGCTGCAGGAGATGCCATCATCTTTCTTCGCACGTACGACCCAGTCATGAGGCAGTGCACCCGTTATGTCTACTTTCCGAGGTTGGATTTACACAACGTGGACATTCTTTTTCCCAACCCAGGTGACCCCAGCTCAGCCCTCACCTCCCTCCTTCCGTACACCACCCTCCTCCACCAGTATCTCCACATCACCCTCGCCTAGTTTGCCTCGCTTCGCGCCAACGTGGCCATGGCCGAGATGACACGGGCATCTGGAGCTAGTTCTTCAAGCCGCCCACCTCAGCTCCCCACCTTTACCCATAGCTCCCTCGACCGAATCAGGAGGGGACTCGCCCCCACTCCTGCACCCCACGTTCTGCCGCCACCTTTCCGCACTCGTAACAGCGTCGCTCGCTACTTCTCACGTTTCACCCCTGTTCGTACCACCGGGGCACGAACTCAGCATCATCACGTTCGTGCCGACACACCCCCTTGCTCTGGAGACTCCCGAGGCGACTGCACTTCGCCCGACTATAGCCCCGCGGGGGAGGACATCGACACCATCCCTCTAGCGACACCCCTCGAGATGGAGTTCTGGACGCTCGGAGACTACGTCGCTTAGTGTATCTTACCTTTCCGCCGTATCGCACGCTCAAATAATGTAGTGGTTGAATTGTATCATGTATCTTGTATCATGTACCTTGTATCATGTATCTTGTATCTTTTACCTTGCATCTCGTGTAACGTAGCAAGTAACTAGAATCTTGTAACCCAACCAACCATTGTATATCACCATGCTTTGTTGTCTTTGCAAGCATTGTTTTCATTTGGTTTTCTTGGATGTTGCACTTTTCCCCTATGGATGCTCATGGTACACGTCACCACATTCAACCATCCAGGATGAGGCCCAATAGCGTGCAAGTGGCAGCCAAGGGACCCCGGTTCGTCATTCCGCACGACAAGCTAGTGAGGATCCCGCACCCCCACAATCACCTCCTCCTCCACCAACTCAGGAACCGAGCCCAAGTCAGTTCATGATGATGATGGATGAGCGTCACAACCAGCACCTAACTCAGATCATGAGAGAGTTTGGCACGTACATGCAAGCCCAAAGTGCCCCATGCACATGCCACTCCAAGCTGCAGGATTTCCAGCGTACTCAACCACCAAAGTTCTCATTTGCTGATGACCCGCTTGAGGCTGACGATTGGCTCCGCACTATGGAAAATAAACTGGAGCTCGCTCGCGTGGACGAGCAGGACAAGGTGTTCTTCGCCACCCACTACCTTGAAGGCCCTGCCAACGTTTGGTGGGACAATCAATAGGACGTGAGGGGCAATGGACCCACTGCCACTTGGGCAGGATTCCAGGAAGCCTTCCGCAAGGCCCACATACCCTCAAGCCTTATAAAGATGAAGCAGCAGGAATTGCTGGCACTTACTCAGGGAAGCAAATCCATTAGTGAATATCTGACCAAGTTCAACAACCTTGCTCGCTACGCACCCGAGGACACCAACACAGAGGAAAAGAAGAAAGACAGGTTCCTTCATGGGATGCATCAGGCCATAAAGACTCAACTCAGTGTTCTATAGTTTCTAGATTTTCAGTCCATGATCAACACTGCACTAATCTCAGAAAAGGAGCACCACGCCATTTATGAATCTCACAAGGAAGTTCGAGCCACGTAAGGGCAGCAAGAAGGAGCTACTTCCAAGCCACGTACCTGGCAGCCCAACAACTAGACCCCAACCCATCAGGCCACTTGGAATCAACCCAGGAAGGATGGTTATCCCCGTGAAGGATTCTACCACAAGCGTCCCCTAATGGATGACTGCAAGAGGGAGAACTCCTGCTTCAAGTGTGGCAAGACAGGACACTACATCAAAGATTGCCCTCTTCACAATGGCCCCGCCAACAACAGCAACCCTGCGGGAGCGATCAAGCCACCTCAAGTTGCCCGTGTCCACCACATGACCGCAGAGGAAGCCTATGAAGCTTCGGATGTAGTGCTTGGTACGTGTACTATCAACACTAAACCCGCTGATTTTATTCGATTCTGGAGCTTCCCACTCTTTCATCTCGAAGGATTTTGTTGCCAAACACCGTTTTCCCTTTGGGCCATCTTTTGGTGATACAAACCCCCGCCTCAGAGATGAAAACAAACACCGTTTGTCAAGACCTAGCAATCAGCATCAACCAAGTGAAATTCCCAGCTCAGCTCAACACTCTCAATGTGCCCGGCCTCGACGCCATCCTTGGTATGGATTGGTTGGTACAACATGCAGCCCAGATTGACTGTGCAACTAGAGCAGTTACTCTCACCAACCCAGAAGGCATACGTACCACCTACTTGCCAAATAAACCCCACCAGATAAATGCAAAGATGTTTCTTGTCCAAGCACCGGAGATAGGGCAAGTATATGTGGTCAGTGAATACCCAGACGTGTTCCCAGAAGAGCTACCCGGAATGCCCCCTGACCGCGATGTTGAATTTGCCATTGAAGTGGTACCCGGAACAAACCCATTATTCAAGAAACATTACAGTATGACAAGCCCCGAGCTAGTGGAATTGAAGACGCAGCTTGATGATCTAATAAAGAAGAATTTCATTCGGCCGAGTATTTCACCTTTGGGATCACCAGTTCTATTTGCAAAGAAGAGTGATGGTATGCTTCGGTTATGCATTGACTACCGTGCTCTCAATGACGTCACCATCAAGAACAAGTACCCCCTCCCACGAATCAATGATTTGTTTGACCAACTCCGTGGTGCCCGTGTGTTCTCCAAGATTGATCTCCGCACGGGATATTATCAGCTAAAGATTCGAGAAAGTGATATTCCCAAGACCGTTTTACCACCAGATATGGACTGTATGAATGTACTGTGATGTCCACCAGATATGGACTGTATGAATGTACTGTGAGTGCCTAAGAAAGTGATCCACCAATTGTAGACCACGTAAGGGCCAGCAAGAAGGACTTTCCGTGTAATTAACATTTTTGACATAATAAAGGTGATGCCCTCGCATTTGCGAGGGCCACCATGCTAGTTTTAAGTTAAAAATAGAATAATTAGTCTCCATGATTACCGGAAAGGATTGACCATTGAAGAGACAAGACAACAAATTATGCAATACCTTCCATGGCAGCACTTACCTCGGATTCCAAGGCTTCAAAGCCTGATACTCATTGCCTTGGAAGGAAATGTGATATCCCTTGCTTCTCGCAAAACCATGTATGTACTTGTCGATCCGTCATGTTCAAAGAATACAATTGATTTACAAGGCTAACCCAACCGGCAGGCACCTGCTTTGGCCATGATTTTAACGACGTCGCATGCAGGGACGGAGCCAGGGTGAGCATGCTGGGGACATGGCCCCCCTCATGGTGGAAATGTTTGTAAAACCCCGCTGAAAAAATTATGAATTTAGCCCTCAAATTTGCAAAAAATTACCTATATGCCCCCTCTAAGTTATGAAGTATACAATTGGCCCCCCTTTTCTAATAATCTTGGCTCCATCCCTGGTCACATGTATATACTTCATCGGTCAGGCAAGGACCTCCAGATGTTCACCTTTCAACACATCGAGGGCATCACGCTGCCGGATTTGGAACAGCGAAGAGAGTTAGCTAAGTGGAAAGCATAATTAAGAGTTTAAGACCCAGTTATGCCTGGTAAGAAAATATGGACCACTAGTCTAATCCTACTTGGGATCCATGCAAAAAGAATATATTAACATGCACACTCTTTATAAACCTTAGAAAATAAAAACATATTAAGAAGTGAGTTCGGCTCACTTCTCTAGGAAGTGGTTGTACAACCTAGCCAGCTAGGTTCCAATCCTCGTGGATCCGAATTTAGATTCTTATTATTAAAAACTTTCTATGGGGCTTCCCCGCTACTTTCTTTTCCAAAGAAAACAGATTCTTAAATTTTGTAAAATCTTGAAAAAAGAACACACATACATACTGAGTTAAAAGAGATACACATCTAATTTTTTTTGAAATAATATGACAATTTTGCTAAAGTTTTAAAAAATGAGAATACCACAATTTAACATTTAAAAAGTTGTGCTCATTTTCTAAGTATTTTTGCTAAGCTTTAGACGTTGGTCCTAGTATGCATACGGCACAAAATTCAGTTTGTCGGAATCACAAACTGGTCTACAACTGAGGATTTTGAGAATAGATGTCTCTTATTCCAAAAATCCACTCTAGAATGTGGGAATTATTATGTCTACTAAAAATGGCGTATTTCTGAGTAATGTGTAATCTGATTGTTTTCCGTATCTCTTGAGATATGTTACCCTAAGTGCATTTGTAGCAACGGAACTCTTCGTGCAATTTTTTACTCTTATCTTTAGTCTTTACTACACTGAGACTGGACTCTAATTGAAAATACGGTGTGCATGAGCATTCATGATTTTTTATTAAGTCGGGTATCAAGCTCCAATATTATGTGTTTCAGTCGCAAATATACAAAAACTTAAAAAAACAAATTTATGTTTCAAGCCCAACTCCTATCTGCCTCTCTTTCTTATCCTGCCTCAGCCCAGCCCAGCCCAGCCCAAGATTTGGCCCATGCAGATGTAAACTGGCTTCTCCTCTCGACCTGCCGCTTCTTCCTCCGCTCTGGATCTTCTTCTTCATATCCGGCTGCTACCACAAGTAGCTTGTATCGATCTCACGTCCCGGTGATCGTCGCGACAAGGGGACATAACACATGGGTAGTCCGTCCAGTGTGTGTTTGTGTGTGTGCGCCTGTAAAAAATGTGTATGCGTGTGACGGTTTGGTATCCATCCGCGAGGCCATTGAGCCATTTCTAGCCATTTAGAAATTCCAAATGTGTAACCTTGGCATAATTCTGGTGAACTGCACAGTTACCAACTTACCCTGAGTTGATCAAATAAAATGCTACAAAAAATTTGAGCACTACAATCTTGAGTCATGAAACAAGCAGGTGAATCCAGTTGTCAAAAGATAAAAGCGTACACCACACAGTTGCTTCCCTGAATATTGAACGGCTGCTACGGGACACCTCATCGTTGAAAGCAGCAAGCAGCGAAATCGAGCACAGCTTCAGCCATCAGCTCCTCCAGCACTCGCCCCTCAATCTGTTCTGTGAAATCAACAACCTGCGACATCTTCATTTTCACCCAGCCACTTCCTTCAACCTCCTGCTTCATGACTCTATCCACCATGATCCCGGTGTTATCTCTCCTACCCACCGCAAACACCCGGGCCCCGTAAATCCAGTCTTTCAGGATGCTCCAGACTTCTACCCCCAAGGCAGGAGGTGAGTTGTCCCTCCATGTTCTGGTGTGCGCTTTGCTCCATGAAAACGCGCTTAGCAGGGCGTTCTCGCCGATCTCGACTAGAGCGACGTTGACACAGTCAACAAGAAGTCTCTGGTATGACCTTTGCTCCCGTAACTCCAGAAGTTTGCTGCACAGGACTGGGTCAAGAGGGTAGTCAGGTAAATGCCAACCAGTGAAAGCTATACTTGACCGTGCATCGTCTAGTCCAGCAGATGACATTATGTTCTGCACAAGGACATGGCATTCTGATTCGTCGTCGTCTACATCGGAGGGAAGGCAAGGTGGCCTTGGTATACCAGGAAATGGCGATTCTGAGGTGACATCATCCCATGATAAGGCACAGGCAACGGCCTCAATTGCCAAGGATCTTGATGCAGCTTCTGAAAAGATTAGCAGGCCTATCAGTATATAAACCAAAGTGAGATATGGACAACTGACCTTGAAACACTACTTACTCGTGTTCTTGGAAGTAGTTCTTCCAGATGATTCAGGTTCGTTACAACTACTATCTTCAGAGTGCATCAAGTACTGAGGTAGGGCTGGGTTGATCGCGAGTGCTATTTAGGCCTTCATGTAATCCTAGTCTATCCAATTTTCTGCTTCGACAGATTAATGATATAGGCACATCAACTGAAGCCGTTCCCTGCCATGCAAAGTTGTCAACATAAGTCGACACTCACAGAGATGATCCCTAGAAAACAGGAATATCAACTGAACAAGGATTACATGAATTTAGCAACTAGAAAAGGGAATATAAACTGTTCGAGTTGCATGATGGTTGAGATAAGACGCCTACCTCTGAAGTGCTGGTAAAATTTTGCCTGGCAGAAATATCAATTTTCTCTTCACAGAGTGCCAGTTTTTCATTACTTTTTAAATTATGATGACTGGCAGGTAACTGACTATCACCAAAACAAGCGTCAATCTTCTTATCAAAGCAATCAGACGGATGATAGGTGGATTTCTGCCTTATTGTCTTTCTTTTAGAAAACAAAAAATCAGAAACTCTTCTCATCAAATCTGTTGTTGGTTTGCAGCTCTCAGGATTTGAAGCTTGCACTTTCGTGGCCATGTTATCGAATGTAATTAAACTCACTGGCACAGACTTTGATGACCTCTCCCCAGTGTTATCATCCTTTCTGCAAGTAGTGGCATCTTCTTTCTTCACTTCATTAAGGGAGAGAATCTCCCCTAAGGTGCATGTCCTTGGCAATTGCACTTGCTCTTGACTGATTCGTCACAACTTACCATTGCCCATCGCTCAGAAAGCCGTTGCTTGGCTTCTTTAATAACCAATGAATCAGGAAAATGTGACATCTTGCTAGAAGATGAGCCTGAAAAGGAACTTCCGTATCGTCTGGTGTAATCCCATGAATGCTTTGATATAGGACTACCTGCTTCCGAGTCACTGAAGCTACCACCATCTTCTTCAATGTAATCGATTTCAGAGTCTCCATTACGATCAATTTCTGAGTCACCGGATGAGCTTTCATCACCACAATACCCATTTGAGTATGTGGAAGATAAAGGCTCATCTCGTTGATAGCGTCCATCTTGCTGGTGCCAGATGATATCATGCAGAACTCCTGTAGAACATAGGGTTGAACCATGATCATCTAATGCTCTGAAGTTTTTCCGGTCAATTAGCCGAAATGGAGTTGCCTTGGGGGTCAGCTTTGCCTTTGTGAAACTAGGCTTCCCTGGTGTAGGCCTCAAGAGTACTATTTTACTTGGCTGCGAAGGGAGTCCTTCATTTGAACTAGACATCTGATGAAACCTTCTAGTCTCTGATCCATTTTTCTCAATATCTCGTTCTGTTGTTGATTGTCCTGCCCCATCACTTTGAACATACCTCATTGGTTTCAGCACTGTAATGCGTGTATGAGGTGGTGCTGTAGTTGTGTGAGGCCCACTCAACCGTCTTGGCAAAATGGGTTCTTCACCAAATTTCAGAAATAAATCTTTGTCTGAACTTAGAACGTCGAGACTTTCTTGTAACCCCCTGGAATGAAGGAGATTCTCTTCCGTGACATGGTATTTTGCTTGCCTGAACTTCTCTGGGGCAACATCCATTCTGCAATTCTTGTTCTCAGAATGGCTTCTTCTTTGTGAAGATTGATCCTGAAAACCCCTCATGCTTGCTTCATCTTCACATCCTTCATATACATCATTATATTGAATTGTTTTACAGGAGGGGTGGATAACTTGTCTCACCGACTGCATGGAATGGTGCTGCTCTTGCTGCTGTGAGGCCTTCTCTGTCAATTTTAGGTGGTTACATGACTGACTGTTCCTGAAATCTCTTTTAGCATGGTCTACAACTGGTTCTTTGGCAGGAAAATCCTCCGCTAGACCCATTAATCTGGCAATGACACTTGGTGGGTTGCTCTTTGATTCCACTTCTTTACTCGTCTCCTTTGCTAATAGTAATTTTAGTGAAGTTGTATTTGACTTTGTGCTTGAAAAGTTACCACCAGCTGCCTGCAGACAAACACACAATAGCACAAGGAAGGATCAAGACAAGAAAATCATCAACTGGACGACGTCAAATATCGGCAGAACCATATCGTACTAAAATCCTTTCTGTTCGCAACAACTGATAGCCGATGTTACATTTAGTGAAGTACAGTACATTTCTTTCCTTTTGTGTTCCTACGATGTTTCTTAGAGCATTTGATTAAAATATATACTTATTTTCATAACAAAAGATGATACACACTACGAAGCACCGATACTCCAGATCACAACGTATCGGTGTACCGTACTTACCCGATACGCGTATCCAGCCGATACACCCCGATACCCGTGTCTCTCGCGTCTTCTAGTTTTCCCGATTTTTTAAAAAAAGAAAAAAAGCCGATACGCAGCTGGGACGGCGGCGACACGGGCGGGCGGGCGGAGGCCAAAAAATCCCCGCCCGTTGCCAGCAACGAGGAAAATTCCTACCGCCCTTTGCTCTGCCTCTGCCACACGACTTCTGCACTTCTCTGTTTTCTGATTCTGCTTGCTACTGTGGTTGATGTGCTGCTCTGCTTGCTTGCTGTTGTTGCCCATCTCTGCCGCCTGATGGCCTGATAAGATGTTGCTGCTGTGTTGCTAGGGAGTGAGTCAGTGAAACAGACATGTCATCTGCGGGCAGTGGCATGGCAGGCTTCCAGTCTTCAGTTTCAGTTGGTGGAAGTTAATGCAACACTGCTAGTGCTGATGGTGAAGAGGCTGGGGCAGTATTTTGATCTCATCTCATGCATCCAAGCTTTCTGGTCTTTATTACATGACATTTTATTATTTATATATATGCTCGTCGTATTGCTGTTTTCTGAAATTGCCGTATCCCGTATCGCCGTATCGGTATCGCCGTGTCCGTCTCGCCGTATCGGTGCTTCATATGATACACATACAAGAGTCTGAGGATACTGGTATCATAATATAATTCATGCTATATGACACTCACAAGTTTTTCCTCCACGTAGACTTTATCATAATTAGTCGTTCTCTTCAATTCTGACTTGATTCTCTGAACTGCAAAACATGAAAGGAGCATGTTTAATAAAGTATTTTCATACTTTTGAATTTTTTCAAAACAAAACATGATAAAATAAGGATTAGCCAAAACGCATCCTTTATCAGAAGCAAAAGATGGTAGTATACTAGATCATTTATCAGAAAGCAATCCTACAAGTCTTAAGTTCCCATGGCTCAGAGTCTCGGACTACATTCCTACTCATTACCACATCTCCATCACATTTCAAGAAAGAAAAAGGGAAAAGAAACAATGCCCACTAAATGTCACAACTAAAACAATCAATAAGCATCTAACGAAGACACTCCAAGGGAGATGCTAACAAGATAAAATTGAACAACTAGTATCAAAATCTCCAGAGCATTCTCACCTCTTATTTAAACACCATTCAAATAAAAGGAAAAACAAAATGAGAACACATACCATCTGTATGAATCTGGCCCATAATTGGATTTGCACCAGAAATCTTTGTTGTTACGTCAAACAAATTGATGATTTCCTCCTGATAATAGATATGGCACCAGATCGAGAAAAATCATTTGGTGTGTTCAACCTGTGAATAACATAACAGAATAAGTCAAGTGAAACTTCATGAAACCAGAGCAAGGTATTCTGGAAAAAAATCAGCAGACCAGTAGAGATGGTGCTAACAAAGGCATGGATAAGCAGTTAAGCACGGTTGTTTCCTTTTTAGAAAGCTTTTAGTATTTGAAGAAAGTTACTAGAAAGTGACAGAAATACTCTGGCAGGATGCTTTGTTTTCGGAGAACATCAGGAGAAACATGGCACTGAAATTTTGCGTAAGTAATTACAAAAACATCGACGCGTGAAACTACTAACTAGAGCGTATGTACAACGAAATCTTGCAGCAATAAAATATCTCTGAGAGACTGTATCTGTCAGAAATATCAGTTAGTTACCAACTCCTCCGGTCAGAGAAATGTGAAAACGAGAAACGAACAGAGGCTGGGTAATTACAAAGCCACACCCACACCCACACTTGCTCATAGGCGACAAAGGAATCTCTGCAGCCGCGCCCTTCCAAGGGCTTCAGATATATTCACCGAAAATGTCATCAGCAAGTCGAATCTTGACAGTGGAAGCCAGGAACGGTAGAAGTAAAATCGACCGTCATAAAGTAGAGAAGGATTAGGATAGAAAAGTACGAAGGATGGGGATACCGAGATGCATGGGTATGTATGTCAATGTGTCAAAATGGGACCTGCAGCCGAGACAGTTCCTCGAAGCTGCAGATTATAACAAGTAAAAAACACCAAGAAACATACGGCTGGTTTGCCGAATCAAACGGGAAGCAACTGTTGACAAATGAAGCACACGGCGGAGGAGTACGAAGCTGAGCATAACTACAGAACTACGGATCTTGGTATAATAACGAGATAATACAGGGACGCCCGGACGCATCCAAAGAATCGTGCAGGCCTTAAAGTTCTGCGAATTCTTTGGGTAAATGCTAACTAGTAAGAGAATGATAGATAATGGGGAGAAAGTGCCATCCATATGCAAAACTAATTGTTTCTGTATCACTCACTGTCTCTGAATCCTAACTTCGCCTGAAATCAAAACTTGCATCTCTTTTTCCTAAATATCATGGACCATTTTCCTGGTCCAAGCCTACCACAGTTTGCCGGGTAAACTGCCCAGAATCCAGATAACAGGTAAACGGGAGCAATCATCGTCATTTCCACATTGAGATCACAAACTGAATATGGGGAGAGCGAACCGTACAGATGAACAACTCCAGGGACTGAAAGCAAAGCTGTCGGCATTTGCATTTGTGACACCACCGCATCCAATACGCTCGTGGCATTTGCGTTTATTGGATACAACGTGTCCCCATGGAATCCCCGGATTGGATAAGAAACTATGGCAAGTAACTCGCGGAGAGAAAGGGAGAAAGCAAAATAGGGCCGGAATGGTTGCTCACCTCACGCGACGCGGCCGGCGGGCGTCTGTAGACGGTGGCCGTCGGTGGCTTATTCCGGCGACCGGAGATGGAGCAGCGGGGCGGAGGTGGCGATACGCAGGAGGGTGGGCTGTGGGTTTTGGGGCTTGGGAGCGTCGGCGGTGATGGTAATCAGGCGAAGGGACCTGGGGAGTAGAAGAGAACTACTGCTACAGAGGTGAGGTCCCAGCAGAATCTATCCGGCTTTTCTCAATCTATCCGCGTTTTGGCCTCCCCTCGACGCCGTATCGTGTCTAAGAATGGTAATTTATACCTGCGGTACCGTACCCGCATGGTAGGGTATGGGCACAATTTTGTACCCATGGGTAATACCCGTATCCTACCCGTTAAGTTGTGGGTAGGGCACGGGTATAACCTCGTACCCGTGGGTATACCCATACCATGTCCGTTTATATACCTTACCTGTGGAGGTCCAACATTCATTCTCGTGAGCTTAAGAAGCTATGTTAAAGTTGACATCAATTGTTCATTTGAGTTGAGATAATTGCCACATACTCAAATATATGTGATTGAGTTGAGATACATGTTTTTCATTTATCAAATGTGTTATCGATGAATTAAAATTACGAATAATTTGTGTACTATTTAATCTACCCATTGGGTACCCAATGGGTATGGGTACCTGTCGGGTATGGGTACGGGTAAAGTTTCATACTCGCGGGTACGGGTATGGGTAGAATTTTGTACCCATTAACAACACGGGTATGGGTATGGTATTGCTCTACCCGCCCCATACCGTACCCATTGCCATCCTTAATCGTGTCGTGGGCTGTGAACGTGTGTGTCCCGTCCAAAAGGGCCGTGGTAAGGCAAAATGATTAACTAGGAGTTGCTAGTCAAACGGTAAATTTTTGATAAGGGTTAATTATTGATGAAGCTTGAGAGTTTATGGGGAAATTTTTAACTGTTAAATGGGAAGTTGGCTATTAAATATTTAGAGTGCATGTTTTGAATATAGATTGGGGATCAAAGACCTTAAACATGTAGAGGAAAAATATAATGACTCAGTTCTAATGAACGAGACGTACAAATTTTGTCCAAAGTTAAACCTTACTAAGTTTGACCAAATATATGGTAAAAAAACAATACCTACAATTTTAGATAAGTATATTATGAAAGTATATTCTATGGTGAATCTACTGATATTGATTTGGTTTCGGAAATGTTCGTATTTTTATCTATAACTTTGGTTAAACTTGGATGTCATTCAATTTATACTAAATTTATACAGATTATTCATGGGAACGAGGTAGTAGCTAGGAGTAGTTGGTAAGATGGATCAATGTCTTTAGGAGGAGAAAAGTACTAATTGACTCATCGTTTCCAATATATCACAATCAAAGTAAAGATTTGAGAATAGTTGAGTGAGTGTAATCAAGTAGTTCTACGCCAACTGGGACATAATTATTCCCGATGTTTTAACTAGTTGTATTGTATGATATGCAACCCGGATAATTCCTAGTCGAAAGTGGCGACAACTGGAACTCACTCATCGATTGATGACCACTGGGTTCCCAAACATCATGATGAAGAGCATAGATGAAGAGCCTACATGTCAATATAAACATGTACTTGAAATATAAAGAGAGATGAGCACGTGGGTGTGGTTTGGAAGATCCTACTTACGAGGGAGTATTTTTTTAGTCTACTTAGAAATAGTTATTTATCGGTCAATATCCGTAGTCTTTGGATCTCGTCTTTTTTTCTCGGCTGTACAAATTCATTGATCGACGTGGGTATAGAAATAATCATTTACTATCGACTTAAGAATAGCAAAACCGTTAGTTCTCTTCGTTGTGTGAACATCGATACATCATTGTCCAACCTGCTGACGCCCTACCCTAGCCATAGAGAACACCAAAGATGAACAGAACCGTTTCCGTTGCTGCTTTTGACGAACACAACCGTGCCGTTTCGTGACCAAGAAGACGTCGAAAAAAACCAACGGAAACCATGCACGCGGTCCCAAGACGAAGAGCTGCAAGTGCACGGGTTGGAGGCCCTACGTTTGTCTCCATCCCGTGCTAGACGATCGAGCTCTGCCTACGCACATGCCTCGTTGCCTCCGACGCTTCCCTCCCTCGAAGCGCGCAGTCCCCAGCGCCAGCCACTCCCGGCCAGCACGGTGAACAGTCACGACTCGCGTCAGCCACCACGCCTGCTCGCCGTCGCTCGGCACGAACCCCTACGCCGCCTAGGCGAAGGCAGCAGCGGCATATGTGCGCGCGCGAACGTTGCCTTCCGCTAGGCGACGGCGGCCGGCCGATGAGATGAAACTGCAGAAGGTACTGTACGTGCGCGCTCGCCAACCTTTGGCAGTCACATGCCGAGCTCAAGCACCGTGGGCCGCCAGCGATTCCTTTTTTTCTGTCAGCGCTGCAGCTACTTTAACCCGGCTGGTGCGGCGCCTTTTGGGATTAAATGACCACGAATCCAATCGCAAATCTGTACTAGCCGCTGTCTGTATCTACGCTTGCATTGCATGCGTCGGAATGTCAGATACACAAGAGCCATTTTTCGCATGCAAGCTAGGCGAGGACCGAGGAGCTGCTAGGAGCCATCAGCGCACAGGAGCAATGGCTGTTCATTCTGCGGTGCAAACGGGTTACTGCATGCATGGCTGCACACGCAGATGCGGAAATACCGTTCACGTACTAGCGTGGGTGGGACGGGTGTCGCATAAAACTACCGCCCGTGACGAGGTTGCTGCCGTTGATGCCGATGGGACGGAGGACGTCGCTCCCATACAACTTGGGACTGCTTTGGATATATACTAGTGGAATTTCGCGTTTTTTTGGAAGTTTTGTTTGGTAGTGTATTTTGTCGATTGTATTGTATTGTATCTTGTATCAAGCGAATGAATGTGTATTTTTGTATGCATATAGATTGTATGCAGAGAGGCGAAAGGGAGGCGAAAAAAGTTTTCTCTTCTTCTCACCGGAGCCGGAGCGGATCCCCGCCGTCTCTCGCCGCCTCGGCGGTGGGGGGGGGGGGGGGGATCTTGCTCACGGTACTCTGGTGTGTAGATAGTGGAGGTTTCGTCTCCCTCGGTGGCAAATTTGTGAGGGATTCGGCGTCGATAAGGAGTGGTTGGTTCGGCCCCCTCCTCTTCCTCGCTGGTAACGGCGAGTGGGGGCTGGCTTTTGGTGCTCGTCGATCTGCGGATTCGGCGGCTTTTGGTGCCCTAGCTGAGGTCGTGGCGGCGGAGGTGACGACCTCGGTTTGGGATCTTGTCCCCTGTCTCCAGCTCCGCGGCGGTGGGGTGTGCTCCGGCCTCACTGTGGTTTCTGGGGGTGGTTCTAGAGTTGTTGTTGCGAGCGTGTGCTTCTGGCTCCTCTGGCCGGCCGTGGCAGTGGGGGGTGGAGCAGCGACGGCGTGCTTGCTAAAGGGGATGACTCTGGCGCTCTGGTTCTTGGTGATTTCTCCGGCCGGTCATGGAGGCGAGGGGTGGAGTCTCTGGGAGCTGGCGTTCTGGTGCGGGGAGGTTGGGTGCTCGACTTGGGCGCTGGGTTCGGTGGTGCGGATGTGGTGGTTCTGGCACGGCCTGGTCGCCCCGGCGGCGGGTGGTGCTGCTGCTGGATGTGGGGGTGGCTTGGCCGTGTTCCTTCATCGTCAAGATCTCGTCGCCTGCGGCGGGTGGACTCTGCGGTCTTCTTCAACGCTGGATGTCCTCCCTTTTTCCAGCTGGGTGGAGGTTTGGTCTCTTCTTCTCCGGCGACGTCGGCGTCGAGGAGCTTCGGTGGTTCAGCAGGTTCTCTCTGCTGTAGTGTTCTCTGTCGAGCACTTGTTTTACGAATTTGCGTTTGTTCTTTCCTTCTGTATCTTCTTTTGTACGCAGATTTGTACTCCTCTCCTTAAAAAAAGTAAGTAGGTGTATGGATGAGAGATATAGCATATGAAATAATTGTATGGGAAGGTTTATAGAGAACTACGTAAAGTTCCGTCGGTCTGAACAGTAACTATTTATATAAGCAGTAATTAGTCGGCCGCTAAACATGTCTACACAAAGAAGACAGGGTAGTGAGAACCATAATGTTCAGACTAATCTGACTAATATTACAGGCAAGGGCACTGTTCAACACTGTTCATTAAAACAGTGCTCGGGTGGCTGAGAGGCCGCGGAATCGGCCATCCTACTATATATAATAGATGGATGAATTTGGCTTCAGAGAACGCTCCACGTCACCTTAAAATCGTGACCGTTCGATACGCGCGATGGACGTCCCAGATGCGGCCACGTCGGCCCAAATTCCCTCCCGCCCTGTTCATCCGGAGTTTTGAACAATGGGGGGCCGACACGTGTACCGGTCACGGCCGGTCGGCCCCCGGTCAGCCGGTCGCCCACCCGGTCGCCTCGCTGTTTTGCAAAAAAAAACCTTCCTCTTTCCCAGATTCGCAAGAATTCCACGGTTACTACTGCAGAAGGACCTTCCTATAATTTCCTGCAACACCAAGGCCTTTTGTGCAAATTGACCACCGAGCTCTCCTCTCCCAGGCACGACGACAAAGTCGCCGGCGGCGCCGCCGCATCGCCACGCCGCTCTGCGCCTCCCCCTTCAGATCCGCTTGCACTCCGGCCTCCGCCGCGTCGCCCTTTCCTTCCTCCGCGAAGATGGCGTGTCGGAACACCACGAACACGCCGGAATCGCCGCCGGCGCGCTCGGTGTCCGTCGCGGCATTTCTTCCTCGCCGGCGGCGCTCCGTTGGCTCAGAGGCGGTGGCGCCGCCAATTTTGGGTGCCCTACGTGCGTGCGCATCCGCCGCGCCCCTCCGCGCTCTCCGAATCGCTGCCTAGCGACGCCGGCGACGTCGTCTCCGCCGCAGCAGCTCCGGCCACCGTGACGTCATCTCGACGTCACAACGGGCCTGGGCCGTCTAGGCGAGCCCACTGCTGGGCCGGCCCAGCTTCTGTGCTGCTGTTTCTTTTTTTTTCTTCCCCTTTCTGTTTTCATTTTCCATTTTCAAATATTTTCCTACCTTTTGAAATATACAACCAAATCAATTCAGAACAAACTCAAAAAAAAGTAAAAATCAAAAAAAAACTTCAAATACTTAGACACCTTTTCAAAACTATTTCAAATTCCACACAAAAAATTGTAAGGAAAACAAAATATCCATTTAAAATACATTGTGAACTTTCCAAATTTATTCCAAATCTGAAATTTTAGGCAATAGAATTTAAACAACTTTCTTCCAAAGCTCAAAATTCCATACGGCTTCCAAATTTGTCCATTTCGTACACGAAAATAATAATTCAAATGTGTTAAACTACTCCAAAACCGTAAAACTTCCGAATTTGAACAATTTTCCAAACACGGACGATTTTTGAATTCCAACAATCCATACGGCTTCCAAATTTGTCCATTTCGTACACGAAAATAATAATTCAAATGTGTTAAACTACTCCAAAACCGTAAAACTTCCGAATTTGAACAATTTTCCAAACACGGACGATTTTTGAATTCCAACAATTTTACGACTGAATAATTCAAACAAAAATAGCCCACGGGTGCGGCGGAGTCCGCGCTTACCCCCCTAGTCTTTTTTATAGTTAGTAGTAATACTCATCCCATCCGCTATGTGGAGGTGAAAAGCAATCCAACATTACAACGTCGGCAATCCAACGAGTGGCTAGAAGGGAAACAACACCCATCTGACACCTGTACAATTTGCACTTTACGGTGCATGGGCACTACTACACAGAAAAAAACGCAGCTAACGTCTCAAAACCTTCATTATTATGAACTATCTATCGTTCTGGATCCGTGATTTTTTTAGAAAAGGGAGAAGCCCCAGCTTCTGCATCAATCGATGCACACAACCATTTATTGCAGTGTTTAAAAGATTCAAAGTTTACATCTCAGAGAAACGTCAAAAGCGTTACAAAAATATAAGCAGCAAAGAGAAGCCCACAAATAGTAGTCTAAGCAGCTTGCAATCTTCTAGCGAGCCGCCAAGTAGTTGTACATATGCGAAGCGGCCACCTCCAGCCGGGTGCATCCATAGTCTATATGCGCACGTTGCGCCTCCGGGACCAGGAACGACCAGTCGTGGATCCAGTGTGAAGCCATGCGAATAACCGGTAAAAAGTTCATATGACCACCTTTGTTAAAGATGATATCATTTCTGAAATTCCACAAAGACCATACTAAAGCACAAGTCCCAACACGAATATGTGACTTTAGTTTCTTCTCAACCCCATTAAGCCAGTTACCGAACATATTCGTAACATCAGACGGTGGGGTGATGTTAAATGCATAATGTACCACAGTCCATAGAAGACGTGCAAACGGGCAAGTAAAAAATAAATGGTCTATAGACTCCTCTGAGTCACAAAACACACATTTCTTACATCCACTCCAATTACGCTTTGCAAGGTTATCTTTCGTTAAGATTACCTTATTAAGAAGAAACCACATGAATATCTTAATTTTCAGTGGTACCTTTAGTTTCCAAATATATTTATGTAAGAAAACGGTATGACCATTCAAGAAGTCTACATACATGGATTTCACCGTAAAAGATCCTGATGTATTAAGCTTCCAAACAAATCTATCCTCATCATTTGTTAAGTTTATAGTCATAACTCGTTGCACTAAATGCAGCCAAGCATCCCATTTGTTGCCCACTAAGTTCCTTCTAAACTCAATCTGCAAGGAAGAATTAGCTAAAACGTTTGCAACTAAAACATGTTTTCGTCGCACAACATTATAAAGCAGTGGATATTGAGAAGCTAGGGGCGCATCCCCCAACCAGGTATCCTCCCAAAAACGAGTTGCTTGTCCATTTCCTATCACAAAAGATCCTCTCTTAAAGAATTCATCTTTCACATTCATAAGACCCTTCCAGAATTGGGAATCTGTTGGTTTAGCTGTCACTTGTGACAGTGTCTTATTTTGTAGATATTTGTTTTGTAATATTTCTTGCCAAACTCCATTCTCATGAATAAGTTTGAACAGCCACTTAGTTAATAAGCACTTATTCTTAATATCTAGTACCTCAATTCCCAATCCCCTTGTTCTTTAGGCCTACAAACAATGTTCCACTTTGATAATCTGTATTTTCTTTTGTGTTGATCACTCTGCCAAAAGAACAAAGATCTATAAAAATCTAACATTTTCAATACCCCTTTAGGTATCTCCAAAAAGGATAGCATAAACATGGGAAGACTAGTAAGGACAGAATTGATTAGAACAAGCCTATCCATGTATGAGAGAAGCTTTCCTTGCCAACATCCTAATTTCTTCTCAAATCGTGTCTCAACCGGGTTCCAATCTTTATTTAAAAGTCTCCTATAGTGTATAGGAACCCCGAGGTATCTAAAAGGAAGGGATCCAGACTCACATCCAAAAATAAGTCTATACCGATCCTCCAAATCTTTGGCTTTACCGAAACAAAAAAAATCGCTTTTATGAAAATTGATTTTCAGCCCAGACATTTGCTCGAAGATACATAAAATCAATTTCATGTTGACCGCCTTCTCAAGGTCATGCTCCATGAATATGATAGTATCATCGGCATATTGCAGAATAGAAACCCCACCCTCAAGAAGATGAGGAATAAGGCCCCCAACTTGGCCATCTTCTTTTGCCCTTGCAATGAGAATGGCAAGCATGTCTGCGACAATATTAAAAAGAATCGGAGAAAGAGGTCACCCTGTCTAAGCCCCTTCCTCGTTTGGAAATAGTGTCCAATATCGTCATTGACACGTATTCCCACTGACCCTCTGAAAGAGCATCTGTGATCCCTTGTGTTTTGTGGGTTAGTTAACAACACTAGTGACACTTTAATCAAGTATGAGTGTTGCAGATCTCAGTTGTATATAAGCATCGACACCAAAAAGAAGAAAATCGACTAGGGTTCAGAATAGTCAAGTGCTGGAACCAACCAGATATTTGCTAGCAGAAATTCCATTTCTAGCCGGATTATCCGGTTCAGAAGTTCGAGTAAGAAAAACGGCTAAGGACCAAGAACTCTGCGTACTGGAAGGAGCCGGAAATTTCCAACCGGATTATCCTGTTTTGAAGGTGAAGCTCAGGAAAAACGACTAAGGACTGTAGGGACTCAGTGCTGTAGGGAGCCGGAAATTTCCAGACGAAAATTCCTGCTTAGAATCGGATTATCCGGTTCAACCGGATTATCCGGTCCATAATCGGACCGGAATATCTGGCTCTCTGCTTCTCCAACGGCTAGAATTTTGGGAGGGGTATAAATACCCCTCCACCTACCTCCAGCCAAATTAGCTCGCCCACATTTGAAGAACACCATTGTTGCAAGCTGAAGAATCACTAAATCTCCCAATCTCTCCGGCCAAACTTGTTGATCTTTGGAGGATTGAAGGAGAAGGCCTGGATCTACATCTTCACCAAGCCGATTTACATTTCCCCCTCATTTACTTGAGGGACCATTTGCTAGGGTTTCCTTTGGGAAAACCTAGCTTCTTGTTGTACTTACTTGTTGTTCTTGTGACAGATTGTAGCTGTTCGGGAGCCCCCAATCTAGTTGTGGGTTGTGCCCCGGATTGTTGTTGTAAAGGCTCCGGACTCCGCCTTGAAGGTTTCCGATAGTTGAAGGTGAACCAAACCTTTGTGGTGCGGTTCATCGGAGAAGAAGGTGAAGCCTTTGTGGCTGTTGAGCCATTGTGTTGGCTCACACCTCTCCAACGAGATGTACTCCCCTAAAAGGAGGAACTCAAAAATACATCCGTGTCTCCGCGTGCTTTCACTTCGGTTACCTCTATCCCTGTTTACCGTCTTTACCTTGTGTGTCTTGTTTAGTTGCTAGCTTGTCATATAGGTAAATTCACCGTAATTGCATATCTAGAGAATCAACCTTTCATGTCAAGCCTAAATTGAAAAAGAATTAAAATTGGAGTAGCACCTATTCACCCCCCTCCCCCCTCTAGGTGTCATACGATCCTTTCAATTGGTATCAGAGCCTCGGCTCTCTTGTTGGGCTTAACCGCCTAAGAGAAGTATGACTATTGGTGAGGTGGCCCCGGAAGGGCACAGTACACCGGCATCCATGGCCGATATCAAAATGATGGAAACATCATTGAGATCGTCCATGGATACCCAATTTAGTGAGATACGCGACATGCTCGCCAAACTCGCTAGTACCAAGCCCCCTTCGGACACTCTCCCATTAATAGAGGACCCTCTTCTTTCCAACACGGGTGATTCCAAGGATGGAACGAAGAAGAGGGAAGGGGTTGAAGAAACCGATACTGAACCTAAGAATTCTCCTTCATCCTTAACCAAGCCAGAAGGTGGGAAGCCCGAGTACCATGAGGTCTCTCCTCTTGGTGTCTACTCTCCTGACCCACATATCCCTCATCCTCGCATAAATACCTTAGGTCCTCCACCTAAGCTTAATGCATTGGCCTTTACTAGTTGGCAACACTCAATGAAATCTCATGTCAACAGTGCCTCTATAAAGCTTTGGAGGATCATACGAGTGGGATTCAAGGCCGTGGATCCAAACAACTTGACAACAAGAGAGGTAGTTGATGCTCAACTCAATGCCTCCGCTCTTCACATGCTTGAACTTGACGTTGGAGAAAATGGTCTTCATCACATTCAACATGTCACCACCGTCAAAGAAACTTGGGATTATCTTGAAGTGGTGTTTCTTGGAAATGAGAGCATGAAGAGGAATAGATTTGATGCCTTAAGCAATAATGCCAAAGGTTTCTACATGCTTGATAGTGAAACTCATGAGGAGATGTACGGAAGGCTCAAGATTCTTGCCAAAGCCTTTTATAATGTGTTGTTTTATGGTGATCCAAATTGTTTATACTGATGAAGGCCAACTTGTGATGAAGGAGAGTGGACCTAGGGTTTTATGCCACCATATATACCTCTTGTAAGCCGCCGGTTGGGATAAGTCGCATTGTGTAAATCCCCGGCGTTTGTAACCTCACCCGATTATAGTGAAGATTTGCTGGCTGGCGCCCGTGTTTTTTTATCCTCCATTGTTGGAGGGTTTTCCACGTTAAAATCTCGTGTCCCCATTGGTTTGATCGTTCCGTACTTCATCGTTTCTTTGCTATCGTTTATAACAAGTGATATCAGAGCCCTATTTCAGATCTGTTTTCAGATTAGGGTTTCGCGATGGCATCGATGAAGTTTGATCTACCGGCGCTGGACTACAAGACGAGATTTTCGTTGTGCCAGGTCAAGATGTGTGCGATCCTCGCACAGTCCAATGATCTTGACGAGGCGCTGGATAAATTCGGTGACAAGGCGCGGTCGACATGGAGCGAAGCTGAGAAGCGGAAAGGCCGTAAGGTTTTGTCTCTTATTCAACTTCATCTATCTAATGATATTCTGCAAGAAGTACTCCAGGAGAAAACCGCAGTGGCACTGTGGGCTAAGCTGGAGTCGATCTGCATGTCCAAGGATCTCACCAGCAAGATGCATGTGAAGATGAAGTTGTTCTCGCACAAACTGCAAGAAGGTGGTTCCGTGATGAACCACATATCGATCTTCAAGGAGATCGTTTCTGACCTAGTGTCGATGGAGGTAAAATATGATGAACCACATTTTCAATACCCCTTTAGGTATCTCCAAAAAGGATAGCATAAACATGGGAAGACTAGTAAGGACATAATTGATTAGAACAAGCCTATCCATGTATGAGAGAAGCTTTCCTTGCCAACATCCTAATTTCTTCTCAAATCGTGTCTCAACCGGGTTCCAATCTTTATTTAAAAGTCTCCTATAGTGTATAGGAACCCCGAGGTATCTAAAAGGAAGGGATCCAGACTCACATCCAAAAATAAGTCTATACCGATCCTCCAAATCTTTGGCTTTACCGAAACAAAAAAAATCGCTTTTATGAAAATTGATTTTCAGCCCAGACATTTGCTCGAAGATACATAAAATCAATTTCATGTTGACCGCCTTCTCAAGGTCATGCTCCATGAATATGATAGTATCATCGGCATATTGCAGAATAGAAACCCCACCCTCAAGAAGATGAGGAATAAGGCCCCCAACTTGGCCATCTTCTTTTGCCCTTGCAATGAGAATGGCAAGCATGTCTGCGACAATATTAAAAAGAATCGGAGAAAGAGGTCACCCTGTCTAAGCCCCTTCCTCGTTTGGAAATAGTGTCCAATATCGTCATTGACACGTATTCCCACTGACCCTCTGAAAGAGCATCTGTGATCCCTTGTGTTTTGTGGGTTAGTTAACAACACTAGTGACACTTTAATCAAGTATGAGTGTTGCAGATCTCAGTTGTATATAAGCATCGACACCAAAAAGAAGAAAATCGACTAGGGTTCAGAATAGTCAAGTGCTGGAACCAACCAGATATTTGCTAGCAGAAATTCCATTTCTAGCCGGATTATCCGGTTCAGAAGTTCGAGTAAGAAAAACGGCTAAGGACCAAGAACTCTGCGTACTGGAAGGAGCCGGAAATTTCCAACCGGATTATCCTGTTTTGAAGGTGAAGCTCAGGAAAAACGACTAAGGACTGGAGGGACTCAGTGCTGTAGGGAGCCGGAAATTTCCAGACGAAAATTCCTGCTTAGAATCGGATTATCCGGTTCAACCGGATTATCCGGTCCATAATCGGACCGGAATATCTGGCTCTCTGCTTCTCCAACGGCTAGAATTTTGGGAGGGGTATAAATACCCCTCCACCTACCTCCAGCCAAATTAGCTCGCCCACATTTGAAGAACACCATTGTTGCAAGCTGAAGAATCACTAAATCTCCCAATCTCTCCGGCCAAACTTGTTGATCTTTGGAGGATTGAAGGAGAAGGCCTGGATCTACATCTTCACCAAGCCGATTTACATTTCCCCCTCATTTACTTGAGGGACCATTTGCTAGGGTTTCCTTTGGGAAAACCTAGCTTCTTGTTGTACTTACTTGTTGTTCTTGTGACAGATTGTAGCTGTTCGGGAGCCCCCAATCTAGTTGTGGGTTGTGCCCCGGATTGTTGTTGTAAAGGCTCCGGACTCCGCCTTGAAGGTTTCCGATAGTTGAAGGTGAACCAAACCTTTGTGGTGCGGTTCATCGGAGAAGAAGGTGAAGCCTTTGTGGCTGTTGAGCCATTGTGTTGGCTCACACCTCTCCAACGAGATGTACTCCCCTAAAAGGAGGAACTCAAAAATACATCCGTGTCTCCGCGTGCTTTCACTTCGGTTACCTCTATCCCTGTTTACCGTCTTTACCTTGTGTGTCTTGTTTAGTTGCTAGCTTGTCATATAGGTAAATTCACCGTAATTGCATATCTAGAGAATCAACCTTTCATGTCAAGCCTAAATTGAAAAAGAATTAAAATTGGAGTAGCACCTATTCACCCCCCTCCCCCCTCTAGGTGTCATACGATCCTTTCAATTGGTATCAGAGCCTCGGCTCTCTTGTTGGGCTTAACCGCCTAAGAGAAGTATGACTATTGGTGAGGTGGCCCCGGAAGGGCACAGTACACCGGCATCCATGGCCGATATCAAAATGATGGAAACATCATTGAGATCGTCCATGGATACCCAATTTAGTGAGATACGCGACATGCTCGCCAAACTCGCTAGTACCAAGCCCCCTTCGGACACTCTCCCATTAATAGAGGACCCTCTTCTTTCCAACACGGGTGATTCCAAGGATGGAACGAAGAAGAGGGAAGGGGTTGAAGAAACCGATACTGAACCTAAGAATTCTCCTTCATCCTTAACCAAGCCAGAAGGTGGGAAGCCCGAGTACCATGAGGTCTCTCCTCTTGGTGTCTACTCTCCTGACCCACATATCCCTCATCCTCGCATAAATACCTTAGGTCCTCCACCTAAGCTTAATGCATTGGCCTTTACTAGTTGGCAACACTCAATGAAATCTCATGTCAACAGTGCCTCTATAAAGCTTTGGAGGATCATACGAGTGGGATTCAAGGCCGTGGATCCAAACAACTTGACAACAAGAGAGGTAGTTGATGCTCAACTCAATGCCTCCGCTCTTCACATGCTTGAACTTGACGTTGGAGAAAATGGTCTTCATCACATTCAACATGTCACCACCGTCAAAGAAACTTGGGATTATCTTGAAGTGGTGTTTCTTGGAAATGAGAGCATGAAGAGGAATAGATTTGATGCCTTAAGCAATAATGCCAAAGGTTTCTACATGCTTGATAGTGAAACTCATGAGGAGATGTACGGAAGGCTCAAGATTCTTGCCAAAGCCTTTTATAATGTGTTGTTTTATGGTGATCCAAATTGTTTATACTGATGAAGGCCAACTTGTGATGAAGGAGAGTGGACCTAGGGTTTTATGCCACCATATATACCTCTTGTAAGCCGCCGGTTGGGATAAGTCGCATTGTGTAAATCCCCGGCGTTTGTAACCTCACCCGATTATAGTGAAGATTTGCTGGCTGGCGCCCGTGTTTTTTATCCTCCATTGTTGGAGGGTTTTCCACGTTAAAATCTCGTGTCCCCATTGGTTTGATCGTTCCGTACTTCATCGTTTCTTTGCTATCGTTTATAACAAGTGATATCAGAGCCCTATTTCAGATCTGTTTTCAGATTAGGGTTTCGCGATGGCATCGATGAAGTTTGATCTACCGGCGCTGGACTACAAGACGAGATTTTCGTTGTGCCAGGTCAAGATGTGTGCGATCCTCGCACAGTCCAATGATCTTGACGAGGCGCTGGATAAATTCGGTGACAAGGCGCGGCGACATGGAGCGAAGCTGAGAAGCGGAAAGGCCGTAAGGCTTTGTCTCTTATTCAACTTCATCTATCTAATGATATTCTGCAAGAAGTACTCCAGGAGAAAACCGCAGTGGCACTGTGGGCTAAGCTGGAGTCGATCTGCATGTCCAAGGATCTCACCAGCAAGATGCATGTGAAGATGAAGTTGTTCTCGCACAAACTGCAAGAAGGTGGTTCCGTGATGAACCACATATCGATCTTCAAGGAGATCGTTTCTGACCTAGTGTCGATGGAGGTAAAATATGATGATGAAGATCTAGCACTTTTACTTCTGGTCTCGCTGCCAAATTCCTTTACAAATTTCCGTGATACCATACTCTTGAGTCGTACTGAACTAACCATAGCTGAAGTTTATGAGACCCTCTTGACGAGGGAAAAGATGAAAGGTATGGTACAGAAAGAGGAGTCATCATCCTCCAAGGGCGATGCTTTCAGGTCCGAGGGAGGCTTGAGCAGCGAGATAACCACTACCACAACAACAACAACAACAACAACAACAACAGAGATAAGAGCAAGGGTGACATAAGTCGCTCAAAGTCCAAAGGACGAGACAAGTTCTGCAGGTATTGTAAGAAATCTAATCATGTCATTGATGACTGTTGTAAGTTGCAGAACAAGGAGAAAAGAAAAGGTAATTACCAACCGAAAAATAATGAAGGTAATGATACCGGTGAGGCTGCTGTTGTTGATGGTAGTTCTGATGGCGAATGCCTAGCTGTTTTTGCTGCATGTGTTTCTCATCAGATGAATGGATTCTAGATACTGCATGTTCTTTTCATATTTGCTGTAACAAAGATTGGTTCAGTTCTTATGAGTTAGTGCAGACTGGAGATTTCGTGCGTGTGGGTAATGACCAACAATGTCACATTGCTGGCGTCGGTTCTGTTCAGATCAAAACGCATGACGGTATGACACGCACGTTGACGGAGTGAAACACATACCAACCATGGCGAGAAATTTGATCTCGCTCAGTACCCTTGATTGTGACAGGTACAAGTATGCTGGCGGGAATAGACTCCTGAAGGTATCAAAAGGTTCTCTCATTGTTATGGTTGGTGATATGAATTCTGCTAAATTATATGTTCTTAGAGGTAGCACTTTATCTGGTACTGTTGCTGCTGTTTCTCATGATGACGCTAGTAAAACTAACCTTTGGCACAAGCGTCTTGGACATATGAGTGAACTTGGTATGGCAGAATTAATCAAGAGAGAGCTACCGCAAGGCTACAGTTTGGGTAAGATGCAATTCTGTGAACATTGCATTTTTGGTAAGCACACAAGAGTTAAGTTTAATGCTTCCATTCATACCACCAAAGGTACACTTGATTATGTACATGCTGATGTTTGGGGGCCATCTCGTAAGCCCTCTTATGGTGGTGCTCATTATATGCTTACCATTATTGATGATTACTCTAGGAGAGTTTGGCCTTATTTCATGAAAAATAAGGATGATACGTTTGCTTCTTTAAAGAGAGGAAAGCTATGATAGAAAGGCAAACAGAAAGGAAGGTGAAATTGCTTCGTACTGACAATGGTGGCGAATTTTGTTCGAATGCCTTTAATGATTATTGCAGGAAAGAAGGCATTGTCAGGCACCTCACCATCCCGTACACGCCTCAGCAAATGGTGTAGCAGAGCGAATGAACAGGACCATCATCTCTAAGGCTCGCTGCATGATCTCCAACGCTCGCATGAGTTTGCGTTTTTGGGCTAAGACGGCTGCCACCGCCTGCTACTTGATAAACAGGTCACCATCTATTCCCTTTGAGAAGAAAACTCCCATTGAGGTATGGTCAGGTACTCCTGCTGATTATTCATGGCTTAAAGTTTTCGGTTGCACTGCTTATGCTCATGTTGATAATGGAAAGTTAGAGCTGAGAGCTATTAAGTGTGTGTTCATTGGTTATGGTTCGGGTGTAAAAGGATATAAGTTATGGAATCCCGAAACTAACAAGGCATTTATGAGCAGGAGTGTTGTTTTCAATGAATCTGTTATGTACTTTGATAAGTTTCCTCAGATGTTTTGCCAGATAGTTCTGATGAGAAGAGGTTCGTGTCGAGGTGGAGCACTTTGTTGAAAAGGAAAATGTCACTGTTGACAATGATGGTGCTACTATAGATGATTCAAATTCTTCTGATTCTTCTGATTCTGACAATGATAATGTTCAGAACTCACCCCCAGTTTTGCAGCCACAAAATCAGTCTATTGTTGCTCGTAGAACAGGAGAAATTGTGGTCCTCGACCACGTTTAATTGAAGAGTGTAACATTGTTGATTATGCTCTGAGTTGTGCAGAATAGGTGGAGTATGGACATGAGCCATCCACGTATACTGAAGTTGTTGGTTCAGGTGACCGCGAGAAGTGGATTGCTGCTATGCAAGAAGAGATGCAGTCACTCGAGAAAAATGGCACATGGGATGTTGTGCGCTTGCCTAAGAAAAAGAAGGCAGTCCGCTGTAAGTGGATCTTCAAGAGAAAGGAGGGTTTATCTCCTAGCGAGCCTCCGAGGTTTAAGGCAAGGTTAGTTGCAAAAGGCTTCAGTCAAATTCCAGGTGTTGATTATAATGATGTTTTCTCTCCAGTTGTAAAGCATAGTTCAATTCGTACATTTTTCGGTATTGTTGCTATGTGTGATCTTGAGCTTGAGCAGTTAGATGTTAAGACTGTGTTTTGCATGGAGAGTTGGAGGAGGAGATATACATGGACCATCCAGAAGGGTTCATTGTGCCTGGTAAGGAGGATCTTGTGTGTAAGTTGAAAAGGTCCTTATACGGTTTGAAACAATCTCCTCGTCAGTGGTATAAAAGGTTTGATTCTTTTATGTTGTCACATGGCTTTAAGAGGTCTGAATTTGATAGCTGTGTGTACATTAAGTTTGTTAATGGATCACCTATATACCTGCTGTTATATGTTGATGATATGTTGATTGCTGCCAAGAGCAAGAAAGATATCGCTGCTCTCAAGTCACAGTTGAGTAGCGAGTTTGAGATGAAGGATCTTGGTGTTGCTAAGAAAATTCTAGGTATGGAGATTACCCGTGACAGAAATTCTGGTTTGTTGTTTCTTAGTCAGCAAAATTACATTAAGAAAGTTCTTCATCGTTTTAACATGCATGATGCAAAGTCTGTTAGTACTCCTATTGCTCCTCACTTTAAATTGTCAGCTGAACAATGTCCTAGTACGGATGAGGATTTTGATTACATGTCTAGAGTTTCATATTCTAGTGCTGTTGGTTCTTTAATGTATGCCATGGTTTGCTCACATCCAAATTTATCATATGCTATGAGTTTGGTTAGTAGATATATGGCTAATCCTGGTAAAGAACATTGGAACGTTGTTCAGTGGATTTTTAGGTACCTTAATGGCACATCCAATGCTTGCCTCAAGTTCGGCAAGACTGATGAGGGACTCGCAGGCTATGTCGATTCAGATTTTGCTGCCGATTTGGATAAGAGGAGATCCCTCACAGGTTATGTGTTCACGCTTGGTGGTTGTGCCGTGAGTTGGAGGGCAACGTTGCAATCCGTTGTTGCCCAGTCTATCACTGAAGCAGAGTACATGGCTATTGCTGAAGCATGTAAAGAATCGGTTTGGCTGAAAGGTTTGTTTGTTGAGCTTTGTGGAGATGATACTTGTATTAACCTGTTTTGTGACAGTCAGAGTGCTATTTACCTTACTAAGGATCAGATGTTCCATGAGAGAACAAAGCACATTGATGTCAAGTATCATTATGTGCGTGATGTTGTTGCACAAGGTAAGCTGAAGGTATGCAAGATTAGTACTCATGATAATCCTGCTGATATGATGACAAAGCCTATTCCTGTTACTAAGTTTGAGCTTTGCCAAGGCTTAGTTGGTATCACTGTCTAGTCCAAGAGGCTATTTGGCACCGAAGGTGTTTTCTTTGTTGTTTCAGGGTGAAGGTTCTCGTTCATGCTACGAGATGGAATTTGTCTCAAGGTGGAGTGTGGTTTTATGGTGATCCAAATTCGTTTATACTGATGAAGGCCAACTTGTGACAAAGGAGAGCGGAGCGCCCCGGAGTCAGGATCGTTTCCGGGTCGGACTGCAGCCGACCTAGGGTTTTATGCCACCATATATACCTCTTGTAAGCCGCCGGTTGGGATAAGTCGCATTGTGTAAATCCCCGGCGTTTGTAACCTCACCCGATTATAGTGAAGATTTGCTGGCTGGCGCCCATGGTTTTTTCTCCTCCATTGTTGGAGGGGTTTTCCACGTTAAAATCTCATGTTCCCACTGGTTTGATCGTTCTGTACTTCAACGTTTCTTTGCTATCGTTTATAACATAATGTAGGGGCAACCTATGTGGATGATTCTTGGATCAAGAGGAAGTATGTGAATGCCCTCATGCCCTTCGAGCCCATTGAATTGAAGGCCATACAAGGAAGACACAACTATCTTGAAATGCCATCCAATGAAGTTATACAAGAAATGCAAGCCTCCAAGGTTTCTACCAAGAATGCTCAAGACAATTGTGCTAGGGCCATGGGGATGAAACAAAGTCCATCTCTTGCTTTGAAGGCCAAAGTGGTGTGCCTAGATGATAGTGTGGAAATTGAAGAATGCCCAAGCAACATCATTCCAGATGATCTCCAACAAGCCTACCATGAACACTTGGCCCTTGCGTCAAGAGCATTTTGGCGTGACCCGGCCAAGGCAAAGGCTCAAGTTGATCAAAGGAACAACCCAAGTGGGAAGAAGGAGTTTGCATCCAAAACGAAGACATGCTTCAATTGTCATGACAAGTATCACTTCATCAAAGATTGCCCTTATGAGAATAGAGAAGAACATGGTGGAAGGCTTATCCCAAGGATCAATCAAAGATGGTTCAAAGAAGCCAATCGTCAAGAAGAAGACATTCTTCAAGAAAGCACCAAGAATTGTGTTGATGACTCAAGAAGAGTACCCTTCCGATGATTCTGAAGAAGAAGAAGAACCCTCACATGAGGTGGCCGCATTGGCTATTACCTCAACTTCATCACCTTCTCTCTTCGAATCCCCCAATGAGAACGCCTCCAACAACACCGCTCGTTGCCTCATGGCTAAGGCCACCGAGGTATCATCCTCCACCCCTAAGTCTATGCATGAAATGGATGATGTCACTAGTATTGCAATCAAGAAAGAACTTGTTGCTTTCGATACTTTTGTGACTAACTTGCAAGGTGAAGCCAAGAAGCATGTTGAGCTCTCATGAGTCAACTTGGTATGGCCAAGACCTCCTTGAGGTCAAATGTTGAATTGAAAGAGAAGACTCTATCACTATAGCATCTTTGAATGCTTCTCTTGAAGAAGAACAAGAATATAGGGGTACTCTTGAGGAGAGACTTGAGTCTCTTGATAGTACTAATGATGAAATAATTGCTAAAATTCTTAAGGAAAGATACCATGCCATTGCCAAGTATAAATTAATTAAAAAGGAGAAAGCCGAATTTGTGGTTGCTAATGCTAGACTACATGGGGATATAGAGAAGCTTGACAAGGCTCACAAGGCTTGGAAATGACTCACTCTCTTCTAGTCAAGTCTCATGAGCAACTACAAACTCAACTTTCTAAATCTAACTCACCTAGCACTTCTACTCCCTCTTGTGATCATGCAAATGTTATTGAGGAAAATGCTAGGTTGAAGGTTGAGCTTGCCAAGGCCGCTAGTGCCAAGACCTCTATTCCCAAAGGTAAAGAAAAGGTTGTTGCTCATGTAGTTGAGCAAAAGCAACGCAAAGGGAAGGAGGGTCTTGGTTATGTAGCCAAGGCAATGAACAAGAAGAGCAACAACAAGGAGAACAAGGCCAAGCCCGCACAAGCCAAGACTCCATTGCGGGTGGTGATGCCACTAGGGGCAAGACCACTCGTAGTGACTTTGCGGGGCATAATAACCCCAACTACATTCTTTATGTTGATTATTATGGGATGTTTATGCAAATATGTTGGTCCTTATGATGGTTACATTGCTTATTCTATTTGGGTCCAAAGACCCTTGTTGCTAACAAAAGAGGACCCATTGCGAAATGGGTACCTAAATCCAAGCAATGATTTCTTGTAGGACTATGCTTCCGGTGGGTCTAAATGGGTGGTTGATAGTGGATGCACTAGTCATATGACCGGAAGCAAGGAGATCATGACGGAGTTGGGACCAAATATAAATCACTCAACCGTCTCTATGGTGATAAGTCAAAAGCTGAGGTAAAGGGCTCGGCAAGGTGGTAGTTGCAAAGGATATCACCCTTGTAAATGTCATGCTTGTCGAGTCCCTCGGTTACAATCTTATGTCGTTCGTGCACTTAATAAGATGAACTTTGATGTCCATTTTACTATTGATATGGTGGTACTCTTGAGGAGCAAGACTCTAAAGGTCATGTTCGTTGGGTATGTTGAAAATGAGTTGTTTGTGGTGGACTTTTCGGGGTCAACCAACACTCAAGCAATATGCCTATTCGGAAAGGCCGACGTGGGTGGTTGTGGCATCGCCGCTTGTCCCATGTCAATATGAGAACTTTGCAAAGTCTTCACAAGGGTGGCCACATTCTTGGACTAAAAGAGAATGTTTCTTTTTCTAGAGATCGTCTTTGTAGGGCTTGTGTTGAAGGAAAGATGCATGATTCTCCCCACTCAAGCAAGACCATCATCTCATCAAAGAGGATATTGGAACTTCTTCATGTTGATCTCTTTGGTGCCGTTCCTCAACCGAGTCTTGGTGGGAAGAAGTATTGTTTGGTGATTGTTGATGACTATTCAAGATTTACTTGGGTTTATTTCTTCAAGTCGAAGGATGAGACTCAACAAGCCGTCATCGACTTCTCCAATGAAGTTCAACGTCAACACAATGTTCCCATATTGGCCATTAGAAGTGACAATGGCTCCGAGTTCAAGAACTACACCCTAAATGAGTTTCTTAGTGAAGAGGGAATTCGTCATCAATATTCCGCTGCATATACCCCTCAACAAAATGGTGTAGCCGAGAGGAAGAACCGGACTCTTATGGATATGGCAAGGTCCATGTTGGCGGAGTTTAAGTCTCCGCTTTACTTGTGGGCCGAGGCCATCTCCACGGCGTGTCACTCATCAAACCGGTTATTCTTTCGCGTTGGAAGAAAAGAAACTCCATATGAGATGCTTACCGGCAACAAGCCCAATATTTCCTACTACCGAGTGTTTGGTTGTAAGTGTTTCTATAAGATCAAAGGTGTTCGTTTATCTAAATTTGAATCTAAAGCTTTAGAGGGTATTTTGTTGGTTACGGTGCCGAATCTCACACTTATAGAGTCTACGACAAATCCTTAGGGAGAGTTGTGGAATCTTGTAGTGTGAAGTTCGATGAGAATGACGGCTCCCAAGTGGCGCAATTTCATGTTTGTGATGTAGATAATGAGGAACCTCAAGATGCAATAAGAGAATGGGCATTGGTTTCTATCGCCCCATTGAGATCCATCATGAGCCTCCTCAAGCAAGTCAAGCAAGTCCAAGCTCCACTCAAGTGGAGACACCATCATCACAAGTTGAACCGGCGCCTACCATGGAAGCAAATGATGCACCAACCCAAGAACAAGTTCAAGACCCTCCTCAAGTTGACCAAGTTGCTATGCAAGAACCAAGTACTCCTATTGTTGATGCTAGCCAAGGTCAAGACCAAGATCAACCCTCTCCTTCTTTGTTGAAGATGTGCATCAAGATGATCAAGGTCAACATTCCGGTCAAGACGGGGACTCAAATGATCAAGATGATCAAGTGATACCTCCAAGATCCAATAGAGATATCGAAGCCCGTCGTAAAGCAAGAGTTGCAAGGACCTTGGAAATAAGAAGCCATAAGCTAGAAGAGGTTCTTGGTGATTTGAAGAGCAAGGTGACCACAAGGGGTCAATTGGCAAGCTTTAGTGAACATCAAGCACATATCTCCATGGTAGAACCAAAGAAAGTGTTTGAAGCTCTTGAAGACCCGGATTGGTTGGAAGCTATGCATGATGAACTCAATAACTTCAAGCGCAACAAAGTGTGGAATCTTGTTGAGAAGCCAAAGGATTGCCGCAATGTTATAGGCACAAGTGGATCTTCAAGAACAAGCAAGATGAACATGGAATGGTTATAAGGAACAAGGCAAGATTGGTTGCACAAGGGTACTCTCAAGTTGAAGGCATTGATTTTGGAGAGACTTATGCACCCGTGGCTCGCCTTGAGTCCATCCGTATCCTTCTTGCATATGCATCACATCATAACTTTAAATTGCAACAAATGGATGTGAAAAGTGATTTTCTTAATGGTCCTTTAAAGGAGTTGGTATATGTTAAGCAACCACCGGGTTTGAGGACCCAAACTTCCTAACCATGTCTACAAGCTTGATAAGGCGCTCTATGGTCTCAAACAAGCACCTCGTGCTTGGTATGAGCACCTAAGAGAGCTATTGCTAGACCGTGGGTTTGAAGTGGGGCAAATCGATCCCACCCTCTTTACCAAGAGGGTTAAAGGGGAGCTTTTCATATGCCAACTTTATGTTGATGATATTATCTTTGGCTCATCTAACAAAGCTTTTAATGATGAATTTTCAAAGCTTATGACCGATAGGTTTGAGATGTCCATGATGGGAGAGTTGAAGTTCTTTCTTGGTTTTGAGATCAAGCAATTGAGTGAAGGGACTTTCATCTCTCAAGCCAAGTACACCCAAGACATGCTCAAGAGGTTCAAGATGCAAGATGCTAAAGAAGAGGTTTCCTATGGACACCAAATGCCATCTTGAACTTAATCCAAAGGGTATTGATGTTGATCAAAAACTTTACCGCTCTATGATTGGTTCTTTGCTTTATCTTTGTGCATCTAGACCCGATATTGTGTTGAGTAGGGGTGTGTGCAAGGTATCAAGCGGCTCCTAAAGAAAGCCACTTGAAGGCGGTCAATAGAATCCTTCGATATTTGGTTCATACCCCAAGGTTTGGTTTGTGGTATCCTAAGGGCTCCAACTTCTCTCTTGCCGGTTACACGGACTCGGATTGGGCCGGTGATAAGATGATAGGAAATCAACTTCCGGGGCATGCCAATTCCTTGGTAGGTCCTTGGTGAGTTGGTCTTCTAAGAAGCAAAATTGTATATCTCTCTCCATCGCCGAAGCCGAGTATGTGGCAGCCGCTAGTGCTTGCACTCAATTGTTGTGGATGAGGCAAACTTTAAAGGAATACGGTGTCCATTGTGACAAAGTGCCTCTTTTGTGTGATAATGAAAGTGCTATCAAGATTGCTAACAACCCGGTGCAACACTCAAGAACGAAGCATATTGAAATTCGTCATCATTTTATTCGAGATCATGTTGCTCGTGGTGATATTGAGCTTGGCTATATTCCAACCAAAGACTAACTTGTGGATATTTTCACGAAGCCTCTTGATGAAGCAAGATTCACTTATTTGAGGCATGAGCTAAATATCTTGGATTCAAGGAGCGTGGCTTAACTATCTTGCATACACACCTATTTCTTGACTATCTATTTGGTTTAGGTGTACGCATGGACATAGGGGGAGTGCGGTCCTAATCCATTGGACTATCCCTCTCCCCATTATGCCGATAGTAAGAACTCATTTTGCATCTCTACTTTCATTTTTATGAATTGTGAGTTAATGACGAGTAGTGGTCGTGAACCCAAGATACATCTTCGCGGTGTCACACCACACACTCATACATGGTGGACTAGGCCACCGCCCTCTTGTTTGTGAAGAGTTGGTTCTTACTTGGGTCTTATTGAAAATCATTTGAGTTTTAATGTTCCTCCGTTGGTTTTATGGAAAACACACTCAACTTGGCATTTATTTGTTTGATTCTTGCAAGTGTGAGTGTGAAGTACCAATATCAGTTTGGCTCTCTCAATCCCAAGCTCATCTTACCTAAAAACACTTCTATATTTTGCACACAGGTCTTGTTTTTTATTCTACGGAGAAAGGGTTCAGCAGGCTGGAATTTCTGTGATTTTACAGAAATTTTGCTGACCGGATTATCCGTTTTAGTTATGGCTCGGAATATCCAGTTGTACCGGAATATCTGAATCAATATTGAACCGGAATATCCGGTCGGGCGGTTTGTCGCGCGTATACACAGGAGCGTCGGGGTGAAGAACTCACTCGAGTTCTTTTCCCACCCCTGAGCTCCTCTCTCCTCCAGCGCCATTGCCTGCCGTCCCTGCGCCGCTCCGGCGACTCTGGCCATCCCCAACTCCGGCCCTTGGCCGGATCTGGTGCTCCTCCACCCCGGGAACTCCTTCCTCCAAGCGGGTTCCTCAATGGATGAGGGTAAAGCTCTATTTTTCCTATCTTAGGTGTCTACATCTAGATTTGTTAATAGAGTTTTATTTGCTGTTTTGCTTGAGGGTAGAGCTTCCTATGATCATTCCTTGCATACTAGCTACACTTGGATAGCATTCATTTGTGTCGATCTACTTTTAGACCTAGGATTCGAATCAAAATTTTCTGAAAAATTCAGACTGGATATTTCGGTTCCGACAGTTTTGTTCAGAACTGTTTAATTTGCCTAGGCCTAATTTGTACCAACCTTTGGCTGCTCTCCGATTGCACCTTGTATCATTCCTTGTGCTGAGACTTGTGTGCGCTTATCTTTGCTATCCATCTTTTGCTACTTCACAGGTGATTCGAGTGAACCTCCTATGAAGACGTATGGTCGCAACAGAGACGTTGTGAGAAAGGTCCCCACAAAGAAGTGTGTATCTAAGCCTTCTGCTGCTAAGAAAAGGAAGGGCAAAGAGGCAAGGCCTAGTTACTGGGAGATGAACAACGTTGATTATGCTCGAGTCAGGCAGAGAGATTGGTACACTGCTAGAGAAAGAGATAATGACATTGAAGATCCCAAGTTTTGGTGCATTGAGCTGCTCCACATTCATGAGGACATCTATCTTCACTACAAGCATCCCATTCGCCCAATGCTTCCAATGAAACTGCAGACTCTCCTAGCCAAGCCCAGTTTTGCTCAAGCTGCAGAAGTGGTGGAGCAGTTCGGCTTAGTTACACTTATGGAGAAGCAATGTGACTACAGTGTGCCCCTTGTGCTACAATTCTTTGCTACTCTTGTGATCAAGAATGATATTGACAAGACTCTGATGCATGTAAAATGCATACATGAACTTTACATTTTATTACATGTTATTTGCATCATATAAGGGTTATATTCATGATTTATATTGAGTTTTGGGGATAATTAACAACTTCCCCATTTTTCTGGAATTAACCCTGCACTGTCAGAAAACCCCTTTTTCTATATTTTGATGTTTCAGGGACCCAAACGACGGCCAAATGACCTGAGATTTTACGGGAATCACTTTTTTTGGAAGGAACGAAACGTAGGCGTAAAGGAATCGAAGAAACAGAGACCAGAAGGCCGAAAGGTTGGGCCCACGCGGCCAGATTTCCTGACCGCGTGGGGTCCCCCATCCTGGCCCTCGGGCCTCCGTTGCCGTCGATCTTTCTTCCCGAAGCTTCGTCTTGACCTAAAAACGACTATATATAGACCCCCAGGGCTTTCGCGAAAGAGAGCGCCGCAAAAATACAGAAACCACGAAACAGAGATCTGGAGCTGAAGATTGGAGGGGGAAAACTCCAGCGGGGCGCTGCCGGTGTGGTCTCCTTCCCCTCCAACAACATCTCCACCGACACCATGATGAAGAGGGAGTAGTCCACCTCTGGACTATGGGTTTGTGGAAGTAACTTATGTATCTCTCCTCTCTATGAGCTTCACTAATTAGTACCGTATGAGCTGCTGAACATGATTACGGTCATCTATGTAATTCCTTTGTGGTGGATCTTTATTATGAGTTAATACATGTTTGAGATTGCAATGGTTTTATTTCAGTTATGAAAGTATATGCATATTATGTACCCCGTTCTTATTTACTTGTCATGATCAAGCATGTTTATGAGAGCATGTGAGAGGGAACGTGTGCATTAGTTGGAGTAACGGGGGGTGGCTAGTGCAGTGAACGTGAGAGAAAGTTCTGCGATCCACTTGGGTTTTCTACCTTACTTTGTTGCCTCACTAGGGATAAACAAAAATATCATGCTACCGTAGAGTGGATGTGACCTTGGCCACTATCTCCATGACTAGATCTAGCATGTTCTTATTTTAACTTCATGTCATTGAACTTATTGCTATGCTCTGATTTATCTTAATTACTAAGGTGTTATGATTTAGTTCGCATCTTGGTGGAGCATAAGAGAGAGAGAACAACTTATACTTGAGATCTCTATGTTAGGACGTGATGCCCATATTATTAATAACTTGTCAAACCATGTCTTGCCATCTTACATGTTAATTTTAGTGTTCCATTGTCTACCACGTTATCAAGAGAGAGTGCATTTGTGAAACCATGAACCCCGGTCCATTTTTAATCATAAGAAACACCTTTCCAACACTTTTATCACCACTTTTGTTTGCTGCCATTATTAAATCCGAAAATACAAAAACACTTTTACATCTTGCATTCATCATAAAAAACCCAAAAATATCATTTATCATTACTACCATCATCCTTACATATTTATTTTACCATCATTGCATATTTACTACTATTTGCATATTTATTTTATTATCATTCTCACACCTTGTGCTTGACAACCACTTGGTGAGGTTGAGGGCACAAAAAATTATTTTGTTGTAGGTTCTCAAGAGAAGGATAAGGAGATAACACCTGAAATACTGGTTCCCCGAGAGTTCGATATTAAACCCTCGAGTCACCCCTCGTGGGGAAAACTGTCTTCCACTACTACATACACTCTGCACTTGGAGTCTCAACCTAACCCATTTACTTTTCATGCAGGTAATCACACGAAGGGGCTAGCAACTGTTTTCTGGCGCCATTGTGGGGTAACTACGTGAAGGGCCATCAAGACATTTTCTGGCGCCGTTGCCGGGGAGCATAGCTGAAAAGATTTATCCAAGGGTGAATTAGCACTTGCTTCCCCTGCACCAGCTCCGTTTTTGGCGCCGTTGCCGGGGAACCATAGCTGAAAGGTTTATCCAAGGATCACTCACATCAAGTCAACTTCATCACCAACTTGTGTAACAACCTAAGCTTGGGGAAGTTGCACCTACGTGAGCATCATCTTATCCATCTTTACCTACAATCATTTTATTTTGTTTTGTTCTTGTCTTGCATATCATCTTTATATTTCGGTTTGCATATTTATATTCAGTTTTGCATTTTTTTGTTGCATTTGTTATTTCGAGTTGCATTAGTGTCATTTTACTTTCAGTTTTGCATAAAAAAATAAAAAACATATAAAAACTTGCTCAATGGAGAAAAGAACTTTTTGGCCATTTAGTGTTAAGAATTTTCCTCAAGATAGGAATTTCCCTGTTAAAGAATTTGAGATAGATCCTAATGTCACTAAATTGATTTTTGAAAATCGTTTTTCTGGGAAACCGAAAGAAGATGCTCTTCAACATCTTAGTAAATTTAATGAAAGATGCAAAGAATTAAACCTGATTCATGCCAATGCTAATGTGATCAAAGTAAAGCTTTTTCCTTATTCCTTGGCTGGAAAAGCTCTAGATTGGATATTAAAATGGCCACCTGGGAATTTTAGCAATTGGTTTAATTTGAAAGCTGCTTTCATTGAGAGGTTTTGTTTTTCAGCCATGGTTTATAATATGAGAGAAATAGTTATCACCTTTAAACAAAATAAGGAAGAAACCTTGGTTAAAACTTGGGAAAGGTTTAGAGGTATAGCTTATGGAATGGAACATGGTATTAGAGATTGGATGCTCATGCACATATTTTATAAAGGATTGTCTGAAACTTCTAAACTCTTTTTAGACAATGAATGTAAGGGTTCTTTCATAAATACTACTATTGCTGATGCTTACATTCTACTTGATGGCTTGATATTGGAAGTAAAAATTAAAGAAAGTTTAGAAAAAGCTCAAGTACCTGAAGATGTGTTTGATGACCGTTATGAATTATTTAATCTATATAATAGAGATAAAAAAGTTGAGGAAGTTAAAATGCTTAGTGAAGTTAAGGAACCATTTGTTGATTTAGAGAAGTGTAGCTTGCATGAATTAATTTCTATCTTACAAAAATTTGCAAGTGATCCTTCTGTTAATATTAACCAGGCTGGTTTTGGTTCCTATATTGCTAATCATGTCTTAAAAGAAAAGATTGCTAGGTACAATCAAGAAGCTATGATACCACCTAAGCTTGGGGATATCTGGATCCCTAAGGTACTAGTAACCATTGGAAAAGAGACACACCATGCCATTTTAGATCTAGGATCTAGTGTCTCTATATTATCTAAAGAACTATATGAAGTCCTTGAACTTAAAAATATTGAGAAATGCTCTATTGAACTTGCACTTGCTGATGATTCCATTAGACATGCTCTAGGAAAAGTAAGTGATGTTATGGTAGAGTTACACATGACTTTTGTGCCTGTTGATTTTCTAATCATGGACATGGGGAATAAAACCTCTAGTCCTATTATTTTGGGAAGACCTTTTCTTCGTACTACAGGTGCCATTATTGATTCAAAGGAAGGGAATGTGAAGTTTCAGTTTCCACACAAGAAGAGCATGGAACACTTCCCAAGGAAGAGGGACACACCAAGGTTCAAGCTCCCTCATGAGCTACGTCCCCTTTGATTATCAAGTAAGTAAGCCTAGCTATATGGCTATAAAGAAAGCGCTTTACGGGAGGCAACCCGGTTGTTTTTGTTTGAGATTTTCTTTGAGTCCTCTTGCTGTAACAAGAGAGTAGTTTGTTAGTTTTGTTTCTGGATTTTTAATAAAGAACCAAGTTTTACCTATTTTGGGTTTGAAAAGTTGCTATTCATTTTCGGAGAGTTTTCTGCCTGCACGAAGTCTGTGCACGGTTTGATTTTTCATTTTTTATCTGTAACTCCGATTGAGCTGTAATTTGAACTGTAGCTTCAACTTTTCATCCTCTGTATACGTGATTTTTTCAGATTTTTCTGACGAGTTTAAGTAGGGTAGAAAAATGCGTTTTGCTGCTGCTGTTTTTCTGGACAGATTCTGTCTTGATATTGTTTGATGCATTCTTTGAGCTTTTTGCTTGAATCTTTTTGATTCAATTGAGTTTATGAGTAGGCATACAACATTATATACTCTCTGGACATTCATATGAATTTTTGCCTAAGGATTTTATGCAGCAAGGAACCTATTTGTTTATCACTACTAATATCACCCCACAGAAAAGAAATGGGAGAAACGGTGTTTTGAAGTTTTTTCACAGGGATTAGAGGAGCTGCACCAAGAGCTATCCAAGGATGGTGAAGACCATAAGCTTGGGGATGTCAAGACAACCCCACTGACCAACACACTCTCGGTTTGCACACGTCTAACTTCTGTTTTTCGATCAAAGCACTTTATCGTATAAACTTGGAGCGTCTGTTTTTTTTGCTTTTGTTATTTCGGTTTGATTTTTATAAGACCACCACTATCATTTATATATGAGAGAGCTACTGGAAGTTTGGGTTGAATTATGTTGGATGCTATTAAATATATTGGGATAGGGATGTTTGAGTTGATTTTAAAAGATACATATAGTTGCATAATTCATGTGCTTTGAATGAATGTTAATTTGCAAGTGTGTTGTCAAGAGCTATCTTTTACCATGTTTAGATGTTGAATTTTAACTTTACTTGGTTTAACATGGATTGATTAGTTCTATGGACACTTATGCATGCATTTAGATGGTCAACTTTCTCCCTATTGCTAGCCCAAAAATTACAACAAGTAAAAAGCTTGTTTCCCAACACCTTCAACCAAAGTTTTTCCAGTGAGTCCACCATATCTACCTATTAGCTTTATGCTATTCCAAGTATGTTTATCATGTTATATTGTGTTATCTACATTTCTGAATTTAAATGCTTATGTTATTGATTGTCATGGGAAAAATTGGTTAAAAGCTCTCACGAACTTGATGCACAATTTACTTTTATTGCATTTAATAAGCATGAACCATTGTGATTAAAATTATGAAGTTGTGGGCTTGACAATTGTTTTGGTTGGGAGTTAGCCCATATGTGCTGTCACATGGCAAGCTTTCAACATTGCACTTATTTATATTTAGTTGATGTCATGTACTTTTGTTTATGGATGCCTATCATGGGTGAAATGAATGTGGATACTTAGTAAGTTCAAAGAGTTTGTATAAATGGTTAGAGAAATGCCTGGGCCGCTAATCTAAGCCATGCATCATTCATGGTGGAAATTTACAGCATAACCATAATGTTCATTCAGTGATGCACCTCATAATAAAAAGCTATACCCATAGTAAATAAAAGAGTGCTGAGATTGTTCATTGTCTGTTTGTCTTGTTGTTTTGACATGGGCTTGTTCATGTCAAGGGGCAAGAGGTACCCCAGTGCAGTTCTTGATGATACTATTATTACTTGCAATGACCTTTATTTGAATTTACTTTGTGGACCAAAGTGAGTAACACATGGTGTAGGTACTTGTATTCAAGGGACATGAGACATTCAACCAATACATTGTCAAGCACACCACTCATATTTGCTTTCACTTTAAACATTAATCATTCAAGATGCTATGATAGGGGTAATGAGAGCTCCACACCAATGACTACCACATTGCAAGCATTAACTTAAGTAGAAGTGTTTGGAAGTTAGATGAAACTTATTCATGCTTTACCTCTACTTATTTATCTATCCAAAGTGTCCACCTTTTATATTCAGTTTTCATAAGAAGTACTCTATGACCACCATAGGATGTTTTTACTTTTCATTATGCATACATTTGGTCCATAGTACTTTCTTCTATATTACACTTTGTGAATTTATCATTGAACATCTTTACATTGAGTATTTGATATCACTTCATAATTTATCTTGCATATTGTTATTCCTTTGAAGAATGAATCATTTGACTCTATGTAGCAATAGTAATCACCTTTGATATCCATTGATAGTATTAAAATGCAAAGTCCATGTTAGTTTTATCACCTTCATACTCGGGACGAGCATGGGTTAAGCTTGGGGATGTTGATGCATGTAAAATGCATACATGAACTTTACATTTTATTACATGTTATTTGCATCATATAAGGGTTATATTCATGATTTATATTGAGTTTTGGGGATAATTAACAACTTCCCCATTTTTCTGGAATTAACCCTGCGCTGTCAGAAAACCCCTTTTTCTATATTTTGATGTTTCAGGGACCCAAACGACGTCCAAATGACCTGAATTTTACGGGGATCACTTTTTTGGAAGGAACGAAACGTAGGCGCAAAGGAATCGAAGAAACGGAGACCAGAAGGCCGAAAGGGGTGGGCCCACGCGGCCAGATTCCCTGACCGCGTGGGTCCCCCATCCTGGCCCTCGGGCCTCCGCTGCCGTCGATCTTTCTTCCCGAAGCTTCGTCTTGACCTAAAAACGACTATATATAGACCCCCCAGGGCTTTCGCGAAAGAGAGCGCCGCAAACACAGAAACCACGAAACAGAGACCTGGAGCTGAAGATTGGAGGGGGAAAACTCCGGCGGGGCGCTGCCGGTGTGGTCTCCTTCCCCTCCAACAACATCTCCACCGACACCATGATGAAGAGGGAGTAGTCCACCCCTGGACTATGGGTTTGTGGAAGTAACTTATGTATCTCTCCTCTCTATGAGCTTCACTAATTAGTACCGTATGAGCTGCTGAACATGATTACGGTCATCTATGTAATTCCTTTGTGGTGGATCTTTATTATGAGTTAATACATGTTTGAGATTGCAATGGTTTTGTTTCAGTTATGAAAGTAGATGCATATTATGTACCCCGTTCTTATTTACTTGTCATGATCAAGCATGTTTATGAGAGCATGTGAGGGGGAACGTGTGCATTAGTTGGAGTAACGGGGGGTGGCTAGTGCAGTGAACGTGAGAGAAAGTTCTGCGATCCACTTGGGTTTTCTACCTTACTTTGTTGCCTCACTAGGGATAAACAAAAATACCATGCTACCGGAGAGTGGATGTGACCTTGGCCACTATCTCCATGACTAGATCTAGCATGTTCTTATTTTAACTTCATGTCATTGAACTTATTGCTATGCTCTGATTTATCTTAATTACTAAGGTGTTATGATTTAGTTCGCATCTTGGTGGAGCATAAGAGAGAGAACAACTTATACTTGAGATCTCTATGTTAGGACGTGATGCCCATATTATTAATAACTTGTCAAACCATGTCTTGCCATCTTACATGTTAATTTTAGTGTTCCATTGTCTACCACGTTATCAAGAGAGAGTGCATTTGTGAAACCATGAACCCCGGTCCATTTTTAATCATAAGAAACACCTTTCCAACACTTTTATCACCACTTTTGTTTGCTGCCATTATTAAATCCGAAAATACAAAAACACTTTTACATCTTGCATTCATCATAAAAAACCCAAAAATATCATTTATCATTACTACCATCATCCTTGCATATTTATTTTACCATCATTGCATATTTACTACTGTTTGCATATTTATTTTATTATCATTCTCACACCTTGTGCTTGACAACCACTTGGTGAGGTTGAGGGCACAAAACAATTTATTTTGTTGCAGGTTCTCAAGAGAAGGATAAGGAGATAACACCTGAAATACTGGTTCCCCGAGAGTTCGATATTAAACCCTCGAGTCACCCCTCGTGGGGAAAACTGTCTTCCACTACTACATACACTCTGCACTTGGAGTCTCAACCTAACCCATTTACTTTTCACGCAGGTAATCACACGAAGGGGCTAGCAACTGTTTTCTGGCGCCGTTGTGGGGTAACTACGTGAAGGGCCATCAGACTCTCAAGTGAATGTCAGGAACAACTCCGTGTGAGTCTGATTTTCAGAAGTTTGCTACTATTCTTGGGTACTCTTTCCGTGGCCATCCTCCTCTTGGTCACCGTATGCATGGTGTAGAGAAGCCCAACAGGAACAAAGTTATGAGGAACATGTATGTTCCGGGTGGTATTATTGGCAAGAAAGAAGGCATCCTCCCTCTTTATGATCAGCTTGTGACTATCTTTCGCTCCAACATTACTCCGAGTGGAGGTAATAATGATGCTCTCACCAGTCCTCTGATAAATCTGCTAGGCCTTGCGGAGAAATGCATTGAAAATGAAGACCCGGATTGTGACTTTTCCATAGACGTGATGGACTACATTTTTCATGAGATATATGATGCCATGGTTTGTGGGACTACTATTCCTTATGCCCCCTATGTGATGCTGCTTATTAAGGATACCTTGCGTAACCATGATTTCACTAAGGAGGTCGTTGTGTCTCACTATTTCAAGAAGGTCTACAAGAATAAGACTTAGCCGCTGCTCTTGCTAGTGCACCTCCTAGGGATTCTTTCATGAGAGATGCTTGTTCTAATGGAGCACCCCGTCAGCCTTCTGCCGCTGTTTTTACTCCTAAGTCTAAGAAGCTCAATTGGTTTCAGAAACACATTCTGTGCATGCATGTTGACATTCGCCATAGCCAGTATGATGCTTACTGTGAGAGGCAGCAGATCCTTAAGAGGCTCCCCAGCTTGTCAGGTGACCCTCATGTGTTAGATCCTCTTCCCTATGACCGCTGGAATGCCGGTGCTTGGACTCCATGGATTCAAATGGAGAACTACCTTCTTGAGTCCACTTCTTCAGCCTCAGCCTCTACCCGCTCTCGTGCCGCTGCTCGTGATGATGAAGATGAAGACTCAGAGTCTGAGGAAGAATTTGAGGAGAATGATGCTTCTTATGATGATGATGAGGACGAAGACGAGGATGTCGCGTGATCCCTTGGGACGTAGCATCGCTCTTCTTCCCTTTTTTGTGTCTTGATGCCAAAGGGGGAGAAGTAGTTCTATTAGGTCCTACGTGGGATTTGCATGGGTTCGGGCACAAGCATATGCGTTTATCATTTTATTGCGCGTGTGTCCATTTATAACTTATTCGCTATTTTACTATGTGTGTCGAACATATTTGCTTATGTTGTGTGAGTCTTATGGATTTCTTCTTGTCGGTGGTTAAGACATATATTATGATATTATTATGCAACAGTTATCTCTACAATTCTATATGCACAAGGTATGATTTCCACCTCAAGTCTCTACCTAGTGTGTGACTTGTCTCAAATTATGCATTTGTTGAGGTTTGTATCATGCATTGTATCTTGTTGGAAATTATACCCCTCCATATGTGTGCTTTTGCATTCGAGGCAAACCGTTTATATGCACACATCTAGGGGGAGTCCTTTCCATTCCTTCTTGTGATCATGATCTAGTTGTGAATTTTATTGCAAATCCTAGTGTTGTCATCTAACACCAAAAAGGGGGAGATTGAAAGAGCATATGTGATCCCTTGTGTTTTGTGTGTTAGTTAACAACACTAGTGACACTTTAATCAAGTATGAGTGTTGCAGATCTTAGTTGTATATAAGCATCGACACCAAAAAGAAGAAAACCGACTAAGGTTCAGAACAGTCAAGTGCCGAAACCAACCGAATATTTGCTACCGGAAATTCCATTTCCAACCGGATTATCCGGTTCAGAAGTTCGAGTAAGAAAAATGGCTAAGGACCAAGACCTCTGCGTACTGGAAGGAGCCAGAAATTTCCAACCAGAAATTCCGGATCCAACCGGATTATCCGGTTCTAAAGGTGAAGCTCAGGAAAAACGACTAAGGACTGGAGGGACTCAGTGCTGTAGGGAGCCGAAAATTTCCAGCCAGAAATTCCTGCTTAGAATCGGATTATCTGGTTCAACCGGATTATCCGGTCCATAATCGGACCGGAATATCCGGCTCTCTGCTTCTCCAATGGCCAGAATTTTGGGAGGGGTTTATACCCCTCCACCTACCTCCAGCCAAATTAGCTCGCCCACATTTGAAGAACACCATTGTTGCAAGCTCAAGAATCACTAGATCTCCCAATCCCTCCACCCAAACTTGTTGATCTTTGGAGGATTGAAGGAGAAGGCCCGGATCTACATCTTCACCAAGCTGATTTACATTTCCCCCTCATTTACTTGAGGGACCATTAGCTAGGTTTCCTTTGGGAAAACCTAGCTTCTTGTTGTACTTACTTGTTGTTCTTGTGACAGATTGTAGCCGTTAGGGAGCCCCCAATCTAGTTGTGGGTTGTGCCCCAGATTGTTGTTGTAAAGGCTCCGGACTCCGCCTTGAAGGTTTCCGATAGTTGAAGGTGAACCAAACCTTTGTGGTGCGGTTCATCGGAGAAGAAGGTGAAGCTTTTGTGGCTGTTGAGCCATTGTGTTGGCTCACACCTCTCCAACAAGACGTACTCCCCTAAAAGGAGGAACTCGGAAATACATCCGTGTCTCCGCGTGCTTTCACTTCGGTTACCTCTATCCTTGTTTACTGTCTTTACCTTGTGTGTCTTGTTTAGTTGCTAGCTTGTCATATAGGTAAATTCACCGTAGTTGCATATCTAGAGAATTTACCTTTCATGTCAAGCCTAAATTGAAAAGGAGTTAAAATTGGAGTAGCACCTATTCACCCCCCCCCCTCTAGGTGTCATATGATCCTTTCACCCTCCCTTAATAAAATCTTGGATGAGGTCACACCATTTTTCATTAAAACCTTTCATACGCAACGTCTGCAATAAGAAAGGCCATTTTACTTTATCATAAGCTTTTTCAAAATCAATTTTTAAAATCACACCATCCATTTTCTTCCTATGAAGTTCATGAATAGTTTCGTGTAAGACAACAACCCCCTCTAGGATATGTTGTCCTGGCATAAAAGTTGTTTGTGTTGGTCTAATAACTTTGCGAGCTATATGGTTATACGATTTGTTCCAACTTTCGTGAAAATTTTGAAACTCACATTAAGGAGACAAATTGGCCTATATTTCTGAATTTGGACCGCGTCCTCTTTTTTTGCAGTAAAGTGATCACACCAAAATTAAGTTTGTAAAGTGGCAATACACCTTGTTGCAACTGAGCAAACATTGCCATCAAATCCTTTTTTAAGACGTTCCAAAAACTTTTATAGAATTCAGCTGGAAACCCGTCAGGTCCCGGAGCTTTATTATGTTCCATTTGCATGATTGCCTCGAGAACTTCTTCCTCTGTAAAGTTTGCTGCGAGAATTTCATTTTCATCCCTAGAGATTTGTGGAATATCCTGAATATTTTCCTCATCTAGAGTGAAATTATTGTGAGCCAGTGCCCCAAATAATTTCTTATAATACTCAGTGATGTATACTTTTAGATTCTTGTGCCCCACTATGGTTCCTTCTTCCTGTTCTAACTAGAATATTTTCTTCTTCCTATATTTTCCATTAGCAATTAGATGAAAATATTTCGTGTTATTTCCACCTTCTTGTATATGTTTTATTTTAGCCCTTTGAGCCCATTTTGATTCTTCTTCCCGCCTTAGTTTCGATAAACTATCACTTGCCTCTCTCAAAGCATCATGTTCTGATGAGCTGAGAGTACAAGTTTCGGATTTAATATCCAGTTTGTCAATAATATTAATTAGTCTTTCCTTTTCCTTCTTGTAAGTACCACTTCTATGACGCGCCCATCCTCTAAGGAAGCGTCTTAAGTGTCTTATTTTGTTTTGCCATATTTCAATTGGGCTGTTTCCCGTGTTAACAGCATGCCATTCCTTGTTGACCATTTCAAAGAAACCATCCTCCCGTAACCAGGATAGCTCAAATGAGAACAAAGAGGTATTGCCCAAGTGAGCTTGTTCACCTGAGTCAACTAAAAGGGGCGTATGGTCCGAGCCTGTCCGTGATAACGCTTGTACTGTTACCAACGGAAACTTTTGTTCCCAGTCAACACTAGCAAGTACACGATCAAGCTTCTCATAATCATTCTGGATCCGTGATTTGGACAGTGATGATCAAAGAAAATCATATATGAAGATTTATTTTAGATAATTGATCGTCCGGGCGTGAGAGATGTGATCAGTTTCAACATCCGTTATCTTGGAGTCAGATTTATTAGTGGGACTTACTATAGCCGAATGGAAATAAGTGGAGGAAATAATCGAAAAAAATGCTCAGTGGTCGAAGAGGAGAATACATGTCTACCGGTAGACGCTCGGCATTAGCCAAATCCGTGCTTACGAATATGAAAAATAAAACGCAGCTAGCGTCTCAAAATCATTGTTATTCGAACTATCTATCGTTCTGGATCCGTGATAATCAAACAGATATTCATGATCTTCTGTGTGATTTGGACAGTGATGATCAAAGAAAATCGTATACGATGAGTGGTCGAAGAGGAGAATACATATCCACCGGTAGACGCTCGGTGTTAGCCAAATCCGTGCTTACGAATATGATTTTATACATTATCCTTCTTCCTAGTGGAAACAAGAGTTTTGGAAAGACTACACTATTATATGTCTAACTTTTATTGGCACATTGATCAAGAAAAAAAATCGTTTCACAAAAATGGAGTGTCCTAGGCTGGCTCACAATCTATCATTTAGATGTTGAAAACACCATTTTTGTAGTAAATAGTTGTTTAAACTTCTTACTGAAGATGAGGTATGGCAGGATGTTGTAGGAAATAAACACTGTGCCTACAACGAACATTCCATAATCATTTCATCTCCTACCCTCCCCTCCTCCTCCGCCTCCCTTCTCTCTAATCATAATTGACCTACTAGAAGTTGCCAGAGCATCTCCACCGGCGACTTCGGCAACCCCCATAAAATGACCGCTTTGGGGACTCCCAGACACTTGTCAGGACGGATGAGGGCGGCTTCCCCCGTTGTATTTTTACTCTAGAAAATCCACTCATTGGATCTTCTATGAAATTTATTTATCGTAGCTGGTGAAAAATGGGTTTAAAGACACATGGGCCTGCCTAGCCACATAAAATACTCGGAATTGAACGTTTAGGTGGTCTGTTTTGTGGCCATAGAAAAAAATATTGTAGCCATAAAAATATGACAAAGGAGTGCGCCTAATCAAGAAAATTATCTTAGTGAATCGCTTGAGTGGTTGCCATGTGGGCCAATTCGACGTGGAGCGCGTGTCCGGACATGTTCGGTGGATGGATTGTAGGTGCACTCCATGATAGGCTCACTTCTTTAGGAACACAATTTTTACGGCAGAGCAGATTTGGCTCCCGAGTTCACATCCTTCTGGTTGAGTACGAAATTCGGTAAAAATAGAAAGAAAAAATATGAAAAAATCAGAGACTAACACGTTAAAGTGTTCTACATACGTGCCAAAGTTTCGTTAAGAAATGACTTTGTTTGTGCTCTGTACGAAAAAGACCGAATCAGTGCTATAAAAAAGACAGATCTAGATCTCATGTTAGCCACGGAGTTTGTCTTTTTTTGCACAAAGCAGAAAAAGTGTCATTTTTTACGAAATTTTGCAAGTATGTAGGGAATTTTAAGATGTTCGTCTCTCTGATTTTTTTCAGATTTTTTTGGAGTGTTTGTATATTTTTTTCGAATTTCATACTTAACTAGGAGCATGTGAGCTATTTTTGAATTTTTATCAAGTACTTGGGTATCAAGATTTTTTTTCACGTGGGCCTCAATTTCGTTAGAAATTTTCCCGGTTGGAGCACGTGTTATAGAATCTAGACCATATTTTCACGTGGGCCTCAATGACATTTTTTGTGAAGCAAGTACAAAAAATATGGTGGAAAATGGCACCCATCCAATTATCACACAAAGTAGACCATATTTAATGGATAATCTAGCAATATTAGGAATTTTCTCGGTTTTTACCTAATTTCGTCTATTTAAATGACTTTTACCTATTTTCCGAAAGTAATTGAATTTTGAACTACAAGTGTGTGATAGTTTGCTCTGAAAATTTTACAAAATTCATTTTAAGATACACCAGTAGTGGTTATATCACAGAACCGTCGATAGTTTTGAAAAATGTGACCTCTTTCGATGAATAGACACAGTGTCCATTTTGACCATTTTTTCAACAAAATAAAAGAAAGTGAAAAAATACTCAGAAAATGAAATCCTTTGGCATGGAGTCATTTTATGTGTACTAGTTGTTCGGAAAAATGATAAACTTGAGTTTTGACAAAGTTTCCAAAAAAACTTCTTCACAAAAAGGTTAATCATCTATCAACATGTAGAAGTTTCGAGTCAAATGACCTAGATATGATCATTCTCATGGTATAGTTTGTGATAATGTGCCCATATTCGACACATAGGTGTATCTTGGTATGGCAAACAATGTTGTAGAACTGAGTTTTTTCAAAATATTTTTATAAATATCATTTTTCGTTTTTTAATTATAAAAAATGACATTTTTTGTGAAGCAAGTACAAAAAATATGGTGGAAAATGGCACCCATCCAATTATCACACAAAGGAGACCATATTTTATGGATATTCTAGCAATATTAGGAATTTCTCGGTTTCTACCTAATTTCGCCTATTTAAATGACTTTATGCCTATTTTCCGAAAGTAATTGAATTTTGAACTACAAGTGTGTGATAGTTTGCTCTATTTTTTTTACAAAATTCATTTTAAGATACACCAGTAGTGGTTATATCACAGAACCGTCGATAGTTTTGAAAAATGCGACCCCATTTCGATGAATAGACACATCGTCCATTTTGACCATTTTTATGTGCCAAAATGACTTTTTATTAAGCAAGTACCAAAAATATGTTGCAAAAAGTCATATACATGATGAAAAAGATGATATGGATCTCATAATTGGATTCCTCTCATTTTTCTAATCGACTTAGACATTTTATTTGTCAAATTTCGATTTACGGATTTAAATATATGAATTATTTCATATTAAATGTAAAAAGGAAAATATAAAGTAAAATTCATTTTCTTGTTATTTATTCAAAATATACTATTACATAATCATTGTTACTTATTCAAACAAAGTTTTAAAATTTAAATAATGAAAAAGTGTAACATCATAACCGAGGGTTAATATGATTGATAGAGTAAGTTCTAACATCTCATTTGGAAACTAATTTGAAAGGAACTTAAAAGTTAATCGTGCTTGGGTTGGAGCAATTTCAGGATGGGTGACCGAATGGAAAGTTTGACCAGGATAAGTACTTTGACCTATGACTAAGTGTATAATTAGAGATTAAGTATCCGTCGGCTTATACCTATGCCGGTGGCTTTCTTGGCTAGCCCTACGGGCACGTATGCCGACGGAGCTAAGCCAACGGCATTCTGGGCTATGCCGACGGCAAAAAGCCGTCGGCTTAGCTACTCAACTATCAACTATGCGTTTGGAAAGACCAGTAAGAAGAAATTGTTTCAAGTCTGCCCCCAATCCACCTCAATTTCAGCGTATGCGCGACAAGTTTATGAGAAGAAACGACGAGTGCAACTTTGTGGGAGACCGATGGATGCTTTCTTCGCGTTAGATATATTGTATCATTGTTTCCTCACTTGGAGAAGTGGCCGGCGCTCAATATGAGGCGAGGCATGATTATCCAGGCATCGCAAGTCGTGCGCTTGTTCCAAAATGTTTCTAGAAAGGAGCATGAAGTTTGGAATTTGAACCCGTGGTCGCGGTTTGAAACTGCCCGGCGTGGAGGTATTACTTTGGAGTCGATGTGTAATGGAAAATGACGGTTGCAGCATGTCGAGAGCTCCTTTTCTACACCACGTTTCAGATCACATTGAGAGATTCTTGATTGGATAGCTCATGTTATGTAAACGATTCTTGGCTAGTTCGTACCTGGTACATGCTCTGGGGGTTACGCTGCGCCAGAATGTTGTTCCTTTTCGTATCACGGCCGGCCCCTGCGTGGGAGGTACAAAGTGCTAGAGAAAGTACGCTTTGGTCGGGCAGATGCTTCCAGGGAAAACGTGAATTCAGCGATGTACTCCCTCCGTTTTTTAATATAAGATGTTTTAGCATTTGTCTACATGCACATGTACACAAATGTATATAGACATATGTTAGTGTGTATATTCACTCACTTTAGTATGTATCTAGACAACATGTGCAACACCTAAAACATCTTATATTAAAAAACGGAGGGAGTAGCTTTCTTTTAACCAAAGGGCATTGTAGCTTTGTACTGTGGGAAAATGCTCGCATGTTGAGCGGTACAAAGCTTCAGTCGAAAAGTTTGGGTAATCGATCTTCCACTCTGAGTCTTTGACCGTCGAGTTGTCGGGGTTTACTTTATCCCCAGATACCACCACGGTTCTTCTTTCCCAATAAATCTTCTTTATAGTTGCAGGCTTACAGTTCAGCGTCCATGTTGTGTTTTTTTAATTTTTCTTCTTGAAAGGGAAAACATGGAGATTCATAGAGTATGCTACTCCTAAAAGAAATGAGAACATGAGCAGTAAGGTTCTGTTTAGCAGATGCCAATCCACGCGTGCTGATATCACACTTTCCATTTCAGCAAAAATGGAAAATAATGGTCAATTTATGACTTCCTGTTTATGCATTTCCTCCCTCCTTGAGTTACCTTGTTGTCACACTCCTAGTTCAACATACAACAGCGAACCCATGAGACAAATCTATGTACATTTTGTGGCATATTTACATCTCCACACATCAGTTAAAGCCAGGTTAAAGAGTTGCAAGGTTGCAACAACAAACCCAGGAGGTATCTAACTATACATATATCAAAGCTCACGCTCTCAGGGGTCCCTCGCGGTGGCCACGTCGCCCGCACTGTAGAAGTGCGTTTTTACAGTGCGCAGATGCCTCCGCGCCGTCCGATCTATATCCGACGATCTCCGCGTCAACGTATCCTGTTTTGAATTTTTTAAAACTTCTCCAAAAAAAATTAAAAAAACATACATGGATGTAGCTAACTCTATTTACTACGATCGTGCAAAAATTCACTGCAAAACACCTTATATTTTGGACTCAGAAAAAAAGGCAAAATCAACAAATTTTAGAAGCTAGACTAGAAACGCGTACTGTTCACCGATCAGGTTACTGTTCATCAGGGCCATGCACGGAGAGCGACATGCTGCCTTGGCCCATGGCGGCAGCCCTGCACCCCCTAGAAGTGCATTTCTACAGTACGCGACCGACGGCCCACACTTTTTTTTGCAGAAAAGTCTCCGCCTTTTCCAAAAATTGTGAATCGGTCCTCCGGCATAAAACACACGCGTGGGCCAACGCTTTTTTATAGAAAAGTCCCCACGTTTTCCCCTATGGTTTTTTTAGAAAAATCCCCGCGTTTTCCAAAAAATATGAAGCGGTCCTCCGGCCTACGGTGCACATGTCTTCGCACAGTCCGATTCAGATCCGACGGCCCGTGCGGCGCTTTTGCGGAAAGACCCTCGCATTCACCGAAAATTACGATTCACTCTCCTTTTCATGATAATATGTACATGAAATATATGCACGTCGACGGGTAGGTTTCATTCCCGTGATCGGTTTCGAGTTTGGTCGACTCTAACTTCTTAATTTTGGATCCAAATTCGCAAAAACATTTGACAAATTTTGTCAAATTCGTCACACCCAGTCATCCATTTGAATTTTCCTTTCACGAGTAGATGAATACCACCCTTCCAAACAACTTTCATGTTTTAACCTTTTTATTTTGACGGACATATACATATTTCTCTCTAATATTCAAATTCGTTGTACTTTAGGCTGTGAAAAAAGACAAATTCTGACAGATTCAAAATTTCAAAAATCTCGCTTTTTTTGCAGAAAAGTCCCCACGTTTTCCAAATCGGTCCTCCGGCCTACAGTCCTGCCTATAAGCTGAAGATTATAAAGCTGATTTTGCCGAGCAATTTCCATCAGCAGTTCACTTCCATGACAGAAAATCCGTGGAAATTGTTAGGTTGATAACTTTGAGTCTTGTGGCACAGGTTGATGTACTCCCTAATGACCTGCTCCAAGTGGTTTATCTTGATCAGAGTGATCCATTTTTTATTGGTGAGCCCATCTGCAACAGAAATCTTTCTACCTCTCCTGTGCTTGAAAGGGCAGGGTATTGATCTTTAGGGGTTAGCCCATATAACCAATGATCAGATCAGAAGTGTCAGTGCCACTACCAATGGTAATGCATGTGAGGCTTGGAAGAGAGATATAATCTCCTTTGATATTGGTAGAGGGAGGCAGGGAGCCCCTGCCAAGGTTTATCAGCACACTTCTTACTTTGCCAAAGCCACCGCAGCTTGAGAGCGCGACCTTGATAGAGGATATTAGGGATTCCAAGCCCACCAAATTGCACTGGGGAACAGAGCTGCGACCATTTGACCAGGCATTTACCACCACTGACCTTGTCAGACCCAGCCCAAAGAAAGGCAGGCTGGATTTTCTCCACTTGCTTCAAACAACAGAAGTTCACTACCATTTTGAGGTAACTAACAACCGCCTATGTACACCCAAATTAAGGTCAAAATTGCATGTAGCAGAATGTATCATCAGCTAACAGGGTGAGTCTAGACAGAAACAAATAACACTTCCATAATCAAGTGCAGAGCTACCACCTTACGCCATCAAGAGACAACATGGGAGTCTCCCTGATGCTATCCATAGTAGAGGAAGAACCAAAGAATGCGAAATCAGATGTACCAAACAAGCCGCTCTTGGGGTTGGCTTCGACTAGCGCCATACTGTGGCCATCTTCAAAATCATTGCAAATGCTTCGATCCGGCGGGAAACGAAACATAGCTCCTAAACTGCCACCATGAGAGTGGACATGATGTGATGATGACCACAATTCTGTGGATAAATCACACGTATTTTCCCAGTTTTGCTTACAGGGACGCTCTGAATATGGAGACGAGGAATCCAGACAAGCGTCATCTGCATCCACGGGAAAAATGTTGTTGCTGTCCTCTGGGTCACGATGACAATCAAGAATTCCAGAGTACTTGGAAAAACTTGAAGCAGTGAATGTCACAGGTAACCGATCCAGCCCCTGTACGAGCCCAGTATCAGAATTATCAAACAACTCTGCCTCTGCCTCCATTCCAGCCAAACAAGATATACGGACAGCAGAGTCACAAAAGCTCTTTGGGCCCAGCTCAAAAGGATAATCTGAAGTTGAACATATGGAATCCAGGCAACTTCTGTTTCGATTTGACACAAGGCTGTTGCTCTCACTAGCATGGAAGATGGAGATACCGCTAAAAGCGTTGTTATCAAGAATTCCATCTCTAAGGTCTGAAAAGGTTGAAGTGCATTTCTCATGTGACTGGTCAAACGCAGATAGAAGTCCAGCAGAAGAATTACCAAACAATCCTGCCTCAGTCAAGTCCTCCCTCTCTAGTCCAACTGATCTAGAAGTACAATGCTCTAGGGATCTGGAAAGATCCGGTTGCCAGGAAGTATTTGACAGCGCATACGGTACCACAGACTGCTCCCTGATCTGACAGGGGAAGGACAATCGCTTAGGAACTGATTCAGTGTCTGTCACCAACAACATAGGATCCCATCCATGATGATCATATGGCTCACTCTGAATATTATCACCCAATTCATTAGCTGAAGCTGGTCTGTGTTTCGTGAGAGGTTGGACATCTTCTAGCAACATGTTGGAAACCTGGTTGTGAACAGTGTCTCTTTTCCAATCAGAACTTGAAAGATTTGTAGTATATGCTGATGGTAGCGGCATGCACTGATGTGCTTCACTGTCCCCACAAGGTAAGCCGTTTTCCCAATCAAGAAAACTTGGAAGGCCCCGATTGTCTACCCATGGCAAGGCTAATTGACGTGATTCGTCACTTGCATAAGAGGACGAATCCTTTCCTGATCTCAGTTTTCTTGATGAATTGAAGTCGCCCCTGTAATCAAGCATGTTTTCGAAATGACCTCCGGGATCAGAAAGAGTATGTCTGTGAACCATTTCCCTCTGTCTCATGGACTCTTTATGGTGCTGCATTGCATAAGGCAACTATCAGAGGTAAAACTGATAACTAGATAACAGAATAACTTTTAGTACTAGGTAATAATGCATTTGTTCGAATGACAAAGGCTCAGCAAAGAGTACCTTTCTTATTAGGTTGCTGGTGCCTAACCTTTGCATGATATCAGCGAAAAATTCTGATCTGAGAAATGTAATCATCACGCTAACGAAATTAGACTATACGAAAGTATAAACTAATCGAATTATTCAATAATATAATGACAACCTTTTTAGCAATAACTCGCAACTTTCCGTCTCCGCTGTTTTTGAAGCTAGCTTTAATAGATTTCTTCTCTTTTCTGAAAACATCCGTCCACTCCCAGGTTCTGTGTCCATTACCAGCACAGCACAAATAGTAACATGATGGGATTAGCAACCCATCTGAATGTAGCAATTGCAAATTTGAGCAATACACTGCTAACAGAATATATCTCACAAGTACATCCTTACAAAGCTTTTAGGAACTTGGGAAGTATTCCAGAATTTAGATAAAATGAATAACCGTCTCAACAAGGCGAGGTATCTAAGCAGTAACATGTGCTTGTATCAGGCAACAATTGCAGGGCACGTATCAGCATCCAAGCAAGGAAAACATATATAGATTTCAGAACAGATGTCTGATAGTTAGCGAGGCAAAACAACTAAGAACAATAAGATACCAGGATTTGCATGATATCCTTATATCCTCATTTATTTAGTAGTACATCTTTCATTTGTTCAGTTCCAAGTCCCAACCATGGTAAATAAAGCTTCAACTATCAATGACACCATCATGGTAAAATATATGTGATATAAACGTACAATTTCCAGGAAGGTTGACTATACACAGAAAGACTTTTGGCAGTGTGTAGTACTTCTTTTGGGAACACAGCAGTAAAGTAGCAATTACATTATGTATTTGTATTGGGTGATGAGCATGTGCTCACCAGTATTTCTTGAAATCCCTGCAAGTTCAAATGGTGTCTGAATCATGGGTTTCAAAACATGACCAGTTGGGGCACCATCACAAGGTTTTAACTGAGGTGTATCATGATTGTCATGTTCTGCAGAGAAGAGGACTTATAGTTAGAAGAATCTAACACTGCCTCACTCATATATAAAAGAGGAGGCCAAAGAAAGAAAATCATACCAAAATGTGAGGCTTGCACTTCCATTTGCTCATTAGAAAATGCATTATTCGAGGGTGTAGCAGGGGTCTGATCGGGACACAGGGTAACCTTTTGGACAGGGAACTTCTTCTGCGACGTCACATTATGTGCTTCTACAAGATGCAGAAAGAACACAAGAATTCCATATGAATGATCCACTGGGGCTCCTTTTAATGTATGAAGCAAGAGGAACCGAAGAGAATGAGAATATAGGGCATCAAATGGACGTGTATACAGAGTTACAAACCAATTCTCTCGCCCTCTTTTTGCTTGGAGATGCTTGGCACATTGTTTTGATGAGATGGTCTGAAGGAATGGGATCTACAGCCTGACTGTTCCCACATTTTCTTAAAGAATTTTAACTCGGAAGTTTTCGCATCGGAACCTGCATAGCAAGTGATGTCCAAATAAGAGTGTCAAAAGGCACAGATTATTTTTTATTTTTTCTGTTACTCCAATCCTAGGGCAGACTTGTTTGCCCGACGCTGTTTATTTGCTACCTTGAAAGTTTGAATACAAGTTTTCAGGTGGGTTGTTACCAACCCAGCACTGATTCTTCCAAAAGAAAAGTATTACATTGCTCCAACAGTCTAACGGGTACATTGCAACTATCCTTGAAATTTTTGAACATATTGAACCTTTGCCTAGTAATTACAATAAGCAAATAGGTTGACACATAAGAAAAGAATTACAGTTGACAGACTATACTAGTGGCAGTGGCAGTGTGGCACGCACAACGCCCATTTTAAGGTTTAATTTAATTTCATCTACCAGAAAACTAATGCATTGCGAAACACAAAAGGAGGGGGCTATATAAATTCTGCACTGTTACAAAATGAAAGGGATTCCAGTGAGACAAGAACCACCTTGGGGCTTGGGTTTCTCAGCTCTGCCTGTGTTAGCATCCTGTCTCGCATGTATGTGATGACCACCAGCTTCGCTTGCAAATCGAACCTTTTTCTTTGGCCTCCCATCTGCCATTAGGTACTCAATCATTATATGAAGCCAGAAAATTAAAAATGATTTCCAGGAAGAAACTCTCACTGTAAAGGCTGCAATGACCAACATGATGGTGCTTGAGGGTAAAAAATAAGCCAATAGCCGGAGCTCTACACACAAAATCCAAACAATTTGGGGAAAGAAATCCTAAAACGCCATGGGCTCGCACAAACCGCACATTCCAGTTTCATGAAACACGTACAAGAACGGGTGGAAAGCATCCACACGTCGGCAGGGATCGCCCAAGCACACGGCCTTAAACTAACACGAAATCATTCTAATTCGACAGTGGAATTATCCCAAGTCTCCCAAAAATGTCACGAACTATTCTATCTTTCTTGAAAAAGAAAAAAAAAAGGACAGGATCAACATTTCAATCCAATTACAATCGTGGCACCGATTTTAACTCCGCTGCGTTTCCTGAGCCCTCTAACCCACGCAATCCCAGTTCGACCCACAAGATGGGACCTTCTCTCTCGATCTTGCTTCCAGGAACTCGAGGGATATCTAAACTCGAATACAAGAAAGCGCAAAAGCGGTGGAGGTGGGCGAGACGGACCTGTAGAGGAGGGTTCGGGGGCAGGCCTAGACGCCGGCGGGGGCCGGAAGGCCAGGCCTCCTGGTGGCCGCGGCGGCTTAAGAGGGCGGCTGCTAGGGTTCCGGCGCTGGGGACGATCCATCGCCCGCCGCCGCTGCCGCTTGGGTCGGTGCGCGCCAACACCCAAAGGAAGGAAGCGGGGAAGTTTGGGCCTGCAGTTCTCGCGTGTGGTCAACTGACAAGTGGGAACCCACATGGCAATTACTACCTCCGTTCCAGATTATAAGCCGTTTTGGTCAACTGTTTTACCTAGCCAAAACGGCTTACATTAATTGGAGAAAAGCGGCAGAAGGAAAAAAGGATGAGAGAAGGAGGGTCCGTTTGGCATCTAAATATTTTAAAGTATTCTGAGAATATCATTATTTAAATAACCGAAGTATTGAATATTTTGAGATGTTTTGATGCAATGAATAATGTGGTTTCAAAACTGAAGCATCCCCCCCCCCCCCCCCAAAACTGCATTTTTTTATCGTTTTGACCTTTTTTGTAGACTAAGAAATTGTATATTCATCCGCCTAGCACTGAAATATTCCATTCTTTGAATAATGTGGTTTTAAGAAAACTGAGCTCCCAAACTAAGCCTGAGAATCGCAAAGGGACTCATGAATCGACTGTAGGGTCTCATTTAAGTGTGAGCTCTGGACCATACGATCAACACAATATGTAACCTTCTCCGGCGTTGTATAAATGCAAACGCTCACAAACACGCCCTATACCCGCCATATGATAGCACACATGCACAACTTATCTCTATGAGTACCTTCAAGGGAGACCAAGTCGACAGATCATGAGGTTGACAAAGTCACCACATGCGAATCGCTTTTGACGCGTGACAGACACAATAGGTACAACTGAAAATATCGCGGATTAAATTCTCAAATAAATCTAGATAAATGTGAACACTCATACCAGTTCTAGAATGTGAATATAGATGAGTTGGATCCACCATGAGGAACCCTAACCAACCGTACCGTCATTTCTCCCAAGGCAATATATTTTATGTATATAAATTCAACATTGCTTGAATCATTTTCCCGTGGTTTGCAAAAAATTGTGTAAGAATGCTAAAGCATTTAGAACACGGTCATGTAGCAAAAAGTCAACATATGTAGCAAAAAGTCAACGCATGTTGCATATCCCATTGAACGCATTAAAATCATTGAGGAAAATATATGGCAAGATAGCAAAATCAACTAATGCAAAAACACGAAATGACCTCTGCAGTATGAAGATAGCATCTCATGCACATGCCCAAAATCATTGCAACATTGCCACACATACCCAAGAGCACTTGTGGATTTCCACCACACATGGAAGCTTCAAATCGGCTAGTGTTACACTTGAGGGTGTGCGAAAATGAACCGTGATGTATAAATTTTGTACTACCGCTAATTTAGAAGGAAAATGAACTACTCCAGCTTTTCTCAGCTGGTTTTAGCCGGTTTGAGTCAAACTGTTTTTGCCTACCTCTAGTTACACTTGAACAACCATAACAATGAAACAAAATTTGTACTTTTGTAGACACGTTTTAGTATATCTGTTCATTCATTTCGGACAGTATATAGTCCATGGCAAAATATCCAAAACATATTGCAATTCACGGAGTAGTTGACATAAAAAAGGCTCCACATATGTACCGCTGACGAATTATCATCTTACATTTAGATTTTAAGATAAAAAATATCATCGTCCTAGGGTGGAGTTAAACTCTGGTTCTCGTAGTGAACCGAGCTCGATCATAGATCCAGACCGTACAAACTAACAACTCTGGCAAATTAGGAGCCATCTGCATGAAGTTGGCAAGCATGAACACAAACACAACCCAATTCCAGGCAATCTCAATATCCCAATGCCCAGTGTTTCATCATGCCATTTCACAGAGAAGGCAATCTGAACATCTAACAGAACATCGTCTGAACCAAACCATTCGGTAAAATATTCACAAACCAACGTCTTTCTTTCAACAGATATATACCATAACAGACCCTACAAGGAAAATGGGAGATAAACATGCACCGCGAAGGTTTTTCTGTTCCCCTTTGTACAGTGTGAATGGTATAATATCACACGTGACATGGAAATAAACAAGACAAAATATCAGACAAGAAAAGCCAGCAGCTAAATACATGAGCACCACCTGTCTGTTCTATACAAATACACAAATGGATGATACCATATCCCGGTCCCATCCAACCAAATGTCCATGTGGCACACAAAAGCGACACTATTCATTGGTTCGCATCGATCGGTGTGCCAGACCTTGCCTGTGATATGCGATTAGCGTAGATTGTTACTAACCGCAGCTGTGTGCTACTGAGCCCCTCCAGATATGGTACAAACGCTTTCCCTAGCATGATGTAGATATCCACCAAACAGAATACAACAGTCTGAAGGAAGTGCAAATGATATCAGATGTGGAACACCAAAGATCATCAAATGTAAATTTTGCCATACATAAATCCAGAAAATACATAATGTCGAGCATGTTTAATGTGCACTAACAATGAGTAAAATAAAAATGGTCCGCTACAAATTGGAACTCCTAGGTAGGGAAAAAAACTATTCTCTACCATATCATGTACCAATATAATGCAGGATGAGGATATAAATCAAGAGATCCATTGATTAGCAGATAGGAAGTAAAAACAGATCAGGACTATATGCTTTGAATTTCAGTCGGGTATCAACACGAAACTGGAAGGCATGTTGAGTTACTGAGTTCTTAATCAAGAGATCACCCCGCGAAAAAAAATCACGAGTTTGGGTATATTAACTTGGGTGGGTGGGTGGGTGGGGGGGGGGGGGGCAAGGCCACATCAGTGGTACCGTGGCAGCAGATCTGCAGCATCTACCAGCAGTTTATGCCGGTTTCAGCATGATTCCGAGTTTCACAATGACCATAAAGAGGTTCTGTGTTTTATGTTAAAACTTTTAAGTCGGCTAATAGCTTCCACCCGCATTATCATGTGCTACCACCCCATATATATTCTGCTTATAAGCTGAAGTGGAGATTACAGTTGGCAGATAAAATCCTGGTCTTTGTTGTTGCCTCAAATAATGGTAGCACCTTATCCCTACTTTTTAGGTACTACCAGAAGCCCATTATACTGGTGGGATATGGAACCATGCTTTTTATTGCTCTCTTAGGTACTTTACACAAGCTTCAGAGCCAACTAGTTGAGGAAACTAGCATCGCCAGCGTAAACTGTAAAGGCTATTCATCAGAAAAACATGTAAAACTACCTTGCGAATATCTGGACTCTGGTTGCTGAAAGCATCAAAAAGTGCTGGTAAGAATGAAGGCAGTTGAGCCACCAATTCCTCCTGTGAAAGCCGCCCAACCAGCTGCACGAGTACAAGAAGAATACCAACAGTTAACCATTGTTGTTCGGGATATATTGCTATAATTAACTGAGTGGACGTGTCTACAAACTAATAACTATAGAGTTCTTATCAGACGATTCTTCCCATACAAATATGACCTTGCTAACAGATGTCACAATGGTGCTTAAATGGAGAAAGTTGTCTGAATACTGCTGTACACATGGGTTATCATATCAATGGTCATAAAGCCATGATGGGCCTAGTGGCTACAGACAATACAAGGAAATACCAGGTAAACCAGAACCATTAGCTATCAGATCAATAGTTATCAAGCAACAATGAGCCATCAGATCAATAGTCGTCAAGCCAAGATGGGCCGGATGAACCAGAATACTCATCAGCTAATGGAACTTCTGAATAGAGCACTTGAAAAATGATTCTTCGAAATATATAATGATATTGTTCTCATAGCTGATTACGTGCGACTAAGATACCTTTGTCAAGCAGTTGATACACGTGACAAGTGTCTTCTCATCATCACTAACTATCAAGGGCACAATAACCTGCAGCACAAGCAAAACAATGTATACAGTAATATAAGTTGCTAACTATAGAAACTACAGATAAACATAGTAGTACTGCGGTAGTATAATTAGTAAATAGGATTTGAGTACCGGACATACAGCAAGGCATCTAAAAGGATCATATTTTGCCAACACGACATTTAAGCACTGGTTTGCTTCATTTGAAATCTGCACCGGCATTAAGAAAATATTAGCACTGCAAAAACAAAATATAACCTCTCAATTAGGAAATTATACCTTTGCCACAATATCTTTGGTCATCAACACCAGCTTTTCAAGGACAATCTCTATGGATTCCTCCATAAGATCTTTCTGAGAAAATAAATAGGCAATATCAATCATCATATTGACTACTAAAATGCATGATTTGTGAGTACCATACCTGATTGTGAAGCATCTCAGCAACTAGCGATAGAGAAATCTCCCTGACAGAAGAATCAGAGTCATCCAATACCTCAAGGACAGTTGTTAATATCTGATTGAAATACTATTTAGAAAAGGGGGTGGTATTAGAATACAAATATCATATATTGAATGATAACATATTTTAATAAAACGAAGTAACATATTAGATGCAGAGGAATTGATAGGAACTGTGTTTTGAGGGGGGAAATTGGGGGACACCAAGTAAATGACTTTAGACAGAACCCAGACGTAACCTTCTCTGTTGTTGAAATGGTAATGAATTCATCATTTTCAGAAACCATCTCGTCAGATTCAAGAATCAAGCAGGTGAATTGTACTGGAAAGGAGATGGTTTTTTACACAATAGCGTGATGTAATGAAAAGCTAAACGAGTCACTGCATTCAGTTCAGATTTAGAAAAGAACATGATGCATTCTCACGTGTAATGCATTTCCCTCCCACCCACTCAAATTTTCAGGAATCGTAGGCACCAAGATGGAAAAAAGTCATAAAACTGAACGAGCTCGTACACACACACACAACGAATGACTTGGCTGTTAAGCCCAATCATGAAGAGGAAATCAAACAAAAGTAAACTCAAAAAGAATGCGATAAGAATATCGAAGCCTCTCGTCTAAATAAAATGGGATATGAAATGATACGGTTACAGACCTTTGTCCATATAGAGTTATCTTTGTTGGCAGAAGCTTGCACCAACTGCTGTAGTGCATCCTGCTTATCTTGGGATGAAACTTCGCCATCATTACTTATCTAAGAAGGTACAACGGCATATCATCGTGATGTTATTTAGCACGATGAAAAGTAAAAACAGCATGTACCAGTATTACTCTGGAACCAACAAAGATGAAGGGAAAATAGAAGGATATATAAGAAGTACCCGATGAAGAAGTTGTGGTATGCTGGGGCCGTTAGTTGTGTGTGAGACAGCCTTCACAGAACTAAGGTCAACAAATTGATCCATGTCTTGAGTGTTGTTCACACCAGTTGTAACAACAGCATTACGTCCATCAGAACCAACACGGCCAAAATCCAGGCGAGGGGTGCCAACAGAATTTTCATCATCAATGGTGGCATCTGATTTTTCAGGATAATCTGCCCATGAGCGTGCAGCTTCTACAACAGAGCGAGCATTGCTCTTTGATTCCCTGCTTGCTGCAAAAATTTCAGCTTCAGAAGCAGGTTCGTAACAATGATTAGCATGATCAGTGTTGATGTCAGAGGTTGTTCGACCAATATGAAATGTTGATTCTTGAACTGCATGCATCCTCTTCCCTGATTCATTGTCAATGGAACTAGCAGAAACCCGTCCAAAAGGATAGCTATTCCGTGATGTCGGGTTATAACCATCTTCAGAAGTTCCAAAATCAACCTGTTCATAATCATAAGACTTGGGACGTGAACGTTCTTTCTTGCTCTGCAAGTAGTTTACCAGATCGACCTCAATACGAGGTGTATATTGCTTGAGAGCTCGCCTCACAATGTTTTGTTCTTCAATCGACAAATTTAGAATAAAGTTTAAGACTGCTGCTGAATCAAAATGAGAATAAACTGATATGATTCCTTTAATTGATGTTTCCTTCAACTTTGCATTCTTTTCATGTACCAAAGGTGCTAGTTTTGAAAGCCAAAGCTTAAGAAAGCCGCTGTTACTGTAACCTTCGACATCTACCTTGTACTTGCTGAATGACTTATTAGCGAACTCAAGAACAGCCAGTTTTGCCTTCGGAGACCTTTGTTCATCCAGTGAACGTACTATTGCAGGTAGCAATGTGTCAACAGCATATGTTCGGCCAACAACTTCCAGGGTTGATGAACATGGCTTCGAAACCAATTCCTTCGGATCAATAAGTCTTGAAAAGACATACGGCAAAATTCTTTCAACATAGCTCTCAAATGGCTTCTTGCATGCTGGAATAATATCTGCAAGTGTGGAGAAAGCTGCCTGTGCAACTTTGTGATGAGGATCATCCAAATAACGGAAAAACAGCTTCATGACCTTTTCAAAGTTCTGAGTAATTTCTTGAATGCCTTTCTGTCCTTGTTGCAATAATGTTTGAACAAAATTAAAAGCTGCAACTCTTGCTACCCAGTCTGAACTTGGACTAAGACCCTCAGATAGTGCATCATTTAGAGATGCTGGACCTTCTGTATATCCAGACATGTCATTAGATGGGACATGACCATCATCAAAACTGTGTCTTACATTCCCAGAAACCCTTGATACCACTTGCTTCCTAAGAGGCCTCTGGAAGTGTGGAACATTGTTGTTCTGCAAATTTCTGTAACTGGCATCCCTATAAGGCATATCAGTGAAGTGTTTGTCCGTATGCATTTGTGGCGATCGCCTGGTAGCCCTTGGCCATGTATCATTACTCTCATCCATAATGCTATCATCTTGAGACCTCCCTGAAGATCTTCTCAAATTCGGCATTGACAAATCCGATGTGGGTTCAGATGATAGATTACGCAAATATGGTGACCTTGATCGCCCTTTGGTGTCTACCTGAGGCACTGCGTCTATCAAACGTGAACTACCATTTCTTCTGATACTTATGCTAGGAAGGGAGGAATCCAACAATGCAGAACTCTGCAAGGAAAGTTGATCCAAAGCAGGTGTAGCAAGCGGTCTATGAGGATCACGAGAGGATGGAGGATCAACTCCTGCACTAGGAGGAAAGAAAGAGAAATTAAGGTTTCTCAAGTATATAGAAGTCATGAAATCAATAGCAATAGGGATTTGACGTTGACAACATAATAAAATAGCCTTTCAACATTTTTATCGTTAAGCAGCATAAACCATACCAAGATCCAAGCTTGTTGAGCGCACAGCTGAGAAATTTTGCCTGCCTACACCTTTCAACAGACTCTCGATCGCTGAAACCTTTTGTTTGCTTGAACTAAGCACACTCTCTATGCTTCTTTCAGAATGTCTACCAGTTACATTCGACTGCGACAGAAGAACGCTTGACGGGAGAGACGATTCAGAAGAAATTGCAGCACCCTTGTCCATTGCAACAATAGATGAAGTGTTGTATCCAGTCAAATGTGTACCACTTGCATGAGATGAGGAACGAGAAAGTTGAACACCCTTCTCATGCAATGATGAAGACGGATACCGCTTGTGCATGCCTCCGTCTTCGTCATTGATTATCTGCAAATGTGCCCAGTGTTAGATCAAACTAACAGCAACAGGGCCTCGGGTTAACATCAGGACATCACTAATGGGTACAACCTGCAATCTGTGACAATTTAATTTTTTGATAAAAAGAACAGTTTTTTAGAAAAATCTGCAAGGCTGAGCTTGAAAGAATTCACAGTACGTAGTCCTAAAACAGCTAACTAGCGCTGCTACCTTATTTCCCCGGCCTTGAACTGATCAAGGGAGATACTTGATTTGCTCTGCTTTTCACAAATTTACATACAATTCTTGGCTGTATTAGCCAAATGTAGACTTTTGATTGAGAGGTAAACATCAGGCACCGGATGCTATATATACTACTGTCTAGTAACACTTATTCAAACATAAAATAACCCAGTGTAAGATATTACAAAACCCCAAAAAAACTTCTGCTTCCATGAGATTGATAGAATGATCTATATAATATCCTTAGCTAGTTGATAGTTGCATGGGTTTTTTCTTTGTATACAAAGCTATTGTTTTCTCTCTTTTCTGAATTGGCAGCACATAAGTACATGATAATACTAATGAATATAAAATCAATGTCTTCAGCCTCATTTTTTTCTGTTATAGATTTCATAATTGGTATCTTGTGATCTGTGCGGAGAAGTAAATCCACATACCCTCTGTATTGCAGGATCAAATGACATAAAAAGCCGGCGTGATCGCTCAGGCCATGTCTTTATGAACATCCTATAGCAACTTCTTGCGATTGCACGAACCTGTATTTGCAAAATAACATTACATACAAGAAATAACACACATTAATATGAGTTTCAGGCTTACGATATTGAACAGTATTGCAATAATGTTATTAAGTTGGGAAACATATATGGTGTTAGTTCTACCTCACTCATTGCATCTGCCACACAGCACTTTATTAGGTCTTCATATAAATCAGCTGAGCGTTGTATTTCTGGAGCATCTGCCCAATATTCCAATATTAGGAGTGCATATTCACAACACCTGTCATCAGAAGAAATGTATAAGTAGCTTTAAAACCCCATGTGTGTTGAGACAATCAAGGCATAAGTACCTAGCACGGAGGATTGCACTGCGGTCATTTTTTGCTGTGTCAGCTATCAGAGGAACAATACGTGAAACCTTGCAGTTCCGTAGGATCTGCGAGAAATTGCATGTCAGAAAACTAATGAAAGGAAGTACCATGGTTCAGTACAAGAAGGCAGAAATCTCACAGTTTTTACACAGTTGTCCGAAGATTCAGCAATCACAAGCACAGTTATGACAACAAGTTTAAAAAGTGCCTGAGAATTTCATTAATATGTTAGCCTATTAGTATTAGGCAAGTTTTGCATAGCACTGAAATAGCTTCTAGAATTACCGGAATAAATATTTCAGCACATGCTTCAAAGTCACTGAGGAGTTCCTTCGATAGTACATTAAGTAGATGGCATGCCTGCGAAACAAACCTAGTCAGCAAGTTTTTTATCACCAAGAAGTTTGTCCTGTCATTGCAAATTTAACCAGAAAATGTTCTAACAGAATTCCATAACACCTGCATTCTTACAGAGTGAAACAACTTAAGACTAAACTGATGTTTAGTGGTGTAAAATAGAAAATTCTTTACCAGACCCTAATGGCTTACTGAAACTCGCAAAAGTAAAAGGTTGATTCCATCTAGTGTTGCACATCTAAGATAACTTTGACCAGTACACTCACTCATCCCGCCAACTAAGCAGGCATGGAATTCCAATGCATCAGTCTGTGCTTAACCATAATAATAAGCTTTTTGCTTTTGCAAGGGAACCTTAATAATAATCCGGAACAGACATTTCTTATTTTCTTTCTGGACTGTATAAGGAGGGGCATCGAGGTAATGGATTCAGTCCCTGTGCAGTATATAGTAAATGAGTCTAAACCTCTTTGGAACCATGTTAAAACCTAGGGAGGAATCTGGTAATCTTAGTGAGTCTGTCGCATGGTCTCTGGAGCAAAGGCTCTTTCACAGCCAGTGAGGTACAATCCACCTGATATTCAATTCAGTGCCACCATGGGATAACTGAGCCACACTCTGCAGTGGTTTGCTCTTTTCCCTTCTTCGCTTATCTTTCTTTTTACAAGGATTTCGCTTATGTTTTTGGAACACTTGCCTCCCATCACTTAACATGAGCCCATGTAGTTCCCTTCCACGTGTCTTTACAGTTTGCGTCGACATACCCATAGAACTTCGGTAAGCCATACTTGAGGTGTCGGCGAGGTAGAACCTGAATACGGTGAGTCGTCTCTACCTGAGTTGTCCTGTTCTTGTACCTAGTTGCTTCCACCTCTCAAGTTCACATGTGGTGCCATTACGCAAATTCTGTTTTAAAACCGACTTTCTATTCGTGTTAGTATTTTAGATTGGAGTCTGTGCTTGTGGGGTTGAGCACTCATCCAATGTGCCCTGAGATCTCTGCGCAGTCTCTCTCTTTTTTTTCTCGAGATTTCTCTGCACAGTCTCTGACCCCCCCCCCCAATTTACTTACATGGGGTGGGATTATTTGCACATATTCAAGGCTCATTTTATGGTTGATATCTGTTTGCGACAGACAGACATATAGATGATTTGGTGATTTCAGAAAAATGGGTATTTTTGTTGCAACTTGCAAGAATAATTATCAGCATTCAGACATTCAGCTGTCAATAACGATCAAAAGGCAAGAAAATAGTACCTGCTTTACAATGCTAGATCGTCGATCGCATAGCTGAGAGGACAATGGATGAACTAGCTGCTTCAAGAGTATGAAAAATGATGGATAATCAATTGCGCCTGATACAAAAAAATTCAAGTAAATATGCACAATCATGTTAGCAAGAGAGGACGAAAAAAATTAACATTGCATATGACCAGTCAATACTATGAATGGTTTATAGTGTAATATAATATTGATACAATTTCGTCGCTCTCTCTCTGTCTAACCTCCCTCATTCCGTCGCTCTCTCTGTCTAATAAATGAGAAGGCAGCATGCCCACTAATGTCATACTGAAGTTGCAGAACTTCTGCTGTGACACAAGAGGGTGCGATGGAAAGTGTCTCTCTCATGGACAGTCTTGGTTTCCAGCATCCAGACCTGGCTAAGTCATTAGGCTGCATCCTGCCTATCTTCTTAAAGGAAACAGATGATCTATTTTATTATTTCACTTCGTGTTGAAAAACGGATTACCCTACCTTTGGATTTCCCCTCAATTCAGCTTCTACATGCAACAATAACTTCAAGACTGACACAGGTATATTTTTTGAAGAAAGCAACTTAATGACAAAACAAAAATGTATGTAGGAAAATAGGACATTGGAGACAAAAGATCAACCTCCATAAACCAAGGCTTCGATCCTTTGCATCGCAGCTATACGTATAGACCAGTCCTTTTCTGGATTAAGAGCAGATGCAATCTTCTCAATCTCTCTAAGTAATTCTTTCTCTGAATGAACTCTTATGGGTTCCACTGGTTTTTCAGTAATATCTGTATCACCTGGAAAACAACACAAAATCCCGCGATACATCATCAATACGGTGATGTGTGTAAATCCCCAAAACTTCAGAAATAGTAAATTAACATAAAACTAGTATTGTCACAGCAAATTTGACTACTTAAACTTCGTTTGCTAAATTATTTTACTACAAAAATATCCCATAAAATAGTAGAACAAGAAGCCCCTACTTTATATACCAAGCAAAGAAATGATGATACATACCTCTGAAAGGGACAACTGCATTTATACACATTGAGTGGATGGAATATCAAATTTTAATCAATGCAAGGTCCAGAATGGAGTTGCCAATAATTAACAGGAAAAATACATCGAGGCTAACATCTAAGCAAGTTTGTGAAGGCAACATGTGATGTCCACTGTAAGTATGTCAGTGGATCCACAAGTGGCATCTACCACTGCTGTCTGTCAGAATTTTGTAGTTATTAACTAACTAAATGTCTTTTAGTGACCATTATCTGTACATGAATACAAAAGGAGTGTCATGTTGAATAGGGCACTGAGCATGCAACGACTGGTAGTATGGACCAAATCAGCGGTAATAGATTGGCCATTTCAGCTTGATCTAGTAGCTCTCCTAACCACACATCTTTCGAAAGTCTACAACTATTGAGCATGCAATTAAACTACACTCGTTATAGCAACAAATATCGTAGTTTTATTCATGCAAACAATATAAAAAGACCTGAATAATGGCATGGACTCTAGGTACAAGGGACATTAATAATGGTCCGCAGACTGCAATAGGGAGAGACTAAATATTGGGAACATAAAGGTAACGACACTATTTGCAGCAACAACCATAAACAATCTAGGACTCTGCGAAAGTCCGCTCAGATGCACATTACAAAAAGAAGCCATTACTTAAAATCTTTGTTAGCACTTTTGGTCATTCCAAAAAAATAGTAATCAATAGAATGGAATCGTCCAGTAGGCCAAAAACTAAAACTTACCTCCAAATAATGTGCTTTCCCTTGATGTGTTTTTTTTCCTTGGACTGCCTCTTTTGGGATGAGCACTAGCAGATCTTTCCATGGCCCTATATTGCACTCTAGCCCCATCCGATGCGGCAACCTTTGGTTCTATTTTATCCAATCTTGAATTTATTTCCTTTAGCTGAATACATCAAACAAGGCAAAAGGAAGAATAATCACGATGTCAGCAATCAGATCACCATGGCAAAGTAGTAAAGGATCGCATGCATCAGTTAATTACCATATAAGAAGGCAGATTATGGCGCTGCAACTCTTCATGGAACTGAGATCCCATATTTTTGTACATCTCCTGTAGTGAAAATAGAGAATGCAAATATTAGATTAAGGATGGAAGTATTACAGTAAATCAGGGATTCAGGGAAGTCAATGGCATAAAAGAAGAAAATATTGAGTAGTGCATTTGGATATAGTTAAATTGCATGACAACAGAAGTTAGTGTTGATCTGTTTTCAACACTACTATGGTTGGTACCGACCTGAAGTGAACTTTGGTATGTGACAAGTAGCCACATAGTAAGTAGCAATGTTCAAAATATCGGCCGGTAAGCCGATTTATCGCTTATCGGGGGGTCACTGATAAGATAAACGCATATCGGCCGTGTTTATCGTTTGGGCAGATTTATCGGTTTGACAAGCGATTTCTCGGCGGATTTTCGGATTTTCCAGTCCTAAAACTTGGGATTAATGATATCCATCTTTATAATTTTTAGTATTATAAATATAATATATCTGTATGTCATATATTAGAATTTTTAGTGCCAATATTATATATTTGTATAGCATTTTTTATGTATCTTAGTGCTGGAACCAGGGATTTTGCAAAAAAAAAAAAAAACTGGCCGATAAATAGTCGACCGATAAAATCAATTAATCGGCCGATAAGCCGATTTATCTGTTATCTTGTGCCGTCCGATAAGTTAACGATAAGCGATATCTTGAACATTGAGTAGTGGTGTCTTCTTACCTAAACTAGTCAAAGAAGTGTATGGGTGAAAGGCAGAATGGAAAAATGGAAGAGACTGAGTACGAGAAAGGGACGCAAGTACGCAACCAGAAGAGAACATCCAAACATACAATTTGCATTTCTTTTAAGTCAATTAGCTTGGTACAAGAAGAAAGTTACCGTACGGTACAATCCAATTAAAACCATACGAACGGTGGAACTGTAACAAGAATACAAACATAAGACAAAACAAAATAGAATGAAAAGGTTCAAACAATGGCCAAACAGGGAGTGCAAATTGAAGAAAGAAATTGCATAAGTAACTGAAAAAGCATAATATTGGGCAGGTTTGTAATGAACCACCTGTATACAGGAGATTGCAGCCTCTCTAACACTTGGGTTCAAATCATTTAACAATTGCAGGACCTGTGAAGTTGAAACAAGATTAGCAATTAGCGTTGCCAATGTGCAAGAAAATAAAGGGAACTTCTTTTATTAGTAGTAAAGGGAAAACAAGAAATTCCATATCAAATAAGGAGAAAAACATCTTGACATACAGGTGAAAGAAACACTCGCTGTAGAAGGAGCTCTGTAGACGCGAAAAGCCCAACTGCTGTCGCAAGGGTGCGCACAAACTCTTCTCGCACCCTCCAGCTCTTGTGAGTCCAAGCATAACTTCCAGCTCTTTCAACAATGATAGTTGGAGAAGAAACCTGAAATTGGAGTTACTAAATCAGTTCCATATACCCCGCAAGGTAGCCAGGGGATAAAAAAGTTTCACGTGAAGATAATGATTATTAATGTGAAATTTTGGTCACTTCAGTGCAACTCTTGGGTATTTATTTGCTTTCTCATTCTGAACCTTTCTGTTCTGAATTCAGTTAAAGATGAGATTAGGTATCCTTTCTTACATTTTTGTAACTTGTGAAATGCCTGAGTTCAAAAATAAAAATTTCCATGTAAACAAGTGTATGCAGCATAGGAAAATCTATGATATATTGAAGCTCACAAAACCCAGGAGAAGTTTTTATTCGAAGGACAAATGAGAATTTAATGCTGTAATGATGCTAAACATATTGTTTCAACTTTAACAAAGAAAATAACAGTTCTCCAAAGTGCTGGATCAACCCATCACAAGAGTGTTCAAAATAAAAGAGTAAATACCGTTCGTCCCCGAACTACCACACTCAATGACGCACCTCATTTTCATCGCTGAACTACCAGAGTGACAAAATTAGTCCCTTAAATACCCATTATGGTTCATTCTCGTCCTCTTTCCAATGTGACGAAGTAATAGAAGGCCGAGACATGTTTTGCATGAGATAACCCAATACCCTCCTCCTTTGAGCTAAAACATGGACTGCATTGTACTATCATTCCTTGTGTTATAGCTCTAGTATGGTTGTTGGATTATCGCAAATAAATTTGTCGCTGATTGGTTATAAGTCATTATCAAATGCCTCATTCGTTGGACATTTTGGGGTTTCGGCGTGTGCACAATGATCTCATGCATCCCACAGTTCCTTCGCGTGGAGTCGGCATACCACGTGTCTGCCACATGGGCAAGATCACAAAGATGTGCCACATAGTTCAGGGACCAATTTTGTCACTTTCATAATTTAGGGGTGAAAATGAGCCGCAGGCAATAGTTACCGGATGAAATTGTGTATTAGTTAACTCAAAATAAATAAAAAAACACGTCAGTGCAATCTGCAGCTTCGCATGTATAACTGCGACAAAGAAGCAGCCACGTACACAAGAAAAAGGGAATTGGTAGTTTGATTTGCTACCTCTGCTTGGCTAAATTTCATACTACGTAGCACCTAAGACGCATACACTGAAGCACCAAAGGGACAATATATTCTTCCACTGAAAGCAAAATACACTAACCGCTCGTGTCTAGATACAGATACTATAGTCCAAATCTCCAACGCAATCCAGCCGAGCAAAGTAAGCATTAGTCAATTAAAGAGTGCTATGGATTGTCGTCAAGTCCACACTGGTGCTTCCATTCACTGAAAATATTGCAGCATCCAGCCTCAGCTAAGGCAAAGTGTGTTAATTTCACTAGAAAAGAGAAATTATCATCTACTAAAATTCCGCTGAATATTGTTTTTGAGAGAGGAGCGGAATCGCCTGGTCCCTATACTAGAAACCAAAATGTGAAGTCTTGCAAGGATAGGAGGGCAGAGGGCAGAGGATAACATGGCTCAGTGCTGAGTGAACGCGCACATATACCAACATTGTTGTAATCCAGAAGGCATGCCCAGGGAATACCACGAATGGAAGATATTTCTAGTTCCGCTTCGATAGCTTAGATACACATAAGAAGACAGGATCACCCATACAAAACCGGATCATTTTGCCCCCACGCACTGCTAATTCACACCGGCAAACAAGATAGTTCGCATTAAGAATGTAAGACCCGCTTCATCATAACTCAAAATTGGTGTCCTATTGGAGTCTAAAAACAGAAAATTCCAAATTTCAAATCAGTGAACAGCTAGCTAATTCCTCTCTAATTTGCTACCGCATTCAAATCCAAAACAGGTGTTCCTCAAATTCTGCTTTAGCTAGAAAGGCTTGCGCCACCAACTCCCCACAGTTCCACCCTCTCTCGTCTCATCCACCTCAACAGTCATCGAAAGTGGTGCAATCTCAATATGCCGAACGCCAGATATTCTGGTCGAACTATAGTTCACTGCAACCACCACCCAGCATCGAACCCACATTCCCCTGAAGAACCCAACTCGGAGAGCACAAAACAGGCGAAGTGAATAAGCTAACGGACGGCTGACCTCCATGAGGGTGATCAGGAGCTGCCGGGAGGCGTCACGGACAGGCTGCTTGCCATCGCCGAGGCGTTCTACGGCAGCGGGCACGAGAGCATTCAGGTGCATCTTGAAGTGTTCGCCGGCGAGCACCGCGGCGGCTGAGAGCGCGTGCAGCCCGCCCTGCGCGACCCGGAAGTTGGCATCCTTGGTCAGATCCATGCAGGTGTCAACCAGCGACGTCACCTCCCCCGCCGTCAGCCCGCGCCGCGCCGCGGCCTCCAGCGCCTCGTGCAGCCGCTCCACCCCGGCCAGACGCTCCTTCGTGTCCTTGGAGCGCGCCGCCTCCAGCGCCGCCTCCATTTCCGCCAGCGTCGATGCTTCCTCCGCCGCCGGGGACGGGGTAGCGGTAGTTGGGTTTAGGGTTCCCGACGAGTTCGGGAAATGGCAGGGAAGGCAGCCCGGCGGTGGGGAGGGGAGTGGTCGGATCTGAGAGGGAAAAGGAAAAGCGAGAGTGCAGAGAGACAGACAGTAGTTTGGGTAGTTGTTTGCGCACGAGGGTCCCTGCTATTTTATGGTATTTGCTTTAGCACCCTTTAGGAGTGTATTGCAAATTTTGGCACGTATTCTGCATTTTCAGAACCAGGTACTGCTAGTACTCACAACGACTACGCTAGCCGCCGCCAGGAGAAGGCGATCAGGAGGCGATGTGTGTTCCTGCCCATCTCCACCGGCGAGTCTGCTGGTCCCCTCTCCCTCTGGCTGCTGCTTTAGCGGCGGGAGGGAGGGGGATCTGGTTCCTCCGTTCTGTAGTTAGGGTTTGGCTTTGTACGTCGTGGCGCGCCGTTGGGGTGGTTGAGCGGTGTCTGAGTGAATAAATCTGCGTCAACTTCACTCCCACACCGGCAGTATCTTTCGTGGTGGCGTCTCGGAGTTGATGGCATCGTGTGTTTGTTGATCCCTCAGATTAGCGAACTTGGGGTTCATGGATGGTGTCGGCGAGGCGGCAGCGGCGACCCCATCACGTGTGTCTCTCCTTCTGCTATGTCCCCATTGCTGCGGCGTTCTCTCCGACGTCATGGTGGAGCAGGGAGGATGTGTCGTCCAGGAGTACGCTCAGACGGTTGTCTACACAGGTGACAGCTAGAAGATGGTGTATCCTATGCTGGGTTTGTAGTTGGAGCCTGACAGTTCTGGCTTCCTCCTTCGACGTCGTAGTCGTGTGGGGGTGTCAGTCTTGAAATTCGATGGCGTGTCCGGGACATGTTGCCCCGGTCTGATTCGTTCAACGACAATGGTTTTGCTTCTGGCAAACTAATTTGGAGGTCCGTAAAGCTGCTGATCAGCGATAGAACCGCGTCGAGCTCAGGTGAAGAGGTGATCTGTCTTCCGTCCCTTTGATGGTCGCTTTGGTGGTGTCGAAGGAGGAAGATAGGTGATGGTTTTCTGCATAGGTTTATCCTATCTTTTCAGTTCTGTAACATCGGTGTGTACGTGCTTGTAACTGGATCTTTATTTTATAAATGAGATACGTATTACCTTAAAAAAAGTACAACGACTAGTTTGTAGCATAATGTTGACCTGGGAGCTGTACAACTGTACAAATTATACGCTTGCGTTCATAGTGTACCTTTGCAAGTAACTAGGGTCCGTTTGGGAGCACCCTTTTTTAAAGTATTTTGATGATACTTCAGTTTCCAAAAAATATTGAAGTAATAAATACTTTAATGCGTTTGGGTCCAATGAATAATGTGGTTTTGTAAACTGAAATATTATATAAAACTGCACTTTTTTCCATATTAGAAAATTCAATCTGGATCACTTTTTTTATAAACTGAAGTATTGTATAAATCTGAAGTATTCGTTGCCCAGGCACCCAAATACTTCATTATTGGAATATTGTGGTTTAAAAACAACTAAGCTCACAAACTAGACCTTAATATTAGAGAAACGCTTTTTAACCTATGTCCTCTACGAATTTCTTGAGATTTTTTAATGTGAACAAGTAGGTAAACCCTAGACTCAGTCACCTTCTACTCCCTCAGTATACTTTGCATTCTGAGTATAGTCAAAGTCAAATTTTATAAACTTTGATTAAGTACATAGGAAAATGTAGCAATATCTAAAATATAATATGAATATGATTAGAATGATCATAAAATATAATTCATATTATATTCATATGTATTATATACAGTGACGGAATCAAGGGCACGCTGGGGCCATGGCTCCCCGTAGTGGAAAATTTCATGAAACCTCCCTAGTTAATTTATAGATTTGAGCCCTTACTCAGATTTACCTATATAGCCCCCTCTATGTTACTTAATGTCATTTGGCCCCCCTTATCTTGTATTACTGATTCCGTCCCAGATTATATATGTTGATATTTTTCCTATATATTAGGTCAATTTTTACAAAGTTTAACTTTGAATAAATTCAAAATGCATGATAATAAAAAATAAAGGTAGTATCATATTCAAAATTGAAATTTGTGTGGTTGAAATTTATGACTAAATTCAGAATGCATGATAACGCCAATTACGTATTTAATCTTCAATATGAAGTTGAAATTTCATCTACAAAATGATTTTATGTGGTTCGTCTATAAGAAAGTTTTATTGAGAAAAGATAACTTGGCAAAGGAAAATTGGAATGGTAATAAAACGGTGTTATTTGTACTAAAAGTCTTTTCACCCGTCTTATTTTGCGTGATGTGTTTATTGCTTTTAATTTACCCCCTCCAGCTAATGAATATGTTCGGGTAATTGTTGATAGGGATTGACAAGAAAACTATAGTTGAATTTCGAGTTAGACTTTGTGCTATTTGGAATGCACGCAATAAACATTGTCTTTACCAGGATTTGAGTTGTTCATTTCTTGCAGGTGTCCATATGGCCGTGTACTGGATCCGTCTATGTCTTGAGCTTGTGCAGCATGTTGAAACAATTTCGGAGCATGGAGTTGCATAAGTGAGGAGAGTGGGGACTGCTGGTTGGGTTTACATGGGTGGCAAGGAGAGTGGGGACTGAGAAATGGTGCGAGGGTTCCCTCTTCCCTGTCTATTGGGAGTAGGGAATAGGGTTTGTTCCGTAGGAGCTATATGGGTTTCTTTTCCCTATGGCAGGGCAAAAAGCACCTTTCACCAGACCCGTCTAAAACCATCCAACCATGTGCATAGTTGTGGATTTCACAATATGTAGTACTCCCTCCGTACCAAAATATAAGACTTTCTATCATTCTTTTTTTTGCGAAATTCATTGCACTAAAACATGTCTAGATACATGTGTAGAAAAAAGATAGATAGTCTTATATTTTGATACGGATGGACTACGAATTAGTATCAACATTTGTGTATTTGTGTTCTACAAATTCGCCGGTCCAAAAATTTGCAGAAAAGGCAACCGGGACAAATTAAGGAACACCCTGAATCCTGCTTTGCGAATTGGCAGAAGCATAGGCCTTTCTTCTGGGAAGAGGAAGCGGATAAAGGCGGGTTCTGGCCTTCTGGGCGCACGGGATGGGCAGGATTAGTTGAGTCGTAACGTCATCATGGTAGGTGCAAGTGCTCATTGCGATTGACACTATGATCCATGATTGGCTGGCGGTCCTCGCGTACTACTACTACGTACCAATCCTGAGAGCGTGCACTCAAGGGACAAATGAATAAATCCTGAGAGTTTGTGTGATAAAGTGTGTACTGATGCTCTACCTAATTATACCCTGACGGTCTGCTGCGACGAATCACATGATGCTTGGCGAGTAGAGTATATATTATGGTTGTGCCAAGTTATTATTAGCATGAGCTTTTTTGCGTTCTCCATATAGTACTGTCGCCTCATTTGGCAATACGTGCTGGTGACTGATGCCTACCGCATAACGGTAATGGACTCGATCTTCTGTTCGGCCACTGGTGGCTGGTGCGGATGGATGTCGCTCTTGATAAAGCATCTCGCGTCGGTGTTCTACTGTTCTCTCGCGGCCTAATAGTATCCTCCTCTTGTTTTTCTTTAAAAAAAGGCAACAACCCGACCTGTGCATCAAAAGGATGCATACTGACTACTTTTATTTCTTTGTCGTAATAGTAGTTTTTTTTTTGAAACGAAGGCAAAAGCTTTGCTTTATATATTAATTAAGAAGAAGGTGCCTGGTTTATTTGCGGGAGAAACCAGGCGAAAACCGTACAACAAACACCAACACCACGTGGCGGAGCCCACGCAACCTCGAAAACACCTAGAGACAAGCTCAAACCACCACTCCGTAAAGATCCGGCCAGCCTTCCACCCTCGCCGGAGAGAAGAAGCCATAACTGATATGGGAGGAGCAGATATGGGACACTCCAACGCAGATGAAGAGACCAACCCTCCGGGGTGCTCCGGCTCTTGTCGTCCGTCATCATACACCGAAGGTTCGACTTCGCAGCAACAAACAAGCCGAGACGAACCCACTGACACGCCGAAGAAGAGCCGACAACCCCAACCTCGCCTCCACTGAAGCCGCGAAGCTCTCGGGGCCGCCGCCCCGGCATCCACCGCTCCAGTATGCCCTGCACATTCAGCCGACACCACCTTACGGGGCCGCCACCCTGACATAACACCGCTCGTACTCGAGCTACAACGCCGCATGACCCAGATGCCTGTAGCCCGAGCTACACAGGACCACTGCCCGCAGACCACGGCCGCCACACCATGCCCAGGGCCGCTGCCCCGACATACCGTCCAACCATCCCCGCTGGGATGCGCCGACCGAGCCGACAACCCTGCCGCCCCTGCCGCTAAAGGTCACCACCCAAAGTTGTGCTAGCCGCAACCCTGCCCCATGGGGCTACACTGCACAACTGCCCGAGGCCGCCGCCTCGGCGCACATCCGCCATCCCGGGGCCGCTGCCCCGACATCCTCGATCCCAGAAGCGATGGAAACCCCATGCAGCAACAACAGACTCGCCCTCCAAAGCGACGCCTTCAAGAAGGTCGCGACATGACTATCGCCGTCGCCCGCTCCGGAATGGAGCTTGGGTTTTCACCCGGAGGGTCCAAGCACCTCGAATGGAGAGGAAAAGAGCTCCACGACAACGCCTTCAAGAAGGTAAACGACGCCCGAAGGCGCCGCCGTTGCCGGCACCAACCAAAAATTGGGCAAAGCTTTCGCCGGAGACTCTCTCCTTCCATCGAGAGATTGCAGACCTGAGTACACGAGGGCACCCAGATCACTGGGCTGAAAGCGCTGCATAGCTCGCCATCGCCACTGTCCGCCACGCTCCGCCAGAACCTGCACCGCGACTCCATCACGCACGGCCTCCTCCAAGAAGCAGACTCCACCGCACCCTCCATCCCAGCAGCACTCCAAACCGTCAGCTGCACCATGCCCAACATCGCGGCGGCGCCGCGCCGCCGTCTCCTCAGCACGCCCCGCCAGAACCTCCTCCAGAAAGGCTGCACAATCTCCAAAACGGATCTGGGAGCACGCCAGATCCACGCCCAGGAAACGCCCCACACCACTCCCGCCACCAACGCCCACGGGAGGAGCCGAGCCACCGAGATCCAGGGCCGCCGCCGCGGCGACCCGCGCCGGCCAGCCGCCGGTCGTCGCCCCAAACGGACCAGGCAGCCACCGGCGCCTCCAGGAGAGACAAGAGCCTCCCCCACGACACCTTTGGGCACCGGGGGGGCCGCCGCCACCGCGGCGCAGAGGCCGGCGGCAGCGGCGGCGGGAGGAGGCCGGGCGGGGTGGACAGGCAGCGCGCGACGGGCTTCTAGAATTTTATTCGTAAAGGCATCCAAATACTCGTCACTATGACGACCTCCTTCAATACCAAATAAGGCATCCAAATACACTTCAACTAGTATTTGAATTAACTATGACGACTATTACTCGTCACTATGACGACCTCCTTCAATACCAAATAAGGCATCCAAATACACTTCAACTATTTATTCGTAATAATATTATATACTACAAATATTAATTTAATATCTCAATAATTATATAAGGACCTAGAATTTTAGTTTCACCCTGGGCTTCTGAAATCTTAGGATCGGCACTAGAAATGTCGCATAAGGTGTGCCCCCTTAAGATGGTTAGAGTAACTGTGCTCCAAATATTTGCAAACATGGATAAGAGCACACCAACAAGCACATGCTTAGTTGTATCCATTCCATATATTCAGCTGTTTGGACTATGTTGATTCCTTTATACTACGCATATATTAATTTTTGACTGGAATTAATTTATTTTGGGATTTCACCATGTCATCATACGATATTTCCTTCAGTTCTATAGTTATGACTACCTGAAAACACAATAATCCAGATGGTAGTCCCATCGAGAGTTACATGACATTTATTCAGTCAAGCACAAGGAAAATGTGGGTAGGGGAGCCCTAACTAGTAACGGAGCAACCCTTAACTTCAACTCCCGGTTCAGTAGGACATGTGGCCAGCGGGCAATGATCAGAGACGGCTGAACCCCACCAGTTGATACCATTGATGCCATGCATTTGCAGAGTCAATGTTGTCAAGAACGCCATTGCAGCAACGCCAGTGTTCAAGCCAACAGATAAGATTAAGCTATACTTTGCCCACCATTGTTTACGTCTCCGAAAAACAAGATAGTTAAAAATTGAAGTTGTCCTGCAACACTTGGACACCGGGGCGGCGGCCCCGGACTTGGTGGTGGTGTCGAGCTGAGCTAGGAGGTGGCTCAACGCGAGACGGACCTAGGCCCCGACGCTTAGCTCTGTTTGGTGGCCGTGGACCGTCGGGCGCGTGGGGCTGACGGTGTATGCGTGCGGGTCTGCGATGGTGGGCTGGTCGGTCCCCGTGTGGGCGGGCGGGCGGTTCGGGTGTCTCCGCCGGGTGAAAACCTTGCCCTGGTCGTCGACCAGGACGGGCGACGGTGACGCGCTCTGGCGCCACTTCCTTCTTGATGGCGTCGTCTTGGCGGTGCTCCCACTTCTCCGCCCGGAAACTTCCGGGGGAAACCCCAGATCCTCCGTGGATCGGGCGAGGGCGGCGCTTCGGCGTCGTATTCCCCTTGGGGTCTCGTCTTGGATGTTTCGCCGGCCAGAGGGACCCGTGGATGTTTGGTGATCGGCGGCGACGATCTTCTCGTCTTCGGCTAGGTGGTGTGTGGCCCTGGGGCCGGCGTGGATGTCAGAGTGGCGGCTCCGATCTCGCCTCCACTGCGTCGCGTTGAGGTGTGTGGGTGTCGGCCTTTCCTGCTTGGGCGGTTTCGTCGTCGACCTGTGTGGAGCGTGGCCCGTGGCCAGCGTGGATGTCGGAGCGGCGGCTCCGGGTTTCGCCTCCGCTGTTGCGTTGAGGGGTGTCGGCCTTGGCCGCTTGGGCGGTTTAGGCCGTCGACTTGTGTGGTGCGTGGCCTCAGGGCCGGCGTGGTGTGTTGTGTTGTTGTATCCGATTTTTGGCCAGTTTTCCTTATAAACTGGCCAATTCACTTCTTCTATATTAATGAAAAGGCAAGCCTCTTGCCCGGTTTCAAAAAAAAATCCTATTGTGAACCGGGATATGAAGTTAACTGCTGAAGCTGGAGGTATACGAGAACCTGCCATGAATAGGGCAGGAACGATGATGAGCTTGATCCACTTCTTTCCGGGGAATGCACGGGTCAAGATCCATACAGATACAGGTATGGGTGCAATTGCGCCAAACAGGAGGAAATATATTAACTTTGAGTATACGCCTCCAGGGTACAGCATCCGGCGAGGTCCAATGAGACCCCAAATAACCATATTGTTGTACATTACACCCACACTGGGGCATGTCCACATACTTCCATTATATCCACCATGTCATCGCAAAGTCCGAGCTGGTTGCTATCAATGAGCCAATCACCTGTCACATTTGTGTAAGACATCAAACATTGTTTGAGAATCAAATTTCAGATTTTACATCGTTTTTTCCTACACGGATTTAAAACAGAAACAATAGTTTATTCAAGACCCAGTGTTAATAAAACTAGGTTCTTCCATCCTAGGAAAGCATGGTCGTTTTGTAAGCGATTTTCAAAAGCATGTAGTTTTTTGAAAATTTTAAATAAATGACTGAAGCACGGGAGTCAGAAATCAATGTTCCATGTAATGGAGTTTGGATCTTCGGAGCTTTAGTCTTGATACCCTGCAAAATTTCTTTTCGGCACTAGGAAGGATGTACCTTTCCTGCCTTGCTTTGACTCTGATTTCATAGAATACCCCCATCCGCGCATTAGGCACACTCACGGCCATATCCGGAGTGGCAGAGTGCGCTCTGGCGGGGGTGGACCAAAATCAGCTAAAACCTAGGCTAGATAGTAGGATTGTTGGGCCTTGCCTATATCCATTTTTAGCCGCTCTACATGAAAATCTATGGGCTTTTGGTCATAGCTTTGTGGTCTTATGTAATGCTCTCAAGCGTGTGCCACAAAGAGCGGGCCGTGCTCGCCGGCCCACTAGACCCGTGCGCCTCCGGCCACATTGAAACAACCTTGTCATTGTGCTTTCCCTAGACCCTCACCATTAGCTTGTTGGAAGCACCACCTTGAAATAACCTTGTCACCGTGAAAATTTTGCTAAGTCGGGCCCCATCTCTTGGTTCATACTAAATGCCAAAAGATGAACTAAAATTTGCACGTGATCTGAGCTTTTGTTGTATGTTGTTCGAGCAACATAATGAACATGTAACACAATCGGTTTCTAGCACGTTGGCGTGATCAGTACACCGAAAATACACTCCCGCGCCATGAATTCAGTTGCCTGCAATGTAAAAGTTACGTCCCGTCATTTTCTTGTTTTTCGTGTTGGTTGTCACGCTCAATGGTTTAGAATAACCCTAGGCACAAAATTCCCCTCCTAAACCCTAGTACCACCCAAGATTTGTCCCACCTATTGTGCACCCCAAATCCCTTGCCGCGGCCACACCACTCCTAACTTTAGGGTATTAGGAACGGTGTATTAGCTTGATCTCACCTTTTAGAATCTAGAAATTGTTCTTGGCCAATTGTGGGTGTCGTGTATGGTGCCAAGTGCTAATAATGACGACCATGGCAGGGAGAAGGAAGTCTAGAACTGCAACCATGCATGGTTGGTCAGCTTATCTAACATAGTGATGTTCAGGGGGGATAAAAATGTAGTACTCTTGGATCATCCGTGCGCATGCGCATTAACTACTATGTATTCACTACCACATCGTCGGTTAATAAAATTATTAAAGTATAGTGAAAAATAAAAACTTATATAAGAGCATTCATTGTTTTCAATATTCATAAGGCGGCACCAGAAGTACTTTTGTACTATATTTCATTCACAAAATAAAAAACAATATTTTATGTTGTTATGCACATAGTCATATTTTGAACTTTTAAAGTCGAATTCTAAATTGATCCAACTAACTAGAAATGGGGTAATAATTATCGGGAAGAAACAAAGCATGTAAGAAGTGTAAGCAGTCGATAACGACAAGGTAAACAAAATTAGCAAAAAGAATATGATATAAGTGGCATATATTTTCCATTGTCTTTTCTTTCATTACCTGAGCAACGAACATTTCTCGTGGAGGGATTTTCATGTAAAATCCAAACTTGAAATATGCAGAGTTCCAAGAGTGTATTTGAGGGTTCTCGAACTATACAATTCAAAAACCATGTTAGCCAATGGTCATCCAGGGCACAAGTATCCAATGAGGATATGTGCCAATATTTCAGTGAACGGTTGCTACAGAAAAACAACAAAGACATAAAAATCCAATGATAACTGAATTTAAAAATAAACATCAATACTCAAAAAGCTATCTCCGTGTTGCTCCTTAACAATTACCAGGGAAATGAGAACCCGAAGGTACCATACATCACGTGCTCTTGCTGCCACCCATTCGGAAATCCATTCTTTACACTAACGGGCGATGTCTCTGAATGATCTCCCACATGCCTTCCTATTGTAGTTTTGGAGATTTGGCCAGTTGAAGGGTACAACTAACTTTCATCCCTTGACTTACCGTGTAGTGTGCCTTTCATCACTCAAATTATTTTTGATTCATTTATAGTCTAAGTTATTGGTACTAGGTTACACTTGGTCCTCAATTGCCCCCAGCCCCGAGCAAACCTGATTTTGATCTTACCTTGCATGTTTAAGGTGGTATATCAACTTCTTGGCTGCAGAGGGGAAATGGTAGCACATGACAGAATAGGAGCAACATATATGGCCGATGAGTAGCAAGATACTTCAATCACAACCAATGTTCTTGCTTGGTGGTTAACTAATCAACTAGGTCCGAGAGCATGTGAGCAGTCGCAAGAGAAATGATGGACATGTGTGGTAGTTCGCTGCAGAGGGGAACTGGTAGCACATGACGCAATAGGAGCAACATATATGACCGACGAGAAGCAAATCGAAGTAGAAGAATACAATCTCTTTCAAATCCATGATCTTTGGGGTGTTGGTGACTTGTGCTTCTGAAAAGCATCACGTGGTTCAGTTCTCCTGTCCAATGCGAGGTATGAAGCTGTTGGCACAGTTCTAGCCGTCATGTTTCATCGAATGGTCATGTGATGAATAACATTGAAGAGCTCAAGCACGGGCAAGCCTCGATTACTTGACTAATGAGTTCACTATGTGTTCCGTTAGCAGGATGGTTCCACCCCCAGGAGTAGGAGAAAAATCATCAAGAGGGGCACTGGACCTAGATGAGTGTTAGATGTGTGTAATCTTGTCATGGTGTGACATGCACACATATGTTGTGTGCAGGATGTAGTGTGAACAACACACATAGGTTGTGTGCTAGTTGTAATGTGAACAGGGTACATGAGTTGTGTCATGTGTGTGAACAGTGCACATAGGTTGTGTACTCGTTGGGCTTGTCAAGTTTGCAGATGTCTGCATGCTGTGAACACACAATAGTAGTTAGCATAAGTTGAGTTTGAGTTGCTCCCCAAGTCGGTTTTGTGGAGCAAGCTAGGACTTATGTATAAATAGGTCCTAGCATAGGTCGTTGAGGGCAAGCATTGGTTACTAAGCCCGTAGGAATTTGTTGCAGTGTAGTGTAGCATTTGTTGGTGCAACATCTGATAGAAAAAAGGTATTTGTTGCCTGATAATACACTATGTGCTCCTCTGTAGTGCTAGTCCTCGGTTTCTTCATTTTCGCAGGGGAGAGAACAGACAAAAGAGAGAACAAAGAGGGAACACCTAACATTTGTTATCAGAGCCCCTAGGTTAGGAGATCACCGGAGATGGCAAAGAAGGCTGTCGAGGAGCTGCAGAAGGCCATGGAGGAGGCTCTCGCTTTTCTAAAACTTCTGATCCCTATCTAGTCCATGTTGAAATATCTAAAATGGGTTATAAAAGTGAACAGAGGGTGTAGCACTTTTCTAGAACTTCTGAACTTTGTGGTTCGGAGTTTCCCAGCATGTAACATGTGTGTATAATGGTTGGATGGACTTCTGATAATGTCCTATATAAGTCCACTCCCACGTCAAGGGAGGGAAAGACATGGAGCCAATCAGTTGAGCTAGTTAGTTTGAGATCTCTCTCCACTTTACTTCCATTATTGGATATGATTCTATTGATGAGATTCATTGGGGTTAGGAGAAATATTCGAGAAACTTATAAATGGTTCAATATCCAAGTAAAGTCACCAACACTTGCTACTCTTGGAGGTTGAGCGCCTCCTAGATGGCTTTGTATCACTTGGAAGTTTGTATAGAGTGAAGGAACCAGGAAATTTTTGGAGGCCAGAGATCACCTTTTGTATGAAGATCTACTGAAGTGACCGAGCATGGACTTTGTGTCTAAAGCTCAAATGAATACATAGATTGAGCCAACAAACCGAACTTCGAGAATTGTATACTTGTGGTTCCGGTCACTTGACATGATGTCTTTACTTTGTAACAACTTAATTATTCTCAAGTTTCCATTATAGAATTGCATGCTAGGGTGCTCATAGACAATTTGTAGTATAAATTGTTAAAATATGGAAAATTAATCGCCTAGTCATCCCCCTCTAGACGATACATTTGATCTTTCACATTGAAGTAAATGAGGCACATACATTATTATGTATGAAGGGGTAGAAACATCCTAGTTGATTAAAATTAAGTTCATAACAAATAATTGGCAATATCACTTATAATACAGAAAAACAAAGCAAATCTTGTAGAAGATTTAATTTGGATCATCTATGTGCAATGGTTCATTGCCTGGTAATTTCAAAGATCTAATGTTGATTAATTTGGTAATACAATCAAAAAGATGTTCAGACTTGAGTAACCTACTTGGGCAACAGTGGCACGGAGTGATGCCAAAGGGGGTATGAACAGAAGCACGAGAAGGAACGCAAGAATAACTCCCCAGTAAGGAAGCTGAAGTTCATTTCCAAATCCTTCACAAACAAACACTGATAGACCCACCATTGCTAATAAAAGAACAACAAACCACCATGTTGGTATTTTTCTATATTTACTCATCATTTGAGCATGAACATCACGATTGCCTATGTCTTCTGCTGATTGGTTTAATTGGTTCCAGAATGACCTACATGCAAACAAATATGGAATCAAGTAGAAAATATATTGGGTCAACTATTGCTAGAATCTACCATGATATACAATGGTATAAATAAATACCACCTCCATAATTAAAGAAAATTGTGAGGTATTATTTAGAATATCATAATCTAAATCTAGCATTGACATTCAGGGCATGTACAATGGTTGATAAAATAATCTTACCTTAGACCTGCCACGTAATTTACATATGGCAATCAAACATGATGTACAATGGGCTATTTTTAGTCTTATCTTAGTAATCAGATATCCCTAAATTTGTGGTGAGACATATTATGCTAAGAGATAATCTCTTAGCTAAGATAAGACAATCCTCCTTTTTCATTTATCTCTTCTCCACCGTAGCAATTATCCTACGTGGAAATGATAAGATATAACCATTGTACAGTAATCAGAAGCGTAAATAAAAGTGCATAAGGAAAAAAATTAAATGGCATTTTCAGACAGTACATATCTTTCATATAAATAAGCAATAATATTATTTTCAGGAAATTACCAAAAGACAGTATGAATTATGTCAAATGAACTATCGTGGAATCACGAAATCCAGTTGCGGACATAATAACACAGTCTTTTCTATATGCTCTAAGCACTACATGTGTCACGTGATAATATCCTTGGTGCTTAGTAGTGGAAATTAAATTTACCTTTAAGACATTCTGTCCAAAACACCGGTGCAAACATTTTTACAATTTAGGCAAGACTGTGATGAATGGTTTGATTATTGCTTGCATCCTTGGATGAAAGTTTAACATTTTCAATCAATGAAAAATCATATAAATAAATGTAAAAACAATATAGAGCATCCGGGGATCAAAACTATACAATTACAAAAAGAAAGTCTTTTAGATGTATGGCAATAAACTTGTAAGCAAAATTAGATATACTAGTTTCCTTACCTGCCGTGAGAAAGTACTATGTCTGTAAGAGATGCTCCTATAGAAGCAAATCCAAATCCAATCGAGCATGCCCTTGTAATGCTCAAGTAAGGTTCTGAATAATTTTCATAGCCTTCTTGGTTAAACTTAAAAGTACTCTTATCCATATCCTTGAAACGTTATATTTGCCACCATAGACATCATACATTCCTATGCTGACAATAGGAAATCTCTTCGCTTTAAATGAATTAGTCCAGTAAGCAAAAGGGACGACAATGTACATGAATAAGATAAATCCAACCATTGTGTTGACAATGACAAAGAAAGGGAACACTATAGGACTGCCAGTGAACCCAGTGATTGCCGACCAATCAAGCCCAAGTGAACCAATCCCCAAACCATTCATGCTAGAGCCAAGCTGCTGAGCTGTGATAGATCTTTTCCAAATCCAACAAACAAATGACAATGAGCTAATCGAAGGGAAGAAGTAGCTTGGAATGGTGTAGTACGCAAAACTTGTGACAAATACCAAGAAGAAAAATTGTCTTCTTGATAGCCATGTTTTAGATCTTTCCTCCTTCTCATGGATTGTCCTAGATTGTATTCAGAAACGATCTGATGATGCTATTAAAAAAGAAAGTAAAGACCAAAGTACACAACTAGGCTCAAGTGCTAGCCCAGACAAACCTAAACAATTTTTACAGTGGGCAGAACTTCAGGCCACCACATCTCTGAGCGGTTCACGAAGAATTTCATGAACAAGCCAGCAAATCCATATACAAGATTCTGCATAAGTACCAAGAAGTTTATAACAAAGCACATCTAATTAAGATCACATTAAATAAAACAAAATAAACTCTAATATTATTCATTGTTTGTCTGAGGAAAATGTGTTAGATTTGACTAGTTTTTCATGTGTAGCTTGGCGACTTGAGAACTAGAAAACATGGCATTTCATTAAGATGATTCTCATCTAGGAAAAGTTGTAGCTGATGTTTACCACTCCGGTAGAAGGTTTGATGCTTACCGCTGTTGTGAGTAGAAGCAAAAAGTAGGCAGCTGGATGAATAGATCTTCTGAAATAGGCCCAAGTGGCAGCCAACACTTCCGTTGCGATAGGGACTCCTGACCCAGAAGTAAAGATTGTCCAACACAGTATATGTTCTTTTATACTAAAGGGGCCAGGGTTCAATGAGAACATAATTTTGGTTCTAGGAATCCTCACAAGTTTAGTAGGCAGCATAAATGCCATGAACTTCCCTAGAGAGTAGCACACCAGTATAATTGCAAATCCTGGGATATCAACTGGGTTTTGTCTAAAACAAGTCAAGACGCTAACAAAAGATAGGATAATGCAGCCTATGATCCCAATGACCCATACTCTGAGTGTAAGCGTAGGGAGTGTTGGATCATCTGTTGTAGGTACAACCAATGTACTTGCTCGACTGGCGATTGGCCTTGAATACCTGCTAACATATTGTGAACGGAAAGTGTTAGCCATGAATATACAAACGAAGTGACAGAGAACAGACGACTTCAACTACGCCCAGGGTAATAAATGATTAACACTAGGGTACTAGTACGATTAAGAGCGTCTCTAGCAGAAAGCCTCCTGGCTCAGAAAATGTGCGGGTTGGGCTGTTTTTATGCCCCGAATAAATTTATCCGGACCTCCGGATAATCGGCGGCTCAAGCAGTATTCAATGGTACCAGAGGTCATTTAGGGTTCGACCCCGGATAACTCTTCCGCGTTTCCTCCTCTGCCGCTAGGTTAAGTTAGCTCCAGCGAGAAATTACGGCCGTTTCAAACAAGATCTCACCACCGTTCTGGTAGATCTGTGGCCGGCTCCACCATGTGCGACAGTGGCGGGCTTGGCGGAGGCCGTGGGCCTCCGAGCGAGGATGAGGAGCGCCGCCGCCGCCTCTTGGAGGGGGCAGCCAAATGCGGCCACCTTCGAGGGCGATGGTGGGCCGGGCTCATCCATATGAGCTACCATGACGCGGAGCCCACCGCGCCACTGCTCCCCTCCTCACATAACGCGGAGGCGGGGAAGCTCAAGCGCGGGGCCGGAGGAGGAGCCAAAGGAGCTCCTGATCGTGCACCTGGGATGTGCTCGTCAAGTGTAACATCCCAAATTTTTGGAACTAATAAAAACTTAGTTTCACAAGACCCAAAATTCAGAACCAACAAAAACTTTTTGAAATACTTCACTAATGATTGTGTTTTCCTTTATATTGCTCTGTTTGACCTTATGTTTGTAGTGTGAATTGTGCTGACGTGTGTGTGTTGTTGATCATGGTGTGTATGTGACTTGCTTGTATTGAATTTCTTGGAATGCTTATGTGTGGTGATGTTCTCAAGACATTAGAACCTTGGTCCACCCTATCCAAAATGATTTAACTCTAAGATTGTCAAGTAAAACCCCTCATCCCTCAGGTTAACACCTATCATCTCTAAGCCCTTCCCATTTGGTTAAATCCTGGAAGATTTGGAAATGCACCTTTGTGGATCTCATCTACTCCCTATCATCTTTATTATAAAAATCAAGTTTGAAAGGTTTGGAAGTTGTTTGCTTATCTATCCATCTCCACTTTGTGGCCTAAACAAAGTAGTGACCATTGCTCCTGTGTTTAATACCATTTTGACACCCTTGTGTTTATTCTAAATCTTGGCCTATGAGCCAATGCACCATCACCTCATCCATCCTTGGCACCCCCTCTCACACCCCAAACTTATTTCTGAGACTTGTGCTCCAAAAACATTATTATTCCATGTGGGCTTTCATGTCTAACCAGTATTGAAATTCCTGAAATTATTTTAAAACCCAATTTCAATTTTTCTCACATGAAATGATAAATGTTTTCAAAATAGAAGTGGTCCTGTCTTTGTTGGAAGTATGGTGATCATCATTTAGATGGCCATCATATATTTTCCATTCTTTTACTTATCTCCAATTAATTCTTTTTCTCGAAACCTAATTCGCTAAAAAGAAAAGGTCTTATTTAAGTTCCCTCCCTATCTATAACTCTATTTTGCTATAACAATTATTTTATCTTATAAAATCCAGGAATGAGATGAACTAATAACCATCTCATCATCCTATTACTCTCTCCTCAAAATATCTAATCTCCAAATTACAAAGATATTTTCAATTTGTCCAATTCTAAAATCCCTTCCCTAACCTTTAGGGATTATTAAAAATATGACACAAAAATATTTCCAAGAGAGAAATCATTATTCCTTTCAAACAAAATTCAGTGGGTGATAATATGAGCACTCTCATTTTATTCCTATAACTTTTTCCTCTCATTTAAATACTTTCAAAATTTCTATATTTAAGCTTCCAAATGTTTCTTTAACATTCTAAAATCATCAAATGCACCATGTTCTACCTGCAAAGTAAGTACCAAATCAGCACCATAAATCGTGACAAATAAGTGTGAAACAAATTATGAAAATAACATGCATTTCACCGAGCACATGGTGAGCATCCATCTGTTCTTCCTCAAATCAAAAATCAACCGAAGAATCCGAGCTCAATCCGGCGCAATCCCGCGCCATTGTTGCTCTCTCTCACTCCTCTCATCCCTCTCACTCGCTGGAGCACGCAAGAAACGTGCTCATTGACCCCAGGGACCGTGTGCCAGAGGCGTCCTCGGTGCCGTGCCGCCCATGTCGCACTGCCGCCCGTGTCGCCACTATGGAGGGGCAGAGGAGACGGCGATTCGACGCCACGGCCTGCCATCCTTCACTCCCTCACCCCTCTGCTCCTGCTGGAAGAGGCAGAAGCGACCTAGAGTTCCCGCACGCTACCGTGCTCCACTCAGTCGTGCTCCCTCCCGCACGCTACCGTGCTCCACGCCGCCGTGCTCCCTCCCGCACGCTGCCGTGCTCCTCGCTGCCGTGCACCCCTGATCGACGCTGAGCACCACGAGGAGACAAGGAAACCGCGACGTCACTCCCCTGCCCCCACCTCTCTCCCGCGCCCGTGAACTTCTTCCACCGTGCACCATCTCCATCTTGGATAAAAGGCCACAGCTCCTCTCCCGTCCCACCACCTCTCCATTCCACTCCCCCAGCTCTGCCTCCCCACCTCACCAAGCCTCAGCCCTCCTCTCGCTCTCTGTGGGCGAGGAGGAGCTCGCCCTCGCCATTGCCCGTGGAACCTTCCCGAGAGGATTGCAACCACCTCCGTGCTCCATTCCCTGCCATTTTCGTTTCTCTGAGATCCCCTAGTCGCGAGCTATCTCATGGGCATCTCCGTTTGTTTTTAGGCACACCGGAGTCGCCGTCGTCGTCTCGTGTCCGCCGCGGGTGTCCTCGACGCCGCCGTCTACCTAGGGCACGCCGGCACGAACTGCGGCTGTCCCTAGCCTTCCCTGGACCTCCTCCGCCGCCCCACGTCCTCACCGTCGCCTCCCAGCCCTCCCACGGTGAGCCCCGAGCCGTCCCGAGCTTCCTCTCCCTCTCCTGTGCATGTACCTCACGAAGAAGAAGAAGCAGCAGCGTTTTTTTTTCTTGCCTCGCTTCCCAGGCCGGCCCAGCACTGTGCTGCTTGGCCGAGCTCCAGATCTGGCCCATCTGAGGTTTTTCTCAGTTGTTTTTCCTCTTTCTGTGAATGCCTGTTTCTGCCCTGCAGCTTTAATTCAAAATAAAATAGATAAACTTCGTAATTGTGCAAACCAAAAATCATGGAGGTACCCTAGCATGTTCCTAACCAGATACAAGTGGTAGATCCACTTTTGGGATAAATATTGCTGGAGAATAAAAATGGATGCCAGAACCACTGCTTTTTACCAAAAACTCAATAACTATTTTTCTATGATAGCTATTGGTGCAAACTCAACTGATTTGGAAAGCTTTAAATGATACCTAGCAGTATCAATTTGCCTCTTATGCAAACGAGCTTCCTAAATAAAATGGCATCCACTTTGGTAAATGACCAGAGAGCTTTTCTAGGATTTTTGTAAATTATTTGGTGATGAATTTTGATGTGAACCCAATTGTGTAGCCTTCTGAATGATTAGGAGTACCTAATACTAGCATGGTGTGATTTTTAGAGCTATATATTATTTTTGGTGTGCATAACTAGTTTTAGTGCTTTCCTGTTAATTCTTGTTTATAGTTTTATTTAATTTTTGTGGAATGTGTTAGTGTTTTATTTGTGATTCCTAGCATGCATAGGTGCTGTACTCCCTGTTATGAGTGTGTTATCCCATATAAATAGCATGTTAGGAAAAGTTTGGTGTTGCATGTGTTTATTTAGAAGTAATACCACTAATAGGGTTATTTCCTAGAATTTCCTAGTATTTAGGGAATTGTGGTGATTAAATCTTTTTGTTAGTAGCTTAAGTTTAGTGTTGGTTGGAGCGTGAGTAGTGTGTCATATCTACTGATAATGTATAATGCCACCTCTGATTGCTTATTCTTTTGTCATTAGACAAGCATGCTTAGCTAGCATATTTGCCTATGTTGTTAACTAGCACCCACTAGCATGAGTAATTCTTTTTAGGCTTTATTGTTGTTTTAATAAATTTCATGAATGACCAGAGGCTGTTTTGAACCTCTTAATGTTATGGTATGAGAGTGGAACACCCACTGATTCCATTGCATATTGATTGAAGAATAGGTTTCTCAACCCTAAGCATTGTTCTAATAGCCTTTTATCAACTAGATGTGAGTGGTTGTTTTCCCTTTTTGAAGATTGAGTGATTGATGTGTGGTGAAGTATTTTGGCTTGTAGAGAATAATTGGTGACTTAACTTTTGTCTGAAGTATTTCCTGTTTAAATAAAGATGTTAGTTGCTCATCCTTGCCTAAGATAATTTTGAGATCTATGGCCCTAGCTTGTGTATAAGTGTTAGACCACTGATTAGTATAAGGCCCTTGTAAGTGTAGATCCTAGTTTGTTGCTTTAATAATTAGTTTGATGCTTGTGGTTGTTATCTGTCTGTGCACCACTTGTGGTTTTGTTTGGTGTATTGATTGTTGTTTATTTCCCTGTTTGCGACGCTAGATAATAACGCTACCGGAATGGTATTTGGAGAGAATTGATCGAGGAAGGATGGGATTTTTTTAATTATATTGATCAACAAGGAGAAATCCAGGGACATTATGCTGAAACCAGGCAAGCTACTTCTCCGAGCTTGCACCTATATACATCTATTTTGGTTCACATGTTTGACTTATAAAGTGCTTGAGTGATTTAAGTGGTGTGTACCACTAAAACCCTATTTCCAAAAAAAAGATTTCACAAAAATACGAGACACCCTATATAGAGGTGTTAGTAGTTTGAAGTATTTTCTAAATGGGAACATATTTGTTTTTACTCAAAAACCTTTTATGAAAACCTTTGGGTGAGTTTACGATCTACCCAAGTTTTAGTTAAAAGTATTTTGCTATGAAAAATTGGAAATGAATTGGAAAACCTTTTTAAAAGTTTATGAAAAACTATTTTGCCACTCTATGTAGAAGTATAAGTGAGTTTATATGAAACTCTAGGATGGGAAAAAGATTGTTTTCTCAAAACTCCTTTGAAAAAGTATTTGTATGAATTATGGTATGCCGAGATGTCGGTGTTGAAGTGGAGGAATGGAGAATGGTGATGTTTATGAAAATGCACATTGTGTCCTTGTACTTACATCCCCAGCCGAAAATCTGTGCGACCACATTTACCCACATATGGGAAAGGGCGTAGTCATATAATTTGCTCGTGTTAGTACTGGATGCCTCAATAACGAGGATAACCTCGTTCCATGAGGGGATGGTCTGAGGACCTACCCCTGACCCGGGTCCTCTAGAGAGAAGAACGCCTAAGGGCTGTTATGATATGAAATGGAGATAGAGGATTTGTAGGGCCATTAAAATTCGCCGGGCAGAACTGCGAGTCCTCACACTTAGTTTCTGAGGATTTAAGTGTCGATGGAATGTTTCGTAGCGGTAGGGTCCTATACTAGCATGAGCAAAGGACAGGCTATGGCCGGGAACTCAACTTCGCATACCCCTGGTATGGCGGGACGTGGCTGACACGATGAGTGACCGATGGGTGTGGGAAAAGCGTGCTACCTCTGCAGAGGGTAAACAAACTATTCGAATAGCCGAGTCCTCGGATATGGACAGTTGGGAAGAACTACTAAGACCATGTGCAAGTTTTACAAAGTTTGAGATTTGAAAAGAAAATGGAGATGTTTTATGCAACTATACCGTCAGGCTGGTATGAGGTGATTGGAAATTGGTTACTCAGGAAGGATTATGGTCGGAAAAGGAGGAGTTTTTGAGGAAATAAACCTGGTGATGATTTTCGAGAAAAAGTTTTAAAGAAACTTCTTACCTTTTTCAGCAAAGATATTGAGAAACTACTTTTCAAAATGTTTTGCCTTCCGCAAGGCTAGAGTATCTACTCTTCTTTTCTTTCGATAAAGTTATAGAGATGTTTTTCTAAAAATAAAGGTTTTATGAAAAATTATCAAAAGTAGTGCATGCTTAAGTTGGGGTAGTTTGCGAGTACAATCAAATGTACTCATATTGGTTTCGTCCCTGGCTATTGTCTTAGCCAGATTTTAGAAGAAGAGCAGTCCAAGAAGAAGGGTTCACTGGCGTCTTTGCGACCTAGGGCGCTTCCCAGTCAGCTGCTGTAGGGTTAAGGCGAATGACTTGGGCTCCACGTTGTTTGGTGATTCCGCTGCAAGTTCCGGTTGAAGCTTAGGACTTCAATCAAGTAAGTATGTTTATTCGGTATTTATGGGTGTTCTGTGATGCCAATTCGAGTTATGTGCAACAACAGACTGATCATGAATTGTTGCAGGAAACATAACGAGTATCTCGGATATCTAATCCGGGGTCCTCACATCAAGCACATGATGTCAGCCTTCAAGGGCCGCCATCGACGAGCTTAAGGCCGCTACGTACATGGTGGATGGAGGTGAAGAAGGTGCGGCGGCCCGCCTCCAAACCGGGGTGGACGTAATATCTAATCCGGGGTCCTCACATCAAGCACATGATGGCAGCCTTCAAGGGCCGCCATCGACGAGCTTAAGGCCGCTCGCGTGGGCGCTGCGCAAGGTGACGACCATGGAGTACCCCGATTTCGAGTAGATCGGCCGGTGAAGAAGTAGAAGATCTAGTTTATTTTCAGTTTTTATTTCTATCTCTGTAAAATAGCTCCGTGTTGTGTGATGAACTTGTGTGGTCAAGCTCAGGCGAACTCGTTTATTTGAATTTCCAGTATGATTATCGTGGATCTGTTCTAACCGAGCTCTTCCCATACTGGATACTAATTTTTGGGTTACCCTATACTCGTTTCCCGGTACAAGAATGTCCAGGATCTGCTAAAGATGCTCCAAGTTCATTATACCGAAAAACTAATCAGATAGTAACATCAAAATATTCCCACGAAAATCAGATACTAACATCAAAGATGAGATGAAAGAATTACAATTAAATTGCAGATGATGGGGAAAACATCGGAGTAGCTTGTCTTACCGTCAGTACGCATCTTGCCTGTTGCCGTCAAGATAAGACTGAAGAACCAAGAACGGTAGCAGTGCAAACAAAGAACCAAAGGGACAACTACATAGGAGAGAAGAGGATGTATCTCTATATGTAGTGTTACTGCAAGGCATGTACTCCCTCCGTTCCAAATTAATTGACTCAGTTTTAGACTCAGTTTTAGTACTGAGTCTAAAACTGAGTCAATTAATTTGGAACGGAGGGAGTATGAGGTAACAAAAGATTGGGAGAAAAAAAATACTATTTCGCGAATCTCCTTTTCCACGTGCCACTTGGTGCCAGGAGGTACGCCTCGCTGCCACCTATAGGGTCCAGTGGTAAGCACTAAGGACATTAATACTCAAGATATTATTTTCTACGTTCATTAATTTTCTTACATCACGCCAAAAGTCACATATTGATGATCGATATATTCAGTGATTAATGACCAAGATCTCTTCCAAAACGTTTTTTTTAGATAATTCCAAAAAGTATGTGTTTTCGATTCTCAATGAATCGGGCCTCTTTGCGAGATCTGGAATCCAAAGCCCAACTCTAATCCTTTTCTCCACGGCCTCCCTCGGCCCGGCCCAACATTTGTCCCAGCAGTCGCCCATTTTTCTTTTCTTTCTCGAGTTCGAACGGCTCCAGGGAAACAACGGAGCATCTGTAGCTTTCCTTTCCAAATGGTAGAAAGCTGAAAGCAGCAGAACGTTTTTGCCAACCGAAGGGAAAAATTCTGACTTATCCAATAATTAAGAAGGTGCCCGATTTATTAGCGAAAAAAACCGGGCGAAAACCATACAAAAAACACCAACACCTTATGTAGAAGCCCACACAAACACAGAGAGCAACTACTAAACCAAGTAACACCCAAAGCAACAACCTCCTTATACCTATAGCAACCGCGAACTAACGACAACTTTAGGACCCCGCCTCTGTCGAAACTTTCATTGATATTCCCCTCTTTCTTCTTTTGCCCTGATAGTATTTCTCCACCTTCCTGATTACCTCCTCTCATGCCTTCCCTGCCAAGACGCAAACAATGTCCTTGCCATATGCAGGACTAGTTGCCTCTAAACAAGTGAGTAAGCCGTAAAACTCTTTAGCAAAAAGGGACTCAGAGTTAGGAGCCAACACTTCTCCACTACCCACAGAGGGCGTCGAGGCCATCGTCAAAGCCTCTAACGAGCTCAACTCCATCGGAATCACCATGGATGAATCCCCACACGACTCCTGAAGCCAAAATCCCACCTATGTCCTCGCTCTCAGGGGCGGCCGTCGCAACAAGCTGCGGCGACGAGAAGGGGCTGCCACAAGGAGAGAAACAACCATCGTGAAGTGCTTCCTCAGCCCCAGACGACTACTCAGTGGAGTCAAGTGGAAACGAAGCCTGCATAGAGGTGAGCCCCAGGCCATCAGAAGCAATGCCTCCAACGGCCGCAAAGGACCATCAGCCCCTACCAACAACAACTTGAGAGTTGCCACCTCTTCATGAAGAGGGCGAGACGCCTCCTCAATGCGGTCAGCGACCAGCTAACAGAGCTCCAAGCGCAGCAAGGCAAAGTGAGACTGAAAAACAGAGTCACTGAAATCCTCGCAACACCTAGGAGAGGGCCTTGGCTGCACCGCAGGACACAATGACGAGTGGCATACAACCTCGGCCCAACTCTGAGGCGACGAGGCTGAGCGGACGGCGAATGGCTCTGCTGGCAAGGAGCCCGAGCGTCAGGATAACGAGCCCGAGCATCCGGATAGCAAGAACGAGTAGTAGGAGAGCGCGCATAGCAGAAACGCTCCTGATGATCAGGACGACGACATCGGATGCATCTGAAGGGCCCACGACATGTGCTGACCCGGTGGCCACCCTCGAGTCACCGAAAACACCTCCCTCGAGCCCAACGCTTGAAGGCGAGACCACAGTCGAGATCTTCTTCCTCAAGCGGATTTAATGGCGCCCCGACCCACCTGCACCTAACCTTCCTCGTCATCAAGAACGGCAACAACAAAGAGGCCGCCGCAGGGCTTCGCATGCGTCTCCTCAACATGACGCACATCAACGTTGCCGTCAACCGAGCCAGAAACAACCAATTCTTCATCGTCCTCGACGAAGACCAAAGAAGCAGCATCAGCATCAGCAGGAAGGGGCACCTCCGCAACCGGTCCTCCCAAGGCAGCCGGCGGCACCCGAGGGCCTCTACAACCATGGCAGGGTCGGACCCAAGCCCCCCATTCGACAGGGGAGCCGAGGCGGCGGGCGACGGGGCCATGAGTTACTGGCTGGAGCAAGGTGGTCGTGGACGCAGCATCCGTCAACAGGAGCAAGGTGGCCGTCGATGTAGCTTCGCCAACGTTGGAATTTGACAACATGCCGACATGACCAGATAAGAACGTTGTTCAACGACGTTCTGCAGCCTCGCCAACGTTGTGCACATCAGCGCGGGAATTTGACAAAATACCACAGATGTAGAACGGGGGAATTTGGCAAGATGCCGACATGACCAGATAAAACTTACCTGTTCTTCTTTGCTCCAGCTTCCCCACGGGCAGAGCCAGGACTGAACTCAAGCAAGAAGTATATTTCGCAGGGCCGGCCGTGGTACAAGTGTCATTACTATTGCCCGTCTCGTCTTGGCATCTTTCAATGCAGCTACGCAGCTATAGGACTCTTCAATGAATACACTTGCTCGCTGCTACTTCGGTGGAAGGACAGCGCCTTGTTACTTTCATTTCATTTCACCATGGTAAGTTGGTAACGGTATACACAATCATGTCTCGCGGGTGGTTCTGCAAGAAAACGCATCGGTAGAAAAGTTCTTGCTTACCCTCAGTTCCTTTGTGCCGTGTAACACTGATATAAATCTTAATTTGTAAGAGCCCATATCATATGAGTACTGTTGAAATACTGTACCAGAGAGCTTTTTTTTCGCGGAAACCAGAGAAATTACAGGAAGATCATTACACGAAGGCACCCATCAGAGATGAAGAAAACAAACCAAACCTTCTGCAACACGAAGACGCCGGCGAAGAACTGGCCGTGCCGGTGGCGCGCCGCCGCCGCATCTTCCTTCAAACCATGGATCGGAAGACATCCCCAGGCGGACGGGAAGTCGCTGGACCTCGAACTCCTCAGAGCCTCCACCCAGCTCCCGCAGCATCTTCGTCTTCCTCCAGCTTCTCTGACTTCATTAGCGTCAACCCCGATCCGCCGCCACGCGGGATCCGGGAGGGGGAAAGCGATCCCAACAGAACCGTAGCTCCGAGGGACCGGAAGGAGCAGGCACGCCATCGCCGAGCTCCAGCGAGCACCGCCGACGGAGGAGGCAAGTACCTGCACCAAAAGCAACTCCGACGGCCTGACCTCCTCCAAGGCGCCGCCGGATGAGAAGCACACACACCCTACACTATCTACACACGCGAGGCGGAGATCCCCCGCCCTCCCGCCGCCGAAGCGGCCGCCGGAGGACGGGGGATACGGCGGATCGGCGGCGAGGTTGTGGATCTGCGCGCGGGCGAAAAAATCCCCTCTCTACTGTAGCGGGAGAGAGGCAGTCGTCCACGGTTCGACCTGTTGAAATACTGTACCAGAGAGCTAGGATTATATGATTCGGAGAATGTGTTAGAATGTCACAAATGCAGCTAATTGGATGTTTCACTTTTTCATGGTTGGCTTGAGCTGCTGTGCAAAGGATGAAGTACCCCCAAGATCTCCACGTACAAATGATCCGTCATAACATGCTGTATTTACTTTTTTTTTCATCATGAAAATTCTACCCCACCGGCCACCGATTTATGAATTTCACATGGTATGTTACTTTCCTCATGGAAAGCTGCTGACAGCGCAATGAATAAAAAGTGGGATTAGTAATGTGCATAGACAGCAAGAGGCGTAACACTGTGTAAGTTCTTTAGATTAGGTGTCTGTTGAAGACTTGAGAAAACAAATTACTGTGGATTTCTTAGAAAGGAGGCCACAAGGCCTTTTTTTTATAAAAAAAACAGAAATTAGAGTGGAGTTTAGAGCTAGATACACTTCTGACAGACATGCTGTATGAACTCTATTCGCCCCGCTTATGAAATCCAATTTACTATGTCAAAAAAAAAATCAGGACAGATTCAAACTGAACTAACCAACTGCTATGATGCCAAACTATGAAACTAAACATGTACCTGCAGTATCAACCGTACTTCGAACGATTCAAAGCTTGCAGCCTGGGTTCAGTTCAATTCCTACTCATAACTGAAATTCTCTTCCCTCCAGCCAGCAAAGCATATTTCCCTCCGTGCGGATGCTAAATACAGGGTTACAGGCACGTACTGGCCGTGCAAACTCCATTCCTTTCCGAACAAAAGCTTCTACGACCTGTGCTAGCTAGCTGCCAGTAGTCACACGCTGCTCGGGTGTTGGGCGCATGATCCAAGGCGATCGAGCCTCTCCCGAGTTACCTACCCGTCCATCGCCCAACCACCTCGCATCTACTCCCTCCGTATCAAAATATAAGTCGCACTAGTCACTTACCACACATATGTATGTAGACATGTTTTAGTGCAAGATTCATGTAAGTGACTAGTGAATCTTGCACTAAAACATGTCTACATACATGTGTGTGATAAGTGACTAGTGTGACTTATATTTTGACACGGAGGGAGTAGCACGCATTTGCGAGCGTGTCCTGCCATTTTAGCTAGCTTGGTTCAATGCAGGTTGCTGGCCGAGCCAGATCGACAGGCCATGCCCTGTATATAAATCAGACACTCACTACTCTCCCCAGTCTACCAGTGCTTTCGTGCGTAAGTAGCCACCTGTCGTCTCTCAAGTCCCAAACGTGTCTTGAGCAGATGGACGCGGCTCTCGCTTCTCTCCTCGTCTCTGTCCTCGTCGTCGTGGCGGCGCATGCCCCAGCGGCGTCCGCGGCGCCGCGGGCCTTCTTCGTCTTCGGCGACTCCCTCGTGGACAATGGCAACAACAACTACCTCCTCACCACGGCGCGCGCCGACGCGCCGCCTTACGGCATCGACTTCCCGTCGCACCGCGCCACGGGCCGGTTCTCCAACGGGCTCAACATCCCTGACATCATCAGTAATGCATTGCATGCCTTCTATCGCCATGCATGCATGGATGCATCTTCAAGAGTGAACAATGCCGTTGAATTGTAGTAGTAGAGCATGTCAATCACTGACGCCGCCATTTAACTGCTTCAGGCGAGCATCTCGGAGCCGAGTCGGCGTTGCCGTACCTGAGTCCCGAACTCCGAGGGACGAAGCTGCTCGTCGGCGCCAACTTCGCGTCCGCCGGCGTCGGGATCCTCAACGACACGGGCGTGCAGTTTGTACGAGAGATATAATCCTCAGTGCTTTTCCTGTCAGTTTTACACATCCAGAGATATAATGCTCGGTGCTGCTGTGCATGACCGGTAGAGCAGGTGAACATCATCAGGATAGGCGATCAGCTGCGCTACTTCGGGGAGTACCAGCGGAAGCTGAGGGCGTTCGTCGGCGAGGAGCAGGCGACGAGGCTCGTGAACGGGGCACTGGTGCTCATCACGCTGGGAGGCAACGACTTCGTGAACAACTACTACCTGGTGCCCATGTCCATGCGTTCTCGCCAGTACGCGCTCCCGGACTACGTCCGGTTCATCGTCTCCGAGTACAGGAAAATCCTCGCGGTAAGTCCCTTTGCTGCCTGTTACTTTACAAGTTCACAGGCCTGTTTGTGCACAATGCGCCAAGTAATCAAGAGTTAGAAAGTAGGTTCAAGTGACAGTTTGTTGCTGCAAGTGCAAACTTAGCTTTAAAAAATAACTGCAAACTGACATGGCCATCAGTACCTAGTGTAGCACCAAGACAGATGAGTAAACGGTAAGTGTCAAAGTGTCATGACACATCTGAAAGAGAGTGACAGACTGACAGATATTTTTATTTATCTGTACACAATGCAATACTGGATTCTAGGCGTCCATTCAAGTGAAAAATTGTTGCTCAACCTGACATGCCCAATATATTTGTTGACGCTGCAATTAATATAATCGTGGCCGAACCGAAGTATGCAAGAAGGTAAATCTTTACATAAATGGGTCTCACTGCGGCCAGTAGCCACTATTATTCCAAGAATTAGATGAACATTCAAGTTAGTTTGATGCTGCAACTGCCAAATTTGCTTAAGAAGTGTCTGCAAACTATCAATATGGCCATCAGTACTTAGTGTAGCACCAAGACAGATGAGAAAACGGTAAGTGTCAATCTGTCAATCTGTCGTGACACACCTGGAAGAGAGTGACAGACTGAGAGATTTAAAAAAAAATGGGGCAAAAACTTTGGCCCATTCGATTAATTAAGCAAGAGGTTTACAAGAAAAGGTATATAGTTTACAACCGGCTACTACTTTCCCGGCAAAATATCTCTCAAACGTTTTGCCCCGCAATCACCCACAAACAGGTTTTCCCGTTTGATATTTTCGAAAATAACCGTGGGCGGAGCGTGAGCGTTGCGCTCGTTCCAAATTTCCCAAGATGCGAGCATGAAGAAGGACGACAAAGCGTTGCGGTTAGGAGTCGAGGCCTCCGACATCTTATCCCACCAACACTTGAGAGATCTTATTTTTACTTGCGCACAATGCAACACTAGATTGTGGACGTATATAGTCAAGTGAAAAATTGCTGCTCTAGCTGCGACCTGAAATGCCCAATATATTTGTTCACGCTGCAATATAATCGTGGCCGAAACGAAGCATGCAAGAAAGGCAAATCTATGCATAAATTGGCGTCACTGCAGCCACTAGCCACTATTATTCCAAGATCCAGTCACAGTTGGTCATGAATTAATTCTGAGCACATGAAAGAACATAGACCAGCCACAGCAGCAGTTCAGATCGTAACCTAGCTACCAGTCTACCACCACCGCAAACCAGTCAAAAATCAATTGGTGAGCCCCCACCTTGCAATGCAGCGTGAACCCTGTCGCGCCTCCGCCCACACTTCTTTCCCCAAGCTGTAAAGACAGGCGTAAATGGAGCCAGCAAGGGTATAGCACGTGCAGGGTAAGTACAGCCGTATACACATGGCGACCAATGGTCAGTTGCAGAATTCACTTCTCCCGCGCTGCAGCAATATTGCAGGATTTGCAGCATGAATGCATGTGCAGTGCTGCAACACCTGTCCAATTCAGTCATCTTCCATTCCAATAGACGAAGAGTGGCCTACGCGCCCTGACATGGTGCACGCATGCAGAGGCTGTACGAGCTGGGGGCGCGGCGCGTGATCGTGACGGGGACGGGGCCGCTCGGGTGCGTGCCGGCAGAGCTGGCGCAGCACAGCGGCAACGGCGAGTGCGCGGCCGAGCTGAACCGCGCCGTCGACCTCTTCAACCCGCAGCTGGTGGAGGCGGTGCGCGGCCTCAACCGCGACGTCGGCGCCGACGTCTTTGTCGCTGCCAACACCTACCGCGCCAACTTCGACTACCTCGCCAACCCCCAGAGCTACGGTACGCACTCCCTCCGTCCGCGAATAAGTGTTCTTCTAAATTTTGTGTCGCTGGCCAGCCAAAGCATCGAGTCGATCTCTCGGAATATATACGCAGTTCATCTGTTGTATGTGCAATTGCAAGTGAGCTAACTGGTAAGTGTTGTTGTTGTGTGTGCAGGGTTCACGAACGTGAAGGTGGCGTGCTGCGGGCAGGGGCCGTACAACGGGATCGGGCTGTGCACGGCGGCGTCCAACGTGTGCGCCGACCGGGAGGTGTACGCCTTCTGGGACCCGTTCCACCCGACGGAGCGGGCCAACCGCATCATCGTCGGACAGTTCATGCATGGATCCACAGACTACATGCACCCCATGAACCTCAGCACCATCATCGCCATGGACAAGGAGAGTCCTTAATAGTTTGCTAGGAATATGTGGTAGTGTTCCCTACGTTCAGAGTATGATGCCGACAGTTGGTCCTACATAACAAGCAGTTCAATTTGTTGAGTGTCGTGGCGTTTGATCCCATCAGTTGAGTGTTATCCTTAATTACCACTTTTTTTTCATCTTGAAACAGCTTTGTTCTGAAAAGAGGTAATTGCACAAGAGGTACATCAACTTGTTCATCGTGTGTACTTTCATAAAGAACTCTCAAATGTGATCAAATGATACAACAAGTTGTCTTGCACGTGCAAATTCATACGAATCCAACCAAAACGTGACACGTGGCCATATTGATGAGGTTAGAACCTCAAGGGGTGCTCGATCTTCACGGATTAACGACGGATGTGGACGAACTCACGTAAGAATATGAAAAACACGAAGAACACAAAAACACAAATACGATACAAGGACACGTTTCCCTCACCGGTCGGTCCAAGCCGGTCCAATAGAATCACCCAAAGGGAGAGATTGGCAAGTAGTAGATACAAGGAGAGGTCTCGAGGGGTTGTTTCTCCAAACGGTCAACCCAACCGATCCAAATAGAGTCACCCGAAGATGAAAGATTAGCAAGTAGTCACAACTACAAGTAGAGGTCTTGAATCCACAAGAGGGATCTTCTCCACAAGCGGAGGCCTTGAATCCACAAGGGAATCTTCTCCACAAGGGGAGGCAACACCACAAAGGGGTGGGTAAGGAGCCTATGCTCAACTCTCTCTCATCATAGACTCTCCACTAGAAAGGAAGTGGTGAAGTGCTATTTATAGTCTTAGTCCAAAAAGGGGCGGACGCAGGAAAGCCGGCCTGGGAGCCAGCCAGGCTGGGCTGCAGGCTGACTGCCTCTGCAGGGAGGCGGCCCTGTGTGGGGACCCCGGACTAGCTGTCCGAAATACCCGATTATGCTTAACACAACGATCCCGTGATCAGTCTGTCGTTGCACATAATCCGAATTGGATACCAAAGTTTACATCCATTACAATACCGAATAAAAAGTCTTACATAAATGGTCATTTAGACCAAGTTCTTACATAGGTGCCTTCATGGGCCAAACCAAAATATCAGCGGAAGCTACGGCGTAGTAGACATCATTTTCTAACGACGACAACCCGACAGGCAGCTGACTTGTGGAGATCCTTAGTTGGCGTAGAAGTCGCCATACTCCTGCTCGGCGTAGTGTTCCTCCTCGTAGTCTGGCTAGGTCAATAGCCAGGGACGAAACCAATATGAGTACATTTGAATGTACTCGCAAACTACCCCAACATGAGTATGCACCAGTTTTATTTTAGTTGACAACTTTTTCTTATTTAAAACATCTCTATATCTTTATTGAAAAAGGTAAGAAGAGTTTTATAACTATCTTTAAAGAAGTCACCATTTTCATCTGTTTTTCCAAAACTCCCCCTTCTTCCGACCATAGCCCGTCATGGTCCACTTTCATCCAACCACCTCATACCGATCCGTTGGTATAGGTGTAGGAAACAATCTCCACTTCATTTTTCTTTTAAAACTCAAAGTCTTTTAAAAACTTGCACAAGGTCTTAGGACAGTCTCCCAATTGTCCATATCCGAGGACTCGGCTATTCGAATAGTTTTAAACACTCTGCAGAGGTAGCACGCTTTTAACCCACATCCATCCGGCAACTCATCGTGTCTGCCACGTCTCGCCATACCAGGTGTATGCGAAGTAAGCCGCCGGCCATAGCCTCTTATTTGCTCATGCTAGTATAGGATCCTTCCCATATGACACTTTCCATCGACACCCAGTCCGGTTTCCCGTCAGAAACCCTAAGTGTGAGGACTCATAGTTTTGTCCGGCGGTTTATGGTGGAACCTTCTATCCTCCCCACCAACTTGTGTGAGGACCCGGGTCAGGGGGTAGATCCTCGGACCATCCCCCTCATGCATAACGGAGTCATCTCCGTCGATGAGGTATCCCATACTAATAAGAGCAAACTACATGACTACGCCTTTTTCCCATATGTGGTAAATGTGGTCGCACCGGGTAAGATTGGTCCATAGTACTAGGACACTGTGCATTTTTCATAAACATCACCACTTTTCCACTTTTCCAATACAACACCGACATCTCGGCATTCCATAAACTCTCAAGAAATATCAAAGGAGTTTTGAATAAACAACATTGTTTTTCCATCCTAAAGTTTTATATAAACTACTACATAGGGTGGCAAAATAATATCCATATACTTTTGAAACGGGTTTTATAAATCTTGCTTTGAGAGTAAAACATGTTCTGAAAGTAGATGCATATATTTGTAGTGCAAGCTCAGAGAATAGCTTGCCTTGCTTGGCAAAGTGATCTTGCTCTTGTTCTTCAAATTCAGCAAACTCTCCTTCCTCGATATATCCGACAACGTTCTCGTCTAATTAATAAACAGACAATGCAAACAATCACTAAGCTATACAAGCCATCATCTCAACATAGCCATCATCAACATCACAATTAGCTACTGCACACATCAAACCACACAATTTGGTTTTCAAAAAGTTGAATTATACATTATTTAATTAAGTCCAAATTATGGCAGAAACTAGTTATTCATGTTTAAATCCACAACTTGAGTTCTGTTGGTCACAAAAATACAAACTAAATTTCTATAGAAAGCTACTGATGTGTAGAAGACAACCCAATTTGAATTGGATCATTTGGAGTTACCAAACTCCCTACACATTGGATTTAATCCAGTAGCTTAATAATCAAGTTTTAGCTACCATTTAAATTCTTTTGCTCAAAAAATTAAACCCTTTTAGGGGTAACTAACCATGGCTATATGTGAGCTAACAAAATTGGTCCTAACTCATTTGGGTCAACCAATAAACATATTTGTTTGTTTTTGCCCAGAAGGGTTTATCTTAAAGTCAACAATTAAAACTGCTTAATTAATTCTACCAAAATTAGGGGAGCTAACACAAGGCAGTACTAAGCTAGCAAAATTGGTTTGGAATTATTTGGACTAACAGAGTATCAGAAACAAACAAGTTTAGATTTTAAACCTTCTGTAGTATTTTTAATAATACTTTTTATTTATTTAATTAAATGACATGGGACCAATTGTGTTGGTTAAAAATTTCATAAGCTTTTCAGAACAGTTGAGTTTGATTTATTTGGATTTCTAAATCTTGAGATATTGATTTTTGAAGTTGATGTCAGTACTGAATTCTATAGAAACTAGAAATTCGAAATAAATCAACTAGTGGATAATGTTGAAAACCCTGACATGTGGGGTCTACATGTCAGCGGCTCACGGAGAAAAGTCTCCCGCGCTGGAAATGGTTAAGATGCTGACATGTGGGGTCTACACGTCAGCGGCTCTATTACACGAAACGGTACGCGACCGTAGATCTTAGATCCAACGGCGCACGTGCGACGCGACGACGGCGACCAAGATTTGGCGGCGCTGCCGCGCCGGCGGCGAGGTGGTGGACGGATGGCTCACCTAGGGGGCTCGGGGAGGCTCGGCGAAGGCGTGGATCGACGGCGGAGGCTCGGTGAGGCTGTTGGAAGAACTTGCGCTTGCTGGGGAGGGTTGGTTCGTCGGCGGTGAGTTCCCGAACTTCCACGGCCTCGGCAGCGGACTCCGGCGAGCTCCTGGCGACTCGTCTGTGCATGAAAATGAGGAAGAAAGAGCTCGGGTGAGTGCGGTGAGGGTGGATAACAAGGTTCAGGGCAGAGAGGGGACAAAGGTGGGGTGTGGCGTTGCGGCCATGCTCGACCTGGACGGCGGCGACGGATGCGGCCGTGCACGCCCTTCTGGCGGTGCACCGATCAAATTGGAGCGAGGGAGAGTGAGTGGGGATGGTGTGGAGTTCCAGAGGGGTGCGGGGGTGGTCTTATAGGGTCGGGGCGGTCCACGATGGTCGCAGTCCACGGCGACGGCCATGGCGCGTCTACGGCGACCAATTCCTCGGCTACGCGGCGAGGGTGCAGAGGCTCGTGGCGGCTTGGTGCTTAACGGGGTCCGGACACGTTCTAGAAGCGTCTAGAGGAGCTGTGCGTGTCGAGGCGCAGAGGGCTGGGCCAATTTGGCCGGCGACGCCGCGGATGCCACGGCGATGCATCGGGGCAAAGGGCGGCGTAATGGCGCGGGGAGGGGCTCGAGTGTTCTCTCCTGCACGCAGAGGCAGCAGAGGCACCGGGCGCGCGCGCAGGGGGGGCCTGGGCGGCTCGGAAACGGCGATGCGCGGCACGGCGACACGGCGGCACGTCGGGGCGAGGGAGAGAGGTAGGGGATGACGTTTTTGCAGAAAACCCCCTGCCTCCTCTCTGCTTCTTTTTTATTTCTGTTTTAGTCCTTCTGTTAAATCCAGAAGGTTTTCTAGGATTTAATTAGGGCATTTAAACATTTTAGAAAAATTTGCAAAAATTTGTGGGGCCTTCCCATAATGTACAGAAGCTCCACAAAAATTGGCATAAAATAATAAAATGTTTTGAAACATTTTCTTTTATAGTACTTTGTTTATGTTATTTTAATTTATTTCCATTTGTTTTCATTTTAGAATTTTAAAACTAATTCAAAAATAATATTTGAGAGGGGAAAGTGGTAGGAACAAAATGGGGAGTGTTTACATTACAACTCCACTGACTTTGGTTTGAAATTAATTGAGTTTGTCACTTGAAGATTTTCATGTGACAACTTGTCACTTTTATTTTTCTTGCTTTGATTTTATATTTTGCTTTCTTTATTTCTTACTAGTGTTTACTAGAGCAAACACTCACACCAACAGCAAGAACAACACTCAAGTAACAAAAGCAATTAACATACAATAAACAACAAAAGTTTTTGTTGGCTCTCATTTTTGGAATATAATCCTGATAATAATTTTGGGATGTTACACCCTGGGAGCCAGTCCAGGCCAGGCTGGAGGCTGGCCGCCTGTAATACCCCAGCATTTAGGAACTAACGAAGGGTAGAAATAGGAATTTGTGCATCTGCATGCATGCATCTGAAAATCCCGAATAATTTTTTCGCAAATTAAAACCCTGGAGTGATCGAAGTTTGATCATCTTCATGATTTAAGCTTTAGATCATCTTAAGTGAATTTGATAATTTTCGACATGACCTTTAGGAATTTGCTTGTTTTAGAAATTTGAATTCAAATATAATATTCAAATAATTGAATTCATAAAATAATTCAAATTAAAACATTAAAGTAACAAAAATAACAATTAGGTAAATGATTTAATAAATGTTTGAATAATTGAAACCTTACAATAAATATTACAACTTATTGAATTCTTGCAAAGACAAACAAATCATTTTATTGATTAAACACAAATTACAATGTCATTACAACTTTATTACAACAAACTAAAATTCAAAAAGGAAAATTACAATTATTTCCTAAACTAAAATGTCTTGTATTCTTTTCTTCTTCGTTTGGATCTTTATTCCAATACTGTTTTCCTGCAAAACAAATAAGAAGCAAAGACATAATACAAAGAGGGGTTAGGGTTAGTGTTACTCTCAGATTAGCAATAGGGTGTATTGCTAATTACATCATTGAGTTGATTAGGCAACTTAGTGTAGTATCAGCTCAAAAACCACAAGTTTATGCCTCAGTGCAACATCATTGGCCGGGCAGCAACAAAAATCCACTTGGCTAGTGAAAAGAATGGGAAATCTGAAGATAAACTCCAAACCAATCGACACAGCACATACATCCCTGTGCTGACATCATCCCAGGGAAAATAGACATGTGATGGATAAGGGCAGCAGGGAGTTGTAGGAGGCAAGCCACCCAGCACTGTTTCAACTACCATCTCAATCAACACATGCACAGCTACTTCACTCCCAGGAGGAGGATAAGAGCAAGAGGCAGCCGTAGCAAGCAAGGAGCAAGTTCATTTCACTCACTCAAGCACCAGTTCGAGTTCCTCTTCACCACAGAGCTTAGTTCCTCACAAAACCACTCACACCAACACATCTCACCGCTGGATCATTGCCAAAAGCAATAGCAAAATGGGATAGAAGCTCAAGAGCAAGCAGGAGCTAGGAGGAGAAGGCCAGGAGCTAGAAGGGAGCAGCTGGAGCAGGAGGAGCAGGCCAGCAAGGAGAGCAAGCAACAGATCCACAAGAAGCACCACAACCACCATCTCAAATCACCAAGAGGTTGATCCTCTAATTTTCCTTAGCAAATAAAATTGGCTAAGTACTCATATGTGGTTTGGATGGGGAATTTTCCCTCAGATAGGCATAAAAGTGCTATGCTAGTTCATCACAGGGATTTTAGATCAAGCAAAGCATCTGTTCTTATTAAATCAGGGCCTCAGCCTATGCATCATAGGCAAAGGGGACACAAATCCACCAAATTGAGCAAAGGCATACAAGCTTTATTAGCTTGAGTTCATATTTTGGGTAGCACAAGGCCAGTACTTGGTTGCTGTGCACAAAACCCACATAGGGGAGAGGCACCACAAGCAATAGCTTGCACTAAAAGCACCACAAAGCAGTATAAAGGATTTTCTTAAGCCAAACCCATCAGATTGTTTCTGTGTAACTCAAGGGAGGCATCACAGAAGACAAAGCTAAATACTTTAGCTCAAGCAAATGATTTATACTAATCATGGCACAACTAGAGCAAATTTATAATTAGAACATCATGTTCAGAGGCTTACATCTGAATCTCAGGTTCAGAGTAACAACAGCAAACAGCAGAGGCACATCTCTGAACTTTGGTTCAGAGAACACCATCTGTTGCTACTGTCTAGGACAGATAGCAAATCTGTCGAGTGACAGAATCAGATCCTCACCACAACCAAAGCCACTAGCTAGAATATCCCCAATTTAATACATAGAGGCACTAGCGCATGTTCAGAGATCATCACAAGGGCAGCCGAGCAAACCTAACACCTAAGCATCAAGAAAACCTAGATCACCAATTCACCCAGGCATTCCAGAGCAAGGCACGAAGGCCTGGAGGGGGAAAGAAGAAGAGAGAGGAGAGAAGCGAGTACCACACCATCACCACGACGGCACAGGGATGAGCTCCATACCAGCCACGGCGGAGCAGCAAGGGACGGGAGCACGGCGATGCCGCGCTGCTACCGAACCCTAACCCTAGGGTTTGGGTTGCGCACGGCCGCATCTGGCGAGGAGGAGTGAATCACCGGGGTAGGAATGGAGAGGACTAAGAGGCGCGTCGATTGCGCCGCAGCACGGCGGCGGAGCTTGCCGGTGTTCGCCGGAATCAACCGGCGACGGCGGAGGAGAAAGGGGAGTGAGTCGAGCACGAAAGCGAGAGAGGAAAGAGAGATGAGAGAGTGTGGCTCGGTCGGGTTGACCACCGACCCGAGCCAGGTTTTGGTCTGGTTCAACCAGTTTGGACCAGGGGCATTGTGGTCATTTCATAAATCAAAAATTAATAAGAAAATAATTCCATAAATATTTTAAATTGAATAAACTTTGGAAATTCATAACTATTTCATATTAAATCAGAATAATACAAATAATATATCAAAATGATCAGAAGAATAAAATCTATCTGTTTGTATAAATAGAATACTTGTTTGACTAAAATTGAATCACTCTAAAAATTGAAACAACAATTTACTTATTAATTTAAATATGGAGTTAATTTGAAATGCTATTTTGGATGCATTCCCGCTTCATTTAAAAATGCTTCACATGTTTAAATTTCAAATTTGAAAATGTTATAATCATTTCATGTCCGACATTGTGTGCATTAAATGGTTAATTAAAATGATATTTCTATAAGAAAAATAATTATTAAAAGATGTCTACCTAATCGAAAAATGAAATATCTACTTAATAAAATATGAGCACTATTATTATTATCATTAACATTGGATTAACTTTGTGTTATAGTTTTATTCATTCAAAACCATATCCAAAAACTAAGAAGTTTATCACAAAATGATGTTACTTTAATTATTTCTTTTAAGTGTGATACTTAAATAATAAAGAAACTTAAAAGTGGTTGTTCTTAATATTTGTTAATACTTCTTCATTCAAATAAAAGTGAAAACACACTTAAGACATAAAGAACTAGTATTCTGAAATCACCAAGTGAATCAAATCAAATTCTAAAATCTTACACATTCACTAATCCCAACTCATTATTAACGTAAGCACTTGTAACAACACCTAAAGATGATAAAATAACCTAAGCTAAATTTACGATGTTATCGAAGTATCATTTTAAAATGAAGCTTACCTAGTTAAGCTTGGGTATGATTGGGGGTATTTTGCGATGCATTTCATTACTATGCATAATAGTATCTTGCCAGAATTTTCTGTAGTCCTTATCGGGATTACATTGCTATTTTCAGAACTCGGGGTTTTATCGCAAACCCTAGAACCCCGAAGGGTTTGAACTGCTATATCTACCCAAGGCAAGTTCACTCTTGCTCATGTCCTGTTTGATTATGTTTATCAAAGTAATTACAAAGTACTATGGTTTATCATTGCATGAAAAAGAAAAACATATTTTCGAATGATGTGAATTGCTATATATATTGTTGGCTGGCAATGGAACCATGGTTTGATGTTGTGGTGGAGGTTCCATTTGCACGGGAAAGTATTATCTAGGACTTAATAACCAATGACGTCAGTGTTCTTGCGCCGTAAATGAAGCGTTAACCATAAGACTTGGAATGGGACGGGGAAGTCATCTGTGACCTTTTCCCTTTCGCATGTCAATGGACTGCCAGTTCCGTAGGCTGTAGATCTTGCGGGACTACATGCACATGTGTGGGATCCCTTAATTCCACGGTTTCTGGGGTCTATGATGGATTATAGGGGTTGTCTAGAACGGTCTATCTGTATGATATAGGGGAGGACTTTGGGTCCGGATCGGTCTACCATCAGATATAGGGGAGGACAGACCTACAAAAGGGTGGGCATGCGGGGTTGTTGGAGAAGCACGGCGAATGGCTTGGATCATCGACTGGGCCCCATACCAAAGAGAGTGTGGACGGGAAAGATCGCCCGGTTGTGCAACAAGGCGTTGATCTCTTATGGGTAAAGTAACGCACCTCTGCAGAGTGTAAAAAAGTGTGACATGTTACTCCCTGTTCCGGGAAGGAGCTGCGAACGCTGCAGGAAAGGAACTCCATGAAGTTCTAGCACCTGTGAATGGTTGACGGGCATAGTTTTCTGAAGATAAAATGAATCTTTTCCTAAAAATGTTTTACAAAGATATGCATGTTCATCCATGACCTTTTGGTATGGATGGTAGCTAGTGCATAAAACACCTTATTCCTACTATATGAACTTGCTGAGTAACGCTCGTGTTGCTCACCCTTTCCTCCGTTGACCCCCTGCTTAGATTATTGGAGACATCAGAGGAATGACAGGAATCCATCACGACGTTGAGGAAGGTCTTCACCGAGGAGTCATATCAACCTGGTGGAGCCTGAATGAATCAACCTCTACTTTGCTAACGGACGAGTGGCGACAACAGTGCAATGGTGGGCATGACGACAACAATGCCTATGGACGAGACGACTATGATCAGATGGAGAAGCCCAACTCTAGACAAGGATATCCCAGATGGATATATAGGGCTGTGACAACAGCAGTAGTGGATTAGGAGTTAGCGGTAGAGCTGATATCCAGCTTAGTGCTACGACTTGAGTCTTTCTGGAGTTTCATTTGCACGAGATCTACTTCTGCTTGTACCACTCTGAGGGATGTAATATTTACAGATAGGTCCTTCTGTGAGTATTATATCAACGACTTGTACACTACAACATGCAGTGGTGTGTGTGGTCACCACACTGCCTCTGCAGGGAGGCCGGCCTGGGAGCCAGTCAGGCCGGGTTCCAGGCCGGCCTGGCAGTTTTTCCACCTTCTTCATCTTCGTCTTGTCGCTTTCTCCTCCTCTTCCAAGCCATCGTCTTGTCGGCCTTCGCTCCTCGTGCACCTTGGTCATCCTCACGTGTACATGTACTCGTCATGTCATACCTAGTAAAGCAAAGGGGACGATGGTCAAGTAGCATACCGTTCGAAGGCGACATATTATGGGTCATATAAGCGAAGGAGTTCACCTTTGAGCTCAATGACGACTTGTCATATGTTGGAGTGCTTGACATGGTGATGGACGTGGGTTGCACTACATCACATATCCACACTGGCAGTGAGACGGCCTTGGCGTACTGCGGAGGTTTCTTCGTCCCAGTTTCGGTGGTACGGATCATCGGCCATCGTCACCTAGGTCGAGCTCCAGCTCCGTACTCGCCTCCATTCTCCTCAACTCTATTATTGGTGGCGAACAAGGCAACCACCAACAGAAGTGGCGAGATTGCAGGCGTACCAGGGAGAAAATCAGGAAAAGAAAAGAAAATGGGTATCTATTTGTAAATTTACATAGTCTATTCCACAGAATGTCCTTTTATTTAATCTCTGTTTTGAGAGGGACTTCTTTGCAAAACTGCCAGCATGGATACAGCGACGTGTCATGTTCCGGTAGGATTTGCATGAATTTGCACGCGCATGACAAGTTGTTGTACCATTTGATCACACTTCGATAGTTTTTATATGAAAGTGTACATGATGGACAAGTTGTTGTACCTCTGATGTAATTAAAAATTACGATCATGTTCATGATTCTCACGGAAAAGCTGTTAAAAAGCCAAATGAACTGACGAGATGAGCCATGAATAATGGAGGCTACGTCCAGATGACATTTAATGTTCCGATTATTTTAAACAATAAATAAGCAAAATTGTGGCTCTACAATATACAATGTTGCAGCAAGCTGAGTAGTGCTCGTACATTTCAGCTAAATCGCACGAGAATTAACTTTTCCCTCGTATGCACTGCCGCATTGCTTCATCAAGGGTAAAAATGCTCACGACAGCTGCAGAAGCACAAATTTGGGCAGCATCTGACAAAATTGGCGCTGCTTCACTGCTTATCATGTTCATCAAGTTTGTGGATTAACTGCTACGCATTTACAAGTGTCTTACCTCTGTAGACCTCTAACGAAGAGCAAATTAGCCGCATCAAAATGAATACTAATCTAGCAATGAGAAGACTGGGACACCCTTGGCGTTGAAACTTGAGCATTTTGCAAGCATTTCCTCTCTGACTTCAAAATCCTTTCGGCCATTTTCCTGCAAGAACATTCACCTGAATTTCAGTACCAGAGAGCAAAAGATGATACACAAACAAGGGTTACAAGTTGAACAATGTACGAAATAATGGAAGCATTATTAAAGGCAGCGTGAAGCAAAAGATAACACCAGAGAGTTGGGTATGAAAATTACCACAAATTTATGCATTCCACGAACGCCATCACTCAGCTCAAGTACTAATCCATAGGCCGAATCTGGTAGACCTTTACTGTAACTACGTCGCCAAGCTTCATAGAACCTGATTTGAAGTTCGTCGAAGTCTTCAGGGTGTTGCTTATGTCTTGTTCTGTAATGGCATCAAGCCCATTACTTCCAGAAGCATCAGCCTTCCCTTTCTTAGTTTTCTTGGCAGTTGATGTACTTGATGTTTTCTTAGGAGAAGTTGTCCTAACCTCCTCGCGTTCTTTGGCTGGTTTATATACTCTAGGAGATGACTTCGCAACCTTCGAACTTGGAGCCTTCGATTGTTTCTTAGTAGGACCATTTGCAGCATCTTGAGCATCACAATCAGCAGCACTGCGAATTATAACTGCAGGAGTAGAAAATGCAGGCGTCTCCTCAATTGTGCCATCTTTATCTTTGCTACTCGATGGGTCAACATCAGCATCCTTGCTCACCATGTTCTCCACAGCGGCCCAACCAACAAGGTCTTCATTTTCCAAAGGAGCACCATCCTGACTTGCTAACTCCTTTTTGGGCCTATGGGGTAAGGTTGCTTTCAGTGAAAGTTTAATATTACCCCTCACGTCCTGTCCAATGCATGTCAATGAGAGCAATTGGCCAATAGAAACAATATCGGAGACTTTTGAAACCTGTAGGAAGAAAGGAAATAAAACAAAAATACACGAATAATAGTTAGAACTAACTAAAGCTTCTCTTCGTACAATGGAGTACAAGAGAGGAATACACAGAATGAGGAGACAAGGACGGGCTATACAAGACTACAAAGGAGTCAAAGCAGTATCAGAAGGCCTCCACGAGCGCCTCTTTCATTCTAAAGGAAAGAGCAAAGAGGTATCTCTTATAATAAGAAAAATCTAGGAGTCTAAACTAGGATTGGTGGTGGACCAACCAATCTGTTCCTCAAACCAAGCAAGAAGATGGGCTTGGAGTTAGGATCTGATGATCCTGCACCAACCCGGCCCTCAAACCAAATACCTTCTTACGAATCAAAACTGTCTACGGAAACATTCTTCACTTGAGTAGTGCAGATCCAAAATATTCATACAGAACTATAACTATATTCTAAAGCCATTGAATGAATACAGGGCACAATAAACAACTGTGCCAACTGCCAACATAAGTCAGTCATATAAACCTAATACGTAATACAAAGAAAAATAAATGCTGGTCCATGAGACAACTTAGAAAGTGAAGCAGAATTTCAAGAGAAATACCGGTTCATGTGACAGCTCAGATATGTGAAGAAGACCTTGCTGCCCACCATTAAATTCCACAAAAGCGCCATACTCCTTTATTGAGGAAACAATTCCTTTGTAAGTCCTACCAACTTCAATTTCACGGCCTACAAGAAATTCAACCTGCAACAATGCAGGACAGGTAAGACGTTCTCACATCATGATCCTTCCTCCCAAACACTTGTATTACAGCTAAGCAAGGATACAAGCAGGTGATGTCATATTGGCTTAAGCTACATGCCATGTGTTGTTGATACATACCTTCTCGATTGCCTTATCCATAATTGGCTGGGTTTTAGCAACAATAGTGACTGTACCATCACTAACAGATACTCGTGCACCTTAAGAAAATAGAAAAGGAAATTAACTACAAAATTAGCTGCCTATAAATCTTAAAAAATGCAGAGGGAACAATGAAATGAAGTACTCCCTCCGTTCCACAATATAAGATGTTTTAGCCTTTTTCCACATGCACATGTACACACATGTATCTAGACGCGTTTAAGTGCATGTGTCCATTCTTTTTAGTATGAATCTAGACATGCATGTGTAACACCTAAAACATCTTATATTGAGGAACGGAGGGAGTATATACATAATTGGAGTAAACAAGTTAACTAACAGAATGGCGAAAAATTATGTCCATGTCAAGGGAACTTTAATTTCTGACATTCGGTTATCACATTGTCCTGCAGATCTAGACCCCACACAGAGTGACAGCTAATAGCAAACTAACAGGAACATCGCCTAACAGGTAAGTAGAATTGTTCTTACTATGAACCATTTGATATTTAGCTTGTAGTAATCTGTCTATTCATCTTAAAGTTAGACAATGAAAAATGAATAAACAATTACTCCCTCCGTTCTAAATTAGATGACTTCCATTTGTCCAAATGTGGATGTATCCATACTTGTAACATGTCTAGATACATCCACATGTGTGCAAATGGAAGTTATCGAATTTGGAACGGAGGGAGTAGGTAATAATCGTATCCAGATTGTATTGGCTACGTTCTGGACACCGCACTAATGTACAACATATATATGGGACGAGGATGAGCTATAGTGAAGATGGTAAAAATATGTGGATCTAAAAGCACAAATTGACATTGTATCTATGGCTGATATAGCCCATCAGCCCATGGGGGACAGTAACATATTTCCCTATTATCAAATGCAATAGTCGGTATCAGTATTTTACTCTTATCTGTCCAAGTTATGCAACAAAAAGAATAAACCTCAAATCTTAGAGAATATAGCCCTTGCAATCACTCAATGTCGGGGTCAATTTTGTGGTCTCGAAAAGTATCCATACGCTGTCTTTTCATTTCATCTAGGTAGAGAAGATAATGGCATATTTCTCAAAGTTGCCTTGAGCAAATATCAATTCAGTATTTTGGAAATGAAGAAAGGTGCAATTAGATTCAAAAATACACTTGTCAAATACTGAAACGCATGTGACAAGCATCAGCATGATTTATGGCACAGCAGACAATTGCAACATTTCCACAAAAAAGTACATTTACCCCTCTTGTCAAATGGCATGGACCATTTCTTAATGAAGAGCTTAAGAAATACCATGAGGAAAAATCGGTAAAACATTAACTTCATACCTGTGTCTTGCTCAATTTTTTTCCTGTGGAAAAGCAATTTCCTAAGAGAATCACTGCTGAAGCTCAGTGTGGCTGCAAATGGAGGCTCGATTGTAACATTAACATATCAAAGTAACCTATCCAAACAGAAAAGTGAAAGTGCATCACAAACCTAATCGAGGACCACTTCCATCATTGATAGCACGAGCAGAACTGATTTCCTGATCCATGCGGTCAAGGATTTGATTACGAGCCTTTCGTGCAGGCTCCAAACTTTCACATACTATGTCCAATGGTATTCCAGCAGGTTTTATGTCCAGCTGGATAGCAGTAATACCTTTCCTTGTTCCTGCAATTTTGAAATCCATATCACCCAAGTGATCTTCAAGGCCCTGAAAGCACCAAATAAGATGCTTAGTTAAGCATGGGCATTTTCCGGAAGTAACATACAATTAGTCAATTAGATTAAAAATAGAAATGGTTTTCTGGCTAATTTGACAACATAAATGAAGAGTGTCCAAGACTTACTAAAATATCTGTTAATATACGATAACTAGAAATATCTCCAGTTATTGGGTCAGTTTCACTGACAAGACCAACCGAAACACCAGCAACATGTTCCCTTACAGGTATTCCAGCGTCCATTAAAGCCATGCTTCCTGTCAGTCACCATTTAAAAATGCATGAAAATAAGAAGTTAACAAAAATAATAATTTCTTTTGAGCAGTTCAGGACATCACGATGACATTTGAATGACACTTTGTACCAAGAACAATGGATAGACCCTAGAAACATATTAAACTTAATAAAAATAAGATGAAGTTATTTTTTAGGTCTCTTGGAAGTTGGAAGTGCTAACAAATGCCATGTAGCGCGTGCGTTGCTGCACACAAATGATTGAATTTGACTTAAGACTGTTTTTTCCTGCTCCTTTCAAAATTCGTAAAGTTTGTTTTGCTCAAGAAATCTCCCTTCAACCCTCCTCCTTCCGAGTTCCGACGCACCGATATGAAAATCTCACACCATGCACACGCTATACCAGACGCCTGAGATGCATCCAGATTGTAATGCCCTCTTTTAAGCTACCAGTTGTATAACCCAGTAATCACACTGATGTTGTTCCTCGCCACCAGTTTCCTCTACCACATGGAGGAGCCCATGCCTGTCACTGTTGCTATGGCCACTATCACGTCGTGTGACTGCAGTGTGCGTACCTGCTGCCTTGTAGTGTCATTCTACTTCAGGATCATCAATATGATGAGCCACTCAGCTTGTGTCAGTGCTTGCTAACCGCACTGCACATAGAGAAAATTCGGTACACAAGGAGCAAGGCCACAACAACGTGGGGATGCAAGACAGGCCGACGAAAAGGGACGAGAGAGTGCACATCTGTGTGGAGGAAGATGGAACTTATGACAGAACATGTGAGGCAAAGAGATCGAGATCAAACCAATTTGTTTCTCTTTGGAGATAAAAGAAGGATATTTATAGATAGATTCAGAAATTAGTTGTTGACAAGATTAGGATCAGTTTACATGAGATTACGCAGTTGGTTGTTGAGAATATGAAGGGCTACTTACCATGTGATTAGTTAGTGGCAGCCTAGGCGCATTCTTTGCTGTTTTCTTGCAGAGAGGCGACATGTGTTGTATACGTAGGTGGGTTTATACTTGGGTCTCTATAGAGTAGGAGAGGAGGGGGAAGGAGTGTGACCCCATCACTCATTCACCAACTCCCCTTTAATAGTAAATGGAGATACATTAAATTCTATGGTAGAAATGCTCGGCATTGTTACATAATAAAGTATAGACCCTTGATCCATTTCACATGAAAGTGCGGACATGTTCTTGCAAACTAAGGCTTTTGCAAGTGAACGGCATTCCACTGCCAAACTAGAGGTGAAGGTCGACCAGCTAAAAGGTGCAGAACATTGACATGCAGATAAATGGAATTTAGTTCTAATGAAACACCACCTGCAAGCCATAACTAAAAGAGCCTAAGTACCACTAGAAGAAATAAAGACGAGTACCTCCACATACTGACGCCATTGATGTTGAACCATCAGAAGCCATGACTTCAGAATTTACCCTAACAGTATATGGAAAGTCCTCTTCTGGAGGAAGCACAGCAAGTAATGCTTTCTCGGCAAGAGTGCCTGTAAAGTGTACAAAACAAGTAGCCGAATTGGTGGTATTCATTTTGCCTCATCATACTTTCATGTAAACTAATACTGAAATTTAACAAGCTAAACGAAGGAAGAAACAAGGAAAACACAATCACGGATCAAGAACCTAAATATTGCAGCAAGCCAAGAGGCTAATCATTAAACCACAGTTCGCCAAGTTTGGTAGGCTCTGTATTCTAACCTAGTCTATCTTGTCACACTGCAAGGCAATTATGAGCCAAACTAAAACATGGTATTACACATATCTCTTCAGCTTAGACTCCGGTATAAGCAAATTCTATAATCTGCAGCTCTGCACATACAAGAAAAAATATGTACCGTGTCCAACTTCACGTCGATTCAAACCCCCACGTTTGGCAACTTCGTTTATTGAAAATGGTGGAAAGCTGTAATGAAGCATGAAACGCTTTGTTGGAGGGCCAACAATTGAATCCAATCGCTGAGCATCACCAGGAGCACCAAGGGTAACTGTACATAAAACCTACAAGAGAGATCCAGGTTACTTGCAGTGTGTATATATTAAAACTTCATTCAAATTCAAACAGATAGCATTTGTGGTGGGCTGTGCAGTGTGAGTGTGTGTGAGAGAGAGAGAGAGAGAACCTGAGTATCTCCACGCGAAAACAGTGCAGAACCATGCAGTACCGGATATGTGCTTGATTCGCAGTACAATGGCCGCACCTCATCAAGTTGCCTACCATCGACTCTAAGGCCTTCCTTAATTATTCTATTGCGTATGACCTGCACAAAAGAAGGGCACAACTCCTTATGAACTGAAATAATATAAAGTGATTTTACACAAGAAAACAGCACTGACTGAAGTGCTATCAGGTGATGCCAAGGATAGATGGCAAGCTATAGGTCTCAGAATTCCCATCTCATTTTAGAAGTTAATAGCCCAATACCTAGTTTGCCCTGTTCTCTGAGATTTTCATGTACTGCTGGAACCAATAAATTATCTTGTATTCAGATATATTGGAAAACAAAGAAAACAATAGGTCGGGTGAATGCACGGGGACCAGAGTCATTTACTCATGCACATGGCTGAAAACAGAGTTCTTGTTCAACTGCTAATGTGTTTGGGATACATAAGCTACAAGCTTGCCAAATGTCAAGGATTCACTGTTAAAAAGAGAAGAGATCAATGTGCTCTGCTATTTCTGTTACACATCTGTCCTTCTTGAACAGATGAGATCATTACATGTCCCATAACGTTCCAGGTTTCAGTGTGTAAAATGAGATCGATGTACTCTACCTGCTTTCTCACTGTGTCAACTGCCTTAGGAAGAAACTTCAAGTTTTCCTCGTCGCCTTCTTCTTCAAGCTTTGCTTGTACAGATTCTGTGATTTTCTGCAAGGCTTCTCCACGCTCAAACTGCAACAAACGAAAACATCTAAGCAAAAAAGAAAAGGGAGATGCTGCTTCAATACTAATTCAAAAATAATTGTAGAAGTTGGACTTTGACACTTCATGGTTTACAATGCAAATTCTGTAACATAGTTTTTTTTCACACTTACTAGCAAAAAGAAGTGAAAGCAATACTCAAGGGAAACCACCACACAGATCCCAGGACAATTATATTAGAGACAGGGGCAGAAGTCTTTACTAGGGTCACAACCAGACATTTTCACTTTCGACTTCACAAACTAGAAAGGAAGAGCTTCAGTCAAAAGTGAATACATAACACACCTTGCCATATGTTTTATCTGTGAAGACTTTCTCAATTGGTGCCTCTGATAATGTTCTTATTTTCTCATAAGATTCATCTGATATCATTGAAAGCTTGTACTCCTTTTTCTCTTTGCCAGCTCGCTTAGCCAATCTAATTTGAGGATCGATGCACTTAACTGCCTGATAATCATAGTCAAGTGCATGAGAATATAATTACAATGCCTCAACGATAAATAGAAAAGGAATAATACCTCAGAGTGTGCAAGCTTCATTCCTGCTTGAAGATCCCTTTCAGTTATCTCACGAGCTTGTACATCGATCATTAATGTTTTATCCCGTGAACATGCATAAATTAGGTTGAGATCACTCAAACCTAACTGCAAATCACGGAGAAGTATACAGAAAATATGAGTAAACTGAATGATTACCCAGCATTGTATAATGAATAATATGCGTGAACCACGTGTACTAGGACGTAGTTTATGGTACATATTACATGCAAATGGAATAGGCAACATGGCGACGAAATACTCCTGGGATATATGAATATATGATATCTACGAACAGTAAATGTACAGCATTATGGGTACAATTCATGCACAGTGGAGGATAGATCACAATTATTTCATGTGGTAGAACTTGATTTATATATACCTCATCCACTGTTGGGTTCAAGACAAAATTCCCATCAATTCTCCCAACACGTATTACTCCAATTGGCCCATTCCAAGGTATATCAGATAGCATAAGTGCAGCTGAAGATGCATTTGCAGCCATAACATCCGGGTCCTGCTTTCCGTCTGAGGAAAGAACATTTACCGTGATCTAGAAAAACAGAATGTAACTCCAATGAGTGATAATGCCTGTACAACTTTGTGAATTTAAAGAATAAAATATTAATTAGAAAGATCACCTGGACATCATGGTAAAAGCCACGAGGAAACAATGGCCGTATTGGTCGATCGATTATGCGCCCACACAGTAGTTCTCTTTCCTTAGGGGCACCTTCCCTGCGCATATATGTTGTGGGAATAACACCTTGAGCGTATTGCTTCTCTTGATAATCGACCTACAGCCAAACAAATGACCAACATGGTCATCAGGGAAAAGAAGCACCAAAATGGTCCTAAAAAGATGCACATAGAGGATGAACAGTGCTGCATTGAAAATGTGAACACAATTCTTCCTTTTGGGTTAAGCATATCCCCAATAAGTTAAATTAGCAATATAAAAAGTAAAGTAAACAGTGGGTCTTTGAACTTGTGCACGGCAATTAAGTAGGTCCGTAAACTCAAAAACTGTAGACTACTTCACTATGCCAGAGAAGATTAAGGATCAACGGTGTTGCTTGGTATTGCTTTATTAAAATTTACCGTAGCGTATTCTAGGTTGATAAAATGATGCTTTCTTACCAGCTAACACTACAGTATGTAAGTACCCGACAAAAATCAAGCATGATAAGGCCCCGCTTGGATTGTTGTTTTTTCGCCCAAAACCAGCATAATACTCGGGGCACAGAAAAAATTCGAGCCGGACCGAGAAACGCACTTGGTTCGGCGTTTTAGTTTTCCTACTCGCACGGTTACCGCCCGTTACTACGGAAAGAATTCACGGAGCAAGACAGGTCCCATCTGAAATCCGAGGAGAGAGCGAGAGGGGTAAGAAAGAGCAGAACGCGATGGCGCATTGGACATTGCTCTGCTACTCCAAGGGAGCTCCACGAGGGCCTGACCCTGTGTGCTCTGTCGTCCCCGCCATCGTTGCCGGAGATAGGGAGATGTCGAGCCTCGACGGCAACGGCACCGTTGGTGAGATCTCCATCGCCATGGGCGGCATGAATACTCGCTCGCCGGCGTGTGGCCTCCAGGAGCTGGAGCTCCTCAAACTCAGCGACGACAACTTATCCGACAATATCTCCAGCGAGCTAAGCACCAATGCACCATGACAGCTTGGAGAGCACCCTCAACACAGCCTCAGAGGTGGGATGCCGGCCAGGATGTCGAAGCTGAGCAAAACTCGCGGTGCTAGACCTGTTACTATGATGCGCTCGTGGGATATCTTGTTCATCACAACTCATTTTACTAGTGTGTTTCAATCAGTGGAATTCCGTGTGCACAGGGAAACACACCTGGAAACATTGACGAGTGAGAAATTATTCCAAGTTGCCAAGCGGGGCCTAATGGGTATTGCATCAGAATTAATCTGAACAATCTTAGTGAAATGCCAAATTGGCAATTAGCACAAATGAACAGCAATAATGACTAATGGTACTGCAACTAAAAGTGCTAGGACCAAATCAGTGAAACCCAATCAAAAAGGGTGGAGGGGCTAATGCAAAATATAAAACCTGTAAGAAATCAGTAACATAAATCAATGATGTAGCTGGAGAGTAGTTAAAACCGCATCAAACAGAAGCGTTCACATCAAATTGCACATAGCGGAAGCACATGAGTTTGGTCATTCCCTTACGAATTTAATAGCCTCCGAAATACACATCACATGAAAACAGGACAGGGAACGATCCTTACGGTCAGAGGGAGGAAGTCCCGGACGGGGTCCGAGGACTTGGCGGAGGCGACGGTGGCGAGGACGTTGGTGTCATCCATGGAGATCACCACGGAGCCGTTGGCGAAGCGCGCCATCTTCCCGGTCTCGAAGGCGATGAGGCGGCCCCCGATCTCGAACTCCTCGCGGAAGCTCTCCAGCACCTTCCGCCCCGGCGGCGGCGGCAGGGCCCCCCGCGGGAACTCCTCGGCTGCGTCAGAGAGGAATGCCGCGCGCGCGCCGGGGACGGAAAACGGCGCGGCGAGACGGAGGCGGTGTTGGCGGCGCGTGAGGAACCGGAGTGAGGCCACCGCCATCGACATGGTGGCGCGCGGCGAGGAGCGGCCGGAAGAGGAAGAGGGGTTTGCCTTTTGGGTTTGGGTTTGGGTTTGGGTTTAGGGTTTAAGCGGCGAAGCGAAATGTTGGGCACTTGGGCCTCTTCTCTCTTTGGCTTCCCAAACGAACGCAGTTTCTTCGCACTCATGTCCGTCACGCGATCTCGACCGTCAACAAAAGACGGCTGAGGAAGCCCGTATCGTGCCAAAAGAAAGCCCATTTCTCTCGCACCGATCGCCCGCCGCCGCAGCCGCCGGAAAGAGGAGCTCCGACTCGAAACGCCCCAAAGCCCTACCGCACTTCCCCGTCGCCGCCTCCGCCCCCCCTCGCTCCACCGGTATGCCCTTCACCTGGCCGTATCCTCACCTCTTCCCTCCTCGGCTCCTCCTCTCCGACCACTGATTTTGCCGTTGCGATTCGTAGGAACCAGCAGCAAAGGTTGTTGCCAGAGAAGGACGATGCCTCTGGGGCTGATACTGAGCTCGATCGGGAGGTCGATGCGGCGGAAGCGGACGTCCTCGCTCAACATCCTCTCCTCCAAGCGGGCGCCCAGGGATTACTACAAGGGCAAGAACTGCAAGCCCACCGGGTTCCACACCCGCAAAGGTGACACCAATTCTGATCTGAAGTTTGTACTCTTATCTGTATCTCGTACTCGCTGTTCGAGACTACATTTTCTTATCATATTCTGGTTCACGTGCATTACACATAACAAGGTGCAAACCATGATCCGTTGGGTTGAGAATTTTAGAAGATCTTGAACCAGATAGTTAAAATAACCTGACACTGCGGATCAAATTGGTTTAAATATTAATTGATCGTGCCGCCTTTTGCCACACTATTTGACTCGTCGAAGGAAGGAATGTTCCATGTGAGAGATCAAATGCAAAGATTGAGTGCTGTTGTATGTGAACCGAGTGCTTGCTTACCTGACAGCTGAGGGCGCTTTCAGTTGCATCACAGTATGATACATTTTAGTGAGTGGAAAGGTTTAACACGTTTCAATCTAGGCAGTCTGTAGCCATATGTGAGGTTCATGGGAGTGAGTGTTAGCCAGGGATATGTAGTAGCTAGTAGGTATGTTCAGTTATTGCTGTCATGCATACTGCTAGAAGAAGATGTAACTGATAGAAAATTCAGCAAGTTCTTCAAAGAATATAGATACATCTTTGGAAAACAAACAAGAATGTACACAACATTCTCTGTACAATCAATGGCCGCAAAAACTGTCTTGAAGTTAGGATTAGGTAATCACATGACATATTTTGGATGTCCTAAAACAAGATGGCAGAAATCGTGGAGAGATAGCCCCACTGTCAGCAAGTTACTTTTGAAGGAGGGAGGTATGGGTAGACAAACCACCATTACCACCAACTCCTTTATTTATAGGAGTCCTGATAATGATAATAACATACAAGCATACAGATAAAGCCTTGGAGTAAGAAATGCAACTATTTATGCATCCATCTACGGTCTGTTAATGTTATATTGCTAGGTGATTGTGAAATGCACGTGCAGGATAATTCAAAGTAGTAATGCACATGGTGGACATTTAGCCGAACTTAGAACCTGGATAGATTTTGGTACTTGGAAGTACAAGGTTATAAAAAGCTCGCCTAAGCGCACGTTTAAGCTCGCTTAGGCATTGGGCGGAGGCAAAACGCCTAGCGCTCAACTGCGCTTAAACATGCGCTTACTTGCGCTCAGCGCTTTAATCTTTCAAAAAAGGAAAAAGCGGGGTAAAACGCTCAGTCAGCGCCTAGCGCTTAATAGAAACACTACTATGTACATATTTAGATGAGATCATTGTATTGATGTCAGCTAAAACTTACCACTGCTTTCGTGAAACAAACTCAAAGTCAAGATAGTTTCAAAAGAAAAACTCAAAGTCAAGATACAATACTATGCATTAAGATTTTGTCCAAAAGGAGGAAACATATATGTACCTTGCCCATTAGATCAAATGCTTATATTTATGAGCTTGATCTAAGTCCAAAAGCTTCATCGTGAAGTAAGGACTTCTAGGGTGGCCCGATCTTCACGGATTGACGGCGGAGGTGGACGAACACACGCAAGAACACGGAGAAACACGAAGAACACCAAGAATACACGAACTCAAACTTGATACAAGAACCGTTTCCCTTACCGGTCGGTCCAACCGGCCCAATAGAATCCACACGAGGGTGGGAGATCGGCAAGTAGATACAAGAAGGGATCTTGGACGGTTGTTTCTCCAACGGTCAACCAAACCGATCCAATAAAGTCACCCGTGGATGAAAGATTGGCAAGTAGTCAAACTACAAGTAGAGGTCTTGAATCCACAAGAGGGATCTTCTCCACAAGGGGAGGAACCATCCCCACATGGGGAGGAAGGAGACCATTTTGAGGTGAAGGAGCACAGCTCTACTCTAATCTCAAAACATAGTCTAACCCTAGATCTAACCAAGGGGTGCCTATTTATAGTCTAGGCCCAAAGGGCAAAGGGAAAGGGGATACATGGTTCAAAGCCCAGATCTGCACACGCGCAGGGCCGGTACTACTGGCGGATATGGTTCGGTAGTACCGGACGCGCGCAGGTCCGGTAGTACCGGATATAATTCCGGTAGTACCGCTTACGGCGGCAGTGAGTCCAGTAGCTTCTGGTGTTTCGGCGGTAGTACCGGCCAGACTTCAGCGTCTCTTCCTTCTCCTCTTCCAAGCCACCGTCTTGTCGGACTTCATTCCTCTTGCGACTTGGTCATCCTCACGTGTACATGTACTCGTCATGTCATACCTAGTAAAGCAAAGGGGACGATTGTCGTGGTGGGAATCACGCAGATGCCACGGGGTGGCTTATTCTGGGGCCGAATGGACGCTTGAGGATTCGGGAGAGGGTTGGTGCGGTGGAACCGCACACGAAGAACACGAAGAACAAGAGCAAGAACCGCAAGAACACAAGCAACCACAAAGACACCACGATGTACCCAGGTTCGGGGCCTTCGTGAGGAAGTAAAACCCCTACTCCTGCCTTTCCTCTCTCAATATATCAGTGTCGTTCTCAGGTACAAGGTGCTCCTCGAGCTGTATGATGCTGCTCAAGTGAGAGCTCTAGGTAGAAGATGAAACTATGAAGGGGGAAATGAGCTAGGGTTTTTGCCGTCCTCCTCCCTGGAGGTAGAGATGCCGCATATATACACAGGCCGAAGTACATTTTTACCCCTGCCTACAACTGACAATGGCATGGCCAAGAGGTAGAAGACAAGCCTCTGCCTCCTGCCAGCTCAACGGCCGGACTGTCAGGCCAGCCAGGCCTAGCTTTCCTCTTCCGGTCATACTTCAGTAGCCTGCCGAGGTCTAGCCTGTAGACCTTTCCCGAAATAGCCGAGTCAGCTCCTAGGCCCCCGAGCTTCCGGGAAACCCGTGGACGGACCTCGCCGTCCTCTGAAGCCTCGGGCTACGAGCTCTGCGGCGCCCGTGACCTCTCTGACATGCCTCGATCCTTGCTGCCAACCTCGGATAACACTCCTGATCCTATACCTCGGTAGAGAATTCATTATTGCTGTGGTGGCTAGCTGACTGCCCCGAGGTTGATACCTCGGAGAATATACCTCGGACGTACACCTTACGTCGGATGACACCTCCTGCGTCCTTGCTCAATCGTTACCTCGGACAGCTTACTGCCTTAACCTTACATGTCTTTACCTCATCTTTAGCCTACCCGGGGGTAACCCCCCGACAGTAGTCCCCGAGGCTGTGGGGGACTCGCAGAGTCGCGCACAGACTTACAAAAATAAATAAGCATTCCAAAACATCTCCATATGCATAGCCTCCTGCCTGCATGGGCGCCTTTGTAACTTGGTCGTCTTCGCCATGCCCTCCAGGCCGAATGCGACATCCGGTTGATCGAGCTCACCCGAATCAACAACGAGATGGACAATTTGCACCGGAAATATGTTGCCTGCATGGGCACCATTTTAAGTCGGTTCTCAGCCCTCCTGGCCTTTACCAGACTCGGATGTCGCCAGCATCGGTTAGCCCTCCTGACTTTTAGCGAACTCAGATGCCACCAGCGTCGGTTAGCCCTCCTGGCTTTTACCGAACTCGGATGCCGCCAGCGTCGGTTAGCCTTCCTGGCTTTTACCGAACTGAGATGCCGCCAGCGTCGGTTAGCCCTCCTGGCTTTTACCGAATTGGGATGCCGCCAGCGTCGGTTAGCCCTCCTGGCTTTTACCGAATTGGGATGCCGCCAGCGTCGGTTAGCCCTCCTGGCTTTTACCGAATTGGGATGCCGCCAGCGTCGGTTAGCCCTCCTGGCTTTTACCGAATTGAGATGCCGCCAGCGTCGGTTAGCCCTCCTGGCTTTTACCGAATTGAGATGCCGCCAGCGTCGGTTAGCCCTCCTGCCTTTACCGAATTGGGATGCCGCCAGCGTAGGCTAGACCAACATAAACCTGCAAGTTAGTATCTCATATGTCTCGGTATCTCGGCCTCTCTGGGCATATCACACATGTCTCGGTACCTCGGCCACTCTGGGCATATCACACATGTCTTGGTACCTCGGATGTCCGGCAGCCACTTTGGGCGCTTACCGACATAGATGTCTCCAGCCACTGCTGGTTTGACATAAGCATATCTCGAATGCCGGTTTTAGCCACTTCGGGCGTATACCGACATAGATGTCTCCAGCCACTGCTGGTTTGACATAAGCATATCTCGAATGCCGGTTTTAGCCACTTCGGGCGTATACCGACATAGATGTCTCCAGCCACTGCTGGTTTTGACATAAGCATATCTCGAATGCCGGTTTTAGCCACTTCGGGCGTATACCGACATAGATGTCCCCAGCCACTGCTGGTTTGACATATAACCTGCAGAAACATATCTCAAAGGTTGCCTCTGATTAACCAACATAGACACTGATCTGGTACACAGGTAATGCCATGATACATTGGCAAACAGAATAAACGATGATTCGGGACAAGGAATGATGTCAGGATATTGTGACAAACCGAAGTAAACGGCGATATGTGATGCAGAAAGATGCCGTGATACTATGGCAAACCGAAATAAACGGCGATCCCGGAGGTGGAGTGATGCCGTGATATTGTGGCAAACCGAAATAATCGGCGATCTAGAGAATACTGATAATGCCATGATACCTTGGGTAACTTGAGATAACTAACATAACCATGATACGTCGGATTTCCATTATACCTCGGATTACCAAAATGACCCGGATTACCAATATGACCCGGATTTCCAATATGATCCGGATCTCCAATATGACCCGGATTTCCAATATGACCCGGATTTCTTGAATACCTCGTATTTTTATTATACCTCGGTAGCAAATATTTTCAGCAAAACCGAATTCCCCTTTCAACGTTAGTCCAGCATATAAATCATGAAGAATATTTGACGGGAACAACAATTATACTAACCGAGGCAAACTAGCTATAGCACTTGATAGAAAACGAATCTAACAGCAGTTACTAAGCACAAAGATCCAGACTCGGTTTCGACCGAGTCCCCGAGTTACTTTTCTTATCTAGGAGAAGGTGTAAAACAAACTGGCTACCCAGTCCCCGGGTTAAGACATCGTGTCCCGGGGAGAACACTTAGACCAAAAAGCGAGGGGGGAGTCCCTGAGTAACTTTTGGGACAAAACAGAACTGGACTGGCGATCCAGTCCCCGGGTCAAAACACTCTACCCCGGGGAAAACAACTAATCATAGCAAGGTAGGAACGAGGGGGCAGTCCCCGAGTACTATTTGAGACTATCTAGAAGCATGTGAAGACACATAAATGATACTTACAAGGCCAGGTTGTTGGAGAAGTCTTAATTCGGATTTCCAAGTCTTAATTCGGATTCTCCCAGGATACCTTGGACTTCAGAACACCTCAGACTTCAGAACACCTCGGATTACAGAACAGCCCGGACAAAACATCTCGGACAGAACACCTCGGATCACAGAACACCTCGGACAGAACAGCCCGGACAAAACACCTCGGACAGAACACCTCGGATCACAGAACAACTCAGATTCCAGAACAGCTCGGATTCCAGAACAGCTCAGATTCCAGAACAGCTCGGATTCGCACTGCAGCCAACTCGAAAATGAGTCAACTAACGGGGACGAGGCCGAAGTCGAGTCCCCGCATTGATGACGAAGGTCCCATCCGAATTGATCCAGCAAACGCCACTATCAGCCCCACGGTGGGCGCCAACTGTCGTGGTGGGATCACGGCAGATGCCATGGGGTGGCTTATTCTGGGGCCGAATGGACGCTTGAGGATTCGGGAGAGGGTTGGTGCGGTGGAACCGCACACGAAGAACACGAAGAACACGAAGAACAAGAGCAAGAACCGCAAGAACACAAGCAACCACAAAGACACCACGATGTACCCAGGTTCGGGGCCTTCGTGAGGAAGTAAAACCCCTACTCCTGCCTTTCCTCTCTCAATATATCAGTGTCGTTCTCAGGTACAAGGTGCTCCTCGAGCTGTATGATGCTGCTCAAGTGAGAGCTCTAGGTAGAAGATGAAACTATGAAGGGGGAAATGAGCTAGGGTTTTTGCCGTCCTCCTCCCTGGAGGTAGAGATGCCGCATATATACACAGGCCGAAGTACATTTTTACCCCTGCCTACAACTGACAATGGCATGGCCAAGAGGTAGAAGACAAGCCTCTGCCTCCTGCCAGCTCAACGGCCGGACTGTCAGGCCAGCCAGGCCTAGCTTTCCTCTTCCGGTCATACTTCAGTAGCCTGCCGAGGTCTAGCCTGTAGACCTTTCCCGAAATAGCCGAGTCAGCTCCTAGGCCCCCGAGCTTCCGGGAAACCCGTGGACGGACCTCGCCGTCCTCTGAAGCCTCGGGCTACGAGCTCTGCGGCGCCCGTGACCTCTCTGACATGCCTCGATCCTTGCTGCCAACCTCGGATAACACTCCTGATCCTATACCTCGGTAGAGAATTCATTATTGCTGTGGTGGCTAGCTGACTGCCCCGAGGTTGATACCTCGGAGAATATACCTCGGACGTACACCTTACGTCGGATGACACCTCCTGCGTCCTTGCTCAATCGTTACCTCGGACAGCTTACTGCCTTAACCTTACATGTCTTTACCTCATCTTTAGCCTACCCGGGGGTAACCCCCCGACAACGATGGTCAAGTAGCATACCATTCAAAGGCGACATATTGTGGGTCATATAAGGGAAGGAGTTCACCTTTGAGTTCGATGACGACTTGGGATGTGTTGAAGTGATGGACGTAGGTTGCACTACATCATCTCCCCCCCCCCTTAAAAAGAATCGTCCTCGACTCTTGCTCATCATACCCATGTGAAGGAGGTAGATGCGTTGTCGAAGAGTTGGAATTCACCATGCCTACAAACACTAAAGACCAAGCAAACCACGTGTGTGCAAGAAAGAGGAGCATATCAACAATGACATGTCCATTCTTTGTCATAGCACCGTTAGCACAACACAAGAATATGAAAATGTATTACAAGTGCAAGGTCAAAGTGCAAGCAATCCAATGCAACATCTTCAAAATGTGAGAACACAAAAACTCCATAAAAATATGAGGATGCCATCTAGGTATCTCATTTTGAATCATATGACTATCATTGCACACAAGGCATCGGAAAGAGAAATTTGTCAACATCCTTGAGGCAATAAGAGGAGAGTTTGGCAAAAACACACAATGAAGAATGTCCAAAATATCATCATGGGTGCAAACAAAGCACATGAAAGAGCAAGTTTTCAACATATTTATTGCAACACCAAATTGGTAGAAACTAATAAACTCATGACAAAACATGCACAAAATATCATTATGGTTGCAAACAAGCCATTGGAAAGAACAAGTGTTCATCATATTTGTGGCAACACATAAATCATTCATGTGAAAGATCAAGTAAACATGCTTGTCATAGGGAAGACCAAAAGCAACATCATGATTGCAAACAAACCATAAGGAAGAGAAATTGTTCAACTTGTTTGATGCAAAACATGAGAAAGATTTGAGAGTTGGATTCGATCCACTACTCACATGTATGCTCTCAAGAGCTCGTATTGTCAACTCATACGCAATTGAGGTTGACATCATGCGGTTTCCGGCACACACAAGACAATATATGAAAAAGTTATGTGCACGGTATATGAACACATCATCCATCATGACGCGTCTCTTCATTTGCACATCACCAACCACACAAAAATCAATTGGAAAATATGACATATGTGGATAGTCACTATGCAAAGTGAAGGATGGAACAAGGTCCATAAGAGAAAACGAAACATCTCCAACATGTGAGAAAGTTATGGGGGCAATCTCATTATCAAGCATTTCAACATTATTGCAAGCAACACATGTGAAAGAAGAATTGTTCAACATATTGCAAGCAACAATGGGAGAAAAGTGGAAACACTCAAAACAAGGCATGCTCATGGAAAAATCATCAGAAATAGGTAATTCCACATGATCAACATTGGTTTCAAACAAAGTATCACAAGGGAATAAGAACGAATCATATGATGGGTCAAGAAAATCATCCATAGCATGCAAACAATCATAGGTCATCATGTCCACTAGTGGGATCATGGTCACATCAACACCCATACCTTGGTAGTCCCGCTCATGTGAAGTAGGTGTTGAAGTAGTAGTCGCTTCCATGTAGCCGACTTGTCCATCTTGAAGTAGACATGGGGTGGCATCATACTCATCCTCCATGTACATCTTCTCCATTTGAGGCACCGTCAAGTCGAGGAGTGGCGTCTCATCATCCATGGAACCTAGCACACGATGAGAAAACACACTAGAGTTAGAGGCTAAGTTGTTAGAAATCGAAATGGCCTCACAAGACCTATCAACTACCTCTCTCAACTCAAGTGGTGTATCACTCATTCCCTCAAAGTGAAAGCACTCAAACTCACATATGGTGGAGGCACTCAACGCACTCTCACTCTCACTCAAGTGGGCTAAGTGGCTCTCATTCTCACATGAGATTGGTACCATCTCATAACTCAAACACATGAGGGTAGGCTCAATGTTCTCATCTCCACACGCCTCCAAGGTTGAAGGGAAACTCCCATGCTCAACCTCCTCAACCATCTCGCCTCCAAAGGTCAATGCCATAGTGTAGGCATCATCACTCGACTCCTTTGCCGAAGGAAAAATCCCATGCTCGGCATCTTCACTTGGTGCATCGACCAAAGTGATAGCATCATCCATGCTCGCCTCCTTGGTCGAAGGGAAAATCCCATGCTCGACCATCTTGTCATCTCCGTGGTCACCGTCTTGTTCACCAACTTGGCATTCCCACATCAAGTGATCTCTTCCATTGCATAGTGGGCACAAGAGATTGGGACATTCTCGTGGATCATGGTCTTGGCCTTGGCAATTGTGACATAGAAGGTCTTCATTTTCCCAAATGGGGGCCAATGTGGTGGTGGCACTTGGTGTAGAAGTCATATCAAGAGAAGTGTTTGAGAAGGGCGCCAATGGGGTTGTGGCCTCACGTTTGTGACCATATTTCTTCCGGCGTCGACGTAGGCTTTGCTCGAAGAATTTGTCGATGTCGGCCATGATCTCATCAAAGATGGGACTTGTAGCTCTCGTTGGCGCACTTGAAGTGGTAGCATGAGGGGACACCATTGGATGCGCCTTTGTCGCCGTCGTCTTCTCATGTCGACGTTGACGCTCTTGAGTGGAGCGGTGACGCCGAAAGTCATTGGGATGTTGCTCCTCATGTTGACGGCTGCGTGCTTGTTGCCTTGGCGACCTTTCCTTGGAGCTTCCACTAGAGCTTGGTGACATGTTCCGACGCTTGGTGAGTGTGTCGATGTCGGCGTCAAGCTTGGACATGTTGTGGTCCACCTTGGCATCTTTCTTGTGGCGCCTTGATGAGCTAGATGGGTCTTGGCTTGGCTTGGCCTTGTCGATGCACTTCTTGGGACGCCCTCTCGTTGTCGATGTAGAGTGTCGAAGCTTGGCGCTCTTGGCGATGCCCTTGTCATGGCGCCTTCGAGAAGTTGACGGAGCTTCATAGGATGGACTCATGGTGGTCTTCTTGTTGCTCCATCTTGATCTTGAACCATAATAGGTTGTGCCATGACGCTTGGTGGTGCCGCTCTTGACCATGGTAGAACCAAAGTTCTCGTCGGAGTACTTGGAGTAGTAGTTGTAGTAGTTCTCCATGTCGGTGAAGCTTGAGCAATCTTCGTCGATGTATGGTTCCACCAAGTCATTGTTGTGGTCGAAGTCGGTACCATATGATGAGACATATGAGGAAATCTGTGCCTCATTGTCGTTGGAGCTTGTGTAGTCGGAGTCGTGGTAGATTCGTGTGTACTTGGAGTCGATACCATATGATAACGGTTGCCGAAGTCGTGGTACCGCTCCATGTCGTGGACGCTTGAATAGTCGGAGTCGTAGCGGAAGTCTTGATGATGCTCCATCATGTCATGGGGGTCATTGTCGGTGTAGTCGTAGTAGTCCCCCATGTCCTCAAAGTTTGAGGCATCATAGTCCATGTGACTCATCGTGTAGTCGTCCTCATACGGTCCGTGGTTACATTCGCTCTCCCTAGACATGTCAACTCACAAGACAAGTGTATATATGTGGAATGGAAAGGAACTAGAACACAACCTCTCACCTTGTAGATAGTATTGGACGTCGTGGACAACCAAGGGAAACGATCACAAAGTAAAATGCTTGTGTTCAAGTATCCAAAGCAAACTCCAAAACACACACGGCTTAAAAGTGGATAGGTAGGTATAGTAGGTGGAAAGCAAATTGAACCAACTAGAAACCAAGATATTGTTAAGGCAAGTAGAGAACCACGATGATCACAAAGCAAAAACAAGTCAATCTCAAAGATAGGAATGTAGCTCAAGAAACACACACACGGATAGATAAATGGGACTCGTGCAACCAAGAAGTGAGCTAAAGAACCATATGATCCTAGCGAAGACTATGAGCTCGTGTTGCACAAGTACAAGGAGAGCCACTAGCTCGATTGCAATTTATTGGTGGGCTACAAGATTTGCACAAAATGTACCACCTACAAGATGTTCATTGAGCTTGTGCGCTTCCTACAATAAATATGGCAAGTGGTGTTTCTTTTTTCTTTCTTTTCTTGCTCTTTTTGCTTCTTTTCTCTTTTTTATTATTTTCTCTTTTGCACACCCACTTCTTTTTTATGCCAACACAAGATATATATCAACTAGCGCATGCAAGGTTGCTCGGAAACTACACAGTGCAAATGTGCAAAGCCCAAGCAATCATCAAGAGCTAGCCTCAATAGGACATGGTAATCGCAAAGATATAGTGTGGCTCACAAAGGAATGGCAAGGGGTAAAGATTGGCGATGTTATACCTTTCTTCGATATTCTTCACCCGTTGTTGTAGAAGTGTCATTCTTACCCACGGATTTTGATGGTGGTAGATGATGGGTCAACCGCAATGGTGATGTGGGCCTTGATCGTAGCTTCGAAACGAGCCAAATAACACAAAAAACGGAGTCCGGAATCAAAAGATATGGCCAAAACCGTTTTCTGAAATTTCAGTTTTTTCGCAAGTTCGGTAGTACCGGCCAGGGTCAACGCAGGTCCGGTAGTACTGGAAATATGAGCGGTAGTACCGGCCGTGGACGCAATTCGTGCCTGAAACTCGAAATTTCTCGATTTTGGGCGGAAAAACGGCTCGAAAATGACCAAATCGGAGGGGAAATCAATGGAATTAGGCCATGGGAACGCAAAGGAAGGTAGATCAACAAGTTTAGCAATAGATCTATGGATTAAAACCTGTCCAAACGCACAAGAATCTCCGAATCGAACAAAAGCAATTTGGGGCTATTTTTGGTGGAAATTTTCGAATTTCTCAAAATCAAGGAAAAATTTGGTGGATTTGTGGGGGAAACCAAGTCAAATCCATGGCAACCTTTGCTCTGATACCATATGGTGAAGTAAGGACTTCTAGGGTGGCCCGATCTTCACGGATTGACGGCGGAGGTGGACGAACACACGCAAGAACACGGAGAAACACGAAGAACACCAAGAATACACGAATTCAAACACGATACAAGAACCGTTTCCCTTACCGGTCGGTCCAACCGGCCCAATAGAATCCACACGAGGGTAGGAGATCGGCAAGTAGATACAAGAAGGGATCTTGGACGGTTGTTTCTCCAACGGTCAACCAAACCGATCCAATAAAGTCACCCGAGGATGAAAGATTGGCAAGTAGTCAAACTACAAGTAGAGGTCTTGAATCCACAAGAGGGATCTTCTCCACAAGGGGAGGAACCATCCCCACAAGGGGAGGAAGGAGACCATTTTGAGGTGAAGGAGCACAGCTCTACTCTAATCTCAAAACATAGTCTAACCCTAGATCTAGCCAAGGGGTGCCTATTTATAGTCTAGGCCCAAAGGGCAAAGGGAAAGGGGATACATGGGTCAAAGCCCAGATATGCACAAAGGCACGCGCAGGGCCGGTACTACCGGCGGATATGGTCCGGTAGTACCGGATATAATTCCGGTAGTACCGCTTACGGCGGCAGTGAGTCCAGTAGCTCCTGATGTTTCGGCGATAGTACCGGCTGGTATGCCTCGGTAGTACCGGCCAGACTTCAACGTCTCTTCCTTCTCCTCTTCCAAGCCACCGTCTTGTCGGACTTCATTCTTCTTGCGCCTTGGTCATCCTCACGTGTACATGTACTCGTCATGTCATACCTAGTAAAGCAAAGGGGACGATGGTCAAGTACCATTCAAAGGCGACATATTGTGGGTCATATAAGGGAAGGAGTTCACCTTTGAGTTCGATGACGACTTGGGATGTGTTGAAGTGCTTGACATGGTGATGGACGTGGGTTGCACTACATCACTTCAGGTATCTTGTGATCAGCTCATTATCTCTGCCATCTCTGGTACTCTAATGTGGATGTGAATTTTTTATCTACCGACTCGCCATGCTTTTTTGAACCGTAAATTATTTTTATATTTTAGCTGCAATAGATTAATTTGATTGTGTGTTACATACTTATACGTAATGATCCAGTCCCTCGGCAGCAATATTCTTGATTTTGCCTTGTTCAAGTAAATATGTTTCCACTTTCATGCTAGGATATGATTATCGCACTCATTAAGAGTGACTCTTACTCGACTTCCTAGTTTTTGGATGGCTTTCAAGACTGATGAATTACACTTATGTACTTTTGATCATTATTTTCAAAATGTTGATGTATTTTTGCAGGTGGTTATGTGATGGTGGACGCCAAGTTACCAAGATTTGTGGTCCCTGACTTGACTGATTTCAAGGTGGCATTTGTAAACTTTTTCCCCATTTTTTAACTGTTTTTATGCTCAATTTGAATTAAGTTCCCAAGTTGTCTATGTACTTTATTACAATCTCAGTTTTCTGGAAAGAATAGAATAATGCAACTCTTTTGCTCGGAAAATAGAACACTAGAATGGAAAAGGTAGTTAGCAGTACCTATACAAACAGAAAAATCAAGAACATGGCACTAAGCAAACCACTCAAACTTTCCTTTTGAAGTATTTTGTTATTGACTCGAGAATTATGATGGAAAATATTTGCCAGATCCTCACTTCATCTGAGAAACAAAGGACATATATTGCTATTACTAAGGAAAAGAATTAAATGTTCCAAATCTAGTAGCATTGGATTGTTTAACTTAGGCCAAGGTAGAGGAACTGAAAGTGGACGTTATCCCTGTGTATTGCACAAAAATCTCCTATGTGGTTTGGCCGAGGGAATCATCTTCCCTGCATCCCCTCGTCAATTTTGTGCGGTACTATAACCTGTATCTAACCAATTCGTTGTCTAAATAATTGCAGTTGAAGCCATATGTATCGCAATGCGCCAGGGCTGACCTCGGAGCCAACTCAACAGCCTCCGCTTCAGCAGAATCTACTGAAAACAAGAAGTGATATGCTAAATGCTTAGTTGCTGCTTGTTTCACAAGAATGCAGTGCGACTCTGCAGTTATGTTTTCCTTACAGTGACCATGTTGAGAGCATGTAGCCTCGTAACCTTTGCTACATGTGGACTATTCGATACGTAACAGCAAACTTTGTGATTCGGCATATTTTTTTGTAAATTTACCATTATTAGATGTACCATGTACTCTGTGTTCACTATTTTTCTGGCTTTTGTGTTCATTTGATCATTTCTGAAGCATGTGATGCTACAAGCCTACAAGAGTGGTTGCCGACAGGAACAGGATTCTTTTTACCGAATTTCTTGTTTTTTTTCTGGATGAACGGCTACTTCAGTAAGGCCTTGTTTACTGCTGGTGTTATTTCATCCCAAGGAGATTGGGGGTTGTAGGGGAGTTGGTGAAAACTTTCCTTTCACCCGATTTCTTGAAATACTATTCCATCCCAGTCCACCCGTATGGTGGAATGTTTTTATTTTACAAAAAAATGAGGGGGTTATCTTTGAGATTTTCCTATCCAAAAATTTGGTATCTGGAACTAGAACAGGATAATCTATTTCAATCCATTAAATGCCCTTCAAATACACTAGAATAAAACAAGGCTAAAATAACTTTATGAGCTCTTCAGGAGCTGGAGCTTTCCGACAACATCTCCAGCGAGCTAAGCACCAATGCACAATCACCCGCTATAGAGAACCTAAAAATTTCCCATAACAGATTATCACCGGCGGCTTGTGTCCTTTCTCTCCGCCATCGTATCCACGACGTTGTCTCCCTGGCCGGCAGGACAAGCTCGAGAGTGTAGCCCTGGTCTTCCGCAACAGCTCGTCTCCCCTTTTTTCGGCACCGGATCTGCGGCGTCGTCTGCACGGCCGGCAGCAGGAGCTCTACTGCAGCTACGCTTCATCTTCTCCCATGACGAAGGTAAGTCACTTTGTCTCGCCTAACCGGTAGTGGGTGTAGTTCAACGACAGCCGGTACTAAAGCTAGATCCGTATAATTAGTACGACGGGTCATACAGACAACAGCTCTCATAACTGTCGCCAGACATGGATCATATTGATTCGTATGATCGTAGTTAGGCGCAATGCGTATCCTCTGGTCACCTATGGTCGTATGTTCGCCCGAGATCAAGAGAGAGGATAGCTAATTTGAACATCTACAACACAAACAATGTGGAGGCTATACAAATGGTTCGGATGGGTAGAGCCCCTTCTATGAACTAGTGAAAAGGTTCAGAGATAGTGGCCTGTTGCAAGATAACATCCACACATATGTGGAAGAGCAAGTTTGCATGTTTCTTCATGTTGTGGATCATAATCAGAGGTTTAGAGTGATCCATAACACAGACTATCTCCCGTTATTTTAAGCAAATCTTGTTTTCTATTAGAAAGCTCAAACACGAGATGATAAAGCCACTACATTCTGTGTTCTGATTACATCACACAGATGAGTACGACACAATCTTGACTGTTTATTCATCAGGAGCGACAAGAGGTGAGCCATGCTTCCTATTTTGCGACAATGTAGCCTACCAAACGATATGCACAAGTCTGTGCTAGCGATGCGATGCAGGCTGTCAAACGGTGTACAGAACATGACTCAAAGATTGGTCTTGTCAGACCTTACCCTGCGTAGCCTAATCTAGCGGGCTAAGAGGAGCTGCAGATAACAAACGCGCCCATAGTAGTCCAATAACCCGAATTTTCTTAAGAAACAAGACCGAGACGGGAGCTCTCCTCCTGGAAAACCTAGCGCAGCCACCACCACCACCTCCGCCTCCCCCATAGATCGGTTCCCCCTCCTACGGCCGACCTCGCCAGTGTTAGGAGGGGTGGGGAACCCGATCTATGGGTGGAGTTCTTAAGAAAATTAGTGTTTTCAATAGATTGGATTAAGCTTTTGTTGTCGTTTTGTTCATCAATTGAGTCGGTATCGTCTATAATAAGTAATCTTCGGTCCTTCCTTCGACGACGAGATCTTCTTCCCGACGTCAATGGTGGTGCTGTAAGATTAAATTTGTCTAGGTATGGTCCTTCAGATCTTGGTTGCTGTAAGATTACAATAAGTAATCTTTTGGATTTTTTCTCATGGTTGCCGCGAGGACTGTCCTCGCAATATTTGTCCCGTCTGCTACGTCATCGATAATGGTGATTCGTACTCTCGGCTCCTAGCGACGTCGACTAGGCTGTTCGGTAGTTATTCCCTGGAATACTGGTGTTGGTACTCTTACCGATGTTGGTTGATTACCTTAATGGATGCGTGCGTGCACTTAGTATTGGCATCGCGGCTCAAAATTACAATTATGGGAGAACCCTCGTTGGTATTCACAGGTATGTGGTTTGACATCTGTGTCGTTCTATGACTGCCTTCAGAAAAGTACAAGATTGCGTCATGGAAAAAGAAAGAGTTTGAAGATCTCGAAGATTTGCTCGTTTCTTTTAGACTTTATTTTGTAATCGTTGTAGTCAGCTCGTGTATCTCTACCATATAATATTTGCTACTATCTATCTTTACTATTAAATGGGAGTTGGTGGTTCGTGTAACCGAGCGAACCATGGTCTGCCATCGTCCGCTCGATCGCCTCCTCGATTGTTCCCTCGCGCTTAGGCCCATTCCCAACAACAACCATCGCATCACACCTATTGTTATGCACGATCTGCCCTCCAACATGGAACCCTCGTCGTCGCACTGCTTTCTCGCCTCGGCCGCCGCTTCCCACGGGGCGACAACGTAGGCGGCCATGTCACCCGGCTATGGCGGGTGGAGCATGCCGTCAATCTTGACCCACCCCTGTCCGTCTTTCCTCTGCTTGGCCGCCCTAGAAACAACCGCCGGAGCTAGAATCTGCGGCGCATCTCTCTTCCACGTCGACCACGAGTTCAAGTCCAACATCTACCTCTGGAGTGGCCACCCGTGGAACCTCGAGGATGGCGCCGTCGTGGACTCCTAGATCTACCTCTGGCTAGGCACATCCGGTAGCACCTTTGGCAGAAGGAATCCTACAATGGAGGCACTGTGGCCAGATCAGCCTCGCGACATCTCTAATGGCGACAGGTTGTCATGCTGTCAAGTTTCAACTCTACACACCCACACGTCACGATCGATTGATATGTACTTCGTCAGATTTGGGATCTGCTTGCATCAAATGGGTGAGTAATTAGAGTCGAGATACATATATCAATATATGGATGTAGTCGATGTAGAGGGAACATCGGTCGAGTTGCTGGTGTGATCTAATCTCTCGCTGCAAGGGTTTGCCACACCGAGGACGAAGCGATCTTGACAAGAAGAGACGACGGTGATTGATAAGACAATCTCTGATATGTCCCCTTTTGCCAATGGTGTCAGCCAGATCAGCCTCGCGACATCTCTAATGGCGACAGGTTGTCATGCTGTCAAGTTTCAACTCTACACACCCACACGTCACGATCGATTGATATGTACTTCGTCAGATTTGGGATCTGCTTGCATCAAATGGGTGAGTAATTAGAGTCGAGATACATATATCAATATATGGATGTAGTCGATGTAGAGGGAACATCGGTCGACTTGCTGGTGTGATCTAATCTCTCGCTGCAAGGGTTTGCCACACCGACGACGAAGCGATCTTGACGAGAAGAGACGACGGTGATTGATGAGACAATCTCTGATGTGTCCCCTTTTGCCAATGGTGTCAGCCACGCGGACGAGGCTGAGGGCTGCGATCTCCGCTGCTTGGTTTGCCGCAGGCATCAGAGAGGAGAGGCCGTCCACGCGCGTGGAGCACTGGACCAAGAAATGTGTATGGGGCACACACACGCATCAGAGAACAGCTGCTTGGGTATGCCACAAAGGCATCTGTTCTAGGGCTCTATTAATACAGGGTGGTGCTCCCCAGGATGTTTGGATTCGTTGTTTATTTTCTAATGGATTAAAACATTTTCCATATTTGTCTTTCAGGCTCAGGTCGAAGCTCTACACAATCACGAGGCAAGATTTGGACCTTGAGAACCGTGGTATTTTTTTCTTCTTATTTTTTACTTTCTGAACTGCACATAAAACATAAAACTTGCGGCCAGGACATACTATTGTTCCAAACTGTGTATCAGTATTGTTCCAAATATGTATGAAGCAACATTCATTAAAAGTATAACGTCAGTTAAGGTTTTAGATAAAATGATCTTACTGCCAAGTACTTTTACTCGGTGCACTGACATAATCTTATCATGGATTAGCGCATGCCAATGGCCAGTGCTGTCTGAATTTTTTTTTATTGGTTTTGCATGCCATGTTTCAGTGCATGTGAAGTAGATCATTTGTAACGAATTCTGAAGACAACACCTGAATTGCTTGAATCCTTTGACAGCAAGTTTCGGCCGATTCACTGGTGCATGCATTGGCTGGATAGAGAAACTTATCCTCAATCTTGTAAGTCCATCTATCTGAGTAGGTTTAGATGTGTTAGCGTCCACTCAGATTTAGCCCAGCACTCAGCCTAGTTTCAGACGTTTATGCGCACACGGCCCAACTATAAGAAGAGAGCTCATTCCATCCCAAAAGCCCGGACTGAAAGGAGGAGGAATCTCTCCCTAAGCTGGGTGTGGCCTCCTCCCTAATCGAGGTGGGACTAAACATGAGCAGCCTCCACTAGCCACAGCAGCCCTAACATCCCATCCCCTGAGAAACCCCTCAGGAAAGCTTGGCGATGCCGGCTCTGATACCAGATGTTAGCGTCCACTCAGATTTAGCACAGCACTCGGCCTAGTTTCAGACGTTTATGCGCACACGACCCAACTACAAGAGGAGAGCCCATTCCATCCCAAAAGACCGGACTGAAAGGAGGAGGAATCTCTCCCTTATAAGCTGGGTGTGGCCTCCTCCTCTAGGCGAGGTGGGACTAAACTTGAGCATCCTCCACTAGTCAACAGCAGCCCTAACATCTGGTATCAGAGCCAGCATTGCCATGCCTGCCTGGGGGCTTCCCAGTGGGATGGGATGTTAGGGATGCTGTTTACTAGTGGAAACTGCTCAAGTTTAGTCCCACCTCGCCTAGGGGAGGAGGCCACACCCAGCTTATAAGGGAGAAATTGCTCCTCCTTTCAGTCCGGGCTTTTGGAATGGAATAAGCTCTCCTCTTGTAGTTGGGCCGTGTGCGCATAAACGTCTGAAACTAGGCCGAGTGTTGTGCTAAATCTGAGTGGACGTTAACAAGATGTCCATTCACTGGAACATGTTGCTTTCTATATAAGAAAAAGCAGGGGGCCTTATGGCCTTTTCTCTTAAGAAAAACAAGAAAGTTTGCTTGGCCTTTTTTTCTGAATATCTCAATTCTAAAGCACGCTTCATACATATATTGGGACAGGTTGGCTATTTGTCTATTCAGTCCACTGTAACACCAGCTACCAACTTCATCATGTGCAGATTTCATGTATGGTGATGTTTCACTCGCAACCTTCAGAGCTTCAGATACATGTCATTAGGTTCAAAGGAATGACCAGCTGAAAGTAATGACTGAACATGTGTATTCAAGAGTTCCCTTCACCTTGTTCAATTCTCTGGCCTTGCATTCATTGATGGGATTCTGCAGAACAGTTGCATCCAACCTGAATTTAGAACTTGGTGATTCCGTCCAAACAATAAACGTAGCGGGAGCATCTGTCTTGATGTCTTGAGAAAGAGCTTAACAGTTCTGCATCGACCATTTCAACGGTAATTACATCCACTGGGTTCACATGTTTAAATAAGTTTCATATCATGTGGTCAGTCAGTGTGGCACTGCTTTGTTCATGTGTGTGGTGGCATCATCATGCATGTGTTATGATTCAAGAGCACTACCCCTCTCCTTCCTCCTCTCTACACCCGTTGAGAGTCAACCGTCGATTTCGGCCAGATCCGGCCGCTCTCGCCGTCGGTGCTCGCGCTGACTGGCATGGAGCTGCTCTAGGGTGCCGGCCCGTCTTGTATAGCACTAGATTAGGAAGTAGTTTAGGGTTTCCTAAGCTAGGAGACTTGCCCTCCGTGGCGATTGGCGTTATGCCGTCTCTCTTGCCTCGAATGTCAGCGGCTTTGGCGCACGGGCGCGGCGTCGAGCACGCCAACGAGCTGTGCTTCCTCAAGCCTCCAAGGAGGAGGACGTGCGGAGATAGCAGGTCGTCGGTGACCTTCTTCAATAAGCATCTTTGCATCTTCTTGTTGCAGGATCCTCTACTTTTTTGAGCTGACCGTGGTGGTGGTGAGAAGAAGGAGGGAGGAGTGCAGCCGCTGATGCTATGCAGCTACCCTGACGGCGAGGCGAGCGCGCTGTCGAAGTGGAAGATTCTGGTACTGTGTGGAGCTCCATGGTGGGGTTCTTTCGGGTCAGCCATCTTCCGCTGCTTCTCCAATAAGCTCGGTTGGTGGCTTCTTCTCCTAGAAGCCATTGGTGGCTACTTCATAGAGGGCGTGAAGCTGGCGGCTCTTCCTCTGGCCGGCCGTGGTGGCGAGGAGTGGAAGAGATGTCGCTGGTCATCCTCGACTTCTGTGCAGTGGAGGTTTGTGTTCCTGCTGCATAACAGAGCAACTCACGCGACGGCCGTGTTTGCCGTCGTGATCTGCGGCCGATATGGCGGCCTATCTTCAACCTCCGATATGGAGGCCTTGCTGGCCCTGTACTGGAGCTCGACAGCTCGTTGTTTCCAAGTGGTTTGTCCCCAGAGACCTCAAGCTGGCCAGCGGCAGTGGTACATCGCCGGAGGAGAGACGTTGAGCATTACACTCTCTGATCTCGGTGTCCTAAGCACCTGGAGGTCGGCGGCGATTGGTGGCGGCGGTACTCTAGGACTTAATTGCCTTTTATCTGCTAGTTCTAGGGTCTTTTTCATAAAAACCAAGGTCTTATCTTCAAATACTAGGTTCTTTGGACGAGTGTTGTAAAAGGGCCTTTGTGCAAAATGTACCCGCCACATGTTTCAATATAATGAAGCTCTGGGGTCTTTGTGACCCCACCCCTTGTTCAAAAAAAATACAGGCGAGACTGTAGGCGTCGGTGGCAAAAGCCGCCTCTTCCACCACCATCCCTTTCCAGTCCCTGGCCCTAAACCATCACCGCGTGTCCACGTCCCACTCCCGATCATTTAGATCACCTCTTTATTTTGCAGGTCCATGCAATTTTCCGGAGGCCTTATTTTTATCATTGCTTATAACTTGATGGAAAAAATGATGCCCGCAAACAGTGCCGATATAGAATTACTGAATCATTTACTAAGCTTTAGACCGAAACATGTTTCTGTGTTGGTCATTTGATAATTTAATCTTCTGTCTACAGTTTCAATCAGATGAAAACTAAGGTGTGTAACTTCCAAACTTATAGGGCAAAGAAATTATGGATATTAAATTATGATTACTTCCTATACTTCCCGCCGCTGCAAGGCATAAGTTTTCATTAAGATTCAAACTTATTTTATGCGAATAGTTCAGATTCTATAGACCTTATGTTCATAAGGAAACTCTACTCAATCTGCACTTCTAAATTTTGAAAATGATAATGTGTATGTAGGCAGACGTTTCGAAGATTCAATTGTACTCCCTCCGTTCACAAAAAGATGTCTCAAGCTAGCTCAAATTTGAATGTATCTATACACTAAATCATGTCTAGATACATACAAATTTGGACTAGGTTGAGACATCCTTTTGTGAACGGAGGGAGTAGTTTACTTGTGTAAGGAAGTGTTTAACTCTTAAGCTCAATGTTTACAGAGCTCTTCTTGTTGATGACTAAGATTCTATTCCATGCTGCCCTCCTTCCCCGTCTCTCTAATCCCGCCGCTGCCCGCTGATTCTGCTAGATCCGCGCGCAGTCATGATCACCAACGTCATCCGGTCGCTCGATAAAGCCGCTGCTGGCGGCAGGACCCCCCGGCGAGCGCGTCATGAGAGACGACGGGTTGCAGGTACGGCTGCTCAACTCACCGCCGCCGATTGAATTGTGCTATGCGCAGTTTTACCGCAGCTAAAATTAAGAACCATATTTTGTGAAATATAGTCTGCTCCAAAGTTGATCAGTTGTACCAGTCTCTAAGCACAGAACAAAACACTCTTGCCTCCTTCATATTGTGATTGTACATTCACAGTGCTCTGTTTTTTTTTTTTTGTACAAGGGGCGGGTCAGAAGACCCCGGTGCTGCAATTTCATTCAAACACGTGGCAGGTACAAATTACAGAAAGGTCCTTTTAATCTATTGCCCTGGAAGACCTACTATTCGAAGAAAGGACCTTCGTATTTACATAAAACACCCTAGAAGAAGAAGATAAACAAGTCCTAGCGTGTCTCTGCCACCTATCGCCGGCGATCTCCAGGAGGAAGAACCTCCTGTCATGCACATTTTCTCCTCGGGCACTCAAGTGGAAATAAACATGACCGGCCACTGTCCATGGAATTGCCTTGTGTGTATGCTTTCACGGTAGCAAGCATGAGAAATAACTATGTAATTGTAACTATTTTGTAGGGAGTTCGCTGGTGATTTGGTTTTTGGTTAAGATTAGACAAGAGAAACAATCGAGTAGAGTGATTGTATGAGGAGCTTGAGAGAGTTATTCCTAGGATATAAAAAAAAAGTTAAGTCACGTCTCGCTAACAATTATCAGTCTCAAACTCTGATTCATGTGAATACATTAATCAACTGAGGGTTTGAGAGCTAAGAGTATATTTACTATTATGCTTCTTACATGAGACTACAAAAGAGAGGCGGACAGTGGCTGAGGGTTTTGTTCATGAAATCTTCTTAAGGTCTAAACTGTTCACTGTTACCAATTTAAATGATTTTAAGGTTCCTGATTTTCGCTGATAGTCTTTGTTTACGAGTTCTCTCTCCTGCTTGAGAGAGAATAGTGTCCCCTTTTTGCTCCTTTTGTGCTTCTAACTTCTATATTAAATTAACGTAATTGGAAGCTCACCAAAATCTTATCAACACGAATGTACAAATGATGGACACATGGTTATGGATTAAGCTAATCTAATATTCATGCCCCGTTGCAACGCACGGGCACTTAATGTTTTTCTACACCAAGATAATTGTTGTTTCTATGCATATGATTCAATTTATATGTTTTAATCGAATTAATTTTGGAAAATAAAATCTTATTGTTTTTGCAATATTATTTGGCTATATCTTTTTCTACACACATTATTTTTTCTATGTGTAGCAGCAAAAAATTGAGAGACCCGTAGCAACGCACGGTCATTCAACTAGTACCTAATATCTATATCTATATCTATACCTAATCTATACTATAAAATTGAAAACTACCGTGATGGTACGTTCGGACGGTACGTCGGGTGGTACGTCTCCGCACTCCACCAAAAAATCCTACCGCGTGCCTTGGGGCCCTTGCTAATATGAATCCTAATCCAACTCGACTAAGGAGTCGCTATCGATGGCTGCCTTTCGTTTCATTTAACTTCTTAGCAAGCTTTCCACGGTGAGGGCAATTACAAAGAAACACAACGACCAATCAGGTATTCTTCAAGATTCAACTTTATTTGACAAGGAATCATCCTAAGACAAGCACAACATCCGCCGGTCGCTGACATAAGCTTCACACATCAGCTCATGACCTCGCCAATTAAGCAGTACGAACAATCCAACTCCAGTCCGCCGTCAGCTTGACGTTCTGCCGACCTCGAGAAACGCCGCCCGTGATAATCTTGCCCTTCCGTCGACCTTGCCGGAATACCGCCGCATCACCGGGACTCGGTCGCGGTGCCGCTGTTCTTACGATCGACATCTCTAGCACTACGTCCGCCGGTGCTGCAGCTCTATCAGCTAGCCAAGAAGTAAATTCAATTTGCTTCGTACGCTGTACCAGAGGGAATCGATAGACCTGCTTGGTCAGAGACATACCGTAGCTAGCGGAATTAGTACAGCTGGCTGCTCGGTGGTTTGTATCGACTGATTTCACCAGGATATAAAGAGGCCAGGTATATCTCTCTTCTGAAAAATTGGTACTAAAAAGGCATATTGAAGTGATGATTTATATAATTATTAAATGAAGTTACAATTCTACTTATATTGGTATTTTAAATTGTTATAGGGCTTAATTATCTATTTCACCGGGTAACCATTTTCATGCAGATGTCAGAGGCAAAACAATATGCAGATAACTACAACGACGTAACAGCTCACGCATACTCAACAATTTCAGTAAATAGTACACTCACGTCATCTCATCTAACAAATCCTGGTGAAACTGTCAACGGTACCCTCCTACACCAGTGCATTTTAAACAACACATGATCTGAATATAGTTACGTTAATTATCGACCAGATAGATTCATGAACTTTTATAACATGTATTAGTGTTATAATAATATATGTTTTCAAAGGTGAAAAACTAGAACTTGCTTGCTCCCTTCCAATACGTGAGGGCACAACAAATAAATGTGAACTCATTTTGACAACCTCGATTGATCATGAAGACGACGCAATTGCAGACATGAGAAAATGCAGAAATCAAGCAAGACGGGAACGTGACAGAGCACGACGAAATAGCTTAACAGCCAAAAAAAGGGAGGACATGAATGCCCAAAGAAGAGCAGCCAGACAAAAGAAAACAATATATGAGAGAAATGCTCGCCAAAGGCAGGCAAGGTGAAATGTATCAGCAAAGGAGAGACAAGAGATGAACGCCCGTCGAAGAGAAATTTGGCACAACATAGCACCTGAGAAAAAGCAGGCACTTCTAGCTCAACGTAATGCAAGACTCGCGGATAGGCGGAACAGCCCTTGCTCTGAATCCATCGCAATGCCATGTCCGTACGGAGCTACTATGTCATCCTATTCTTGGAATTGAATTATTTGCTTATTTCATGATATAGTCCACATAAAGTTATATATAAGCATAATGTGGCGGTCTGACTACAACATCAAGTTAGATATAAGTAACGATACAAAATAGCCCGTGGCAACGCACGGACATTCAACTAGTATAATCTCTACTATAATATTCGTAGCTGCCGTGATGGTACGTCAGGTGGTGGTGGTACGTCGGGCGTGGTACGTCTGTGCTTCTCAGCCAGTACAACTCCTATACGTTTACAACTACTACTATACGTTCCGAGTACAACTCCTATACTCTCGCTGCTCGCGGGAGTCACAGATTCCTCGCCCGCCACAGAGTTCTCCGCCACGCTCTCGTCGGGCTGGGGCCGCTGCAGCTCTAGCGAGCTGCTCCCGGAGCGCCTCCTCCGACATGCCGTCGAGCGCGCGCTCCCACGGCCCGAGCGTGGCGGCGATGCCGCCCTCCCACATCTCGGACCTTTGCGCTTCGCGCAGGCGCTCGATGTCGCTAGCGTGACCCGCCGTGTTCCTGGTCTTCTCTGGGAGCTCGTAGAACAGCTCCGCCACGCGCCACCGCCCTCGCGGCCTCACGAGGGCCAATAGTCCGCGCCGCCCAGCCCGTCCACGCCTGAAAAGACCACCCACGACGGCCGCGTCTTCCACCTCCGAGAGGTCCAGTGCCTTCTCCAGCAGCCCCTCCTTGCGCGCCTCGAACGCCGCTCTGTGATGGTGCGTCAAGAAATCCAGCAAAACGGTACGACCAAAGCAGCGATCGGATAAAAGTCCCGATCGGATCAGGAAAATCAGTAAAACTGATCGACGCACGCACCAGCAGTTCAAATACGAATACAACTCGAATCAGCAACTCAACCGTACGTCGGACGGGCTGACCAACCCAAATCGGAAACGAATCAATCTCTGGGTGTAAAGAAAAGCCAAGCAAACAACCCCGATCGAAAACAACTCCTATACATTCTGCATCTACTACAAACATACAAAGTTGCGATATAAAGCAGCTACAATCTCTGGGTCCACCTCGCCGAATTAAGCAGTACGAACAATCCGACTCGAGTCCGTCGCCAGCTCGATGAACGCCGTCCGTAACAATCTCGTCCTTTCGCCGACCTTACCGGAATCCCGCCGTACCACCGTGACTCGGCCGCCGTTTCGCTGTTCCACCGACCTAGCCGGCACTCCAGCCGCCCGTGTTCCATCCAACGTACGATGATCCAAATCATCTACATATATCGCTCCTGTCTATTGTAAAAGTAGCTTGAGCAATTTTACTGAGATCGGTCTTGCAAGAAAATGTATACAAAAACCACATATTGTAAGCACCCTTTTTATGAAAGTGTCGACACGTAGTGACAAAAAGATTGATAATCACAATTTAGATTATCATGTTATTAATATTGCATACAGAACTACGATTGATTGGATATTTATGTAGATGATTTGGATATTTATGTCAAAAAAAAACTAGACGAGTGGTGATTTCAGTACAACATGAGGTTATTTTATGGGATTATTACTCCTGTGCCCCCGATTCCTTAGTTGTGCTCAGTTTTCCCCGCACTTGAAACTTTTGCTCACTTTTCCCCACTCTCTTAGTTGAAACTCTCACAAATGCTCATAGCGGACGTTGTCGTCTTGACCGTTAACTCTGACGAGTAGGGCCGCGTGGGACTCTGTTGACTGTCGCTCGTTGGACCTGACATGTGGGGCTATGTTTCTGTGGCTTTGTTGGTTGGGCCGTGGTTGGCTTCGTACATCGTAGAACGGCCCCCTTTGTTGAAAATTAAATTGAGCCTGCTATAGACGCGCGAGATCAGCCTTTTATGCATCGTTGCATCCTGCTATGCATGGCAATAGCGCAGTGTTGACCTGCTCGCATGCATGCGGGCCGCCACGCAAGCAAGCGGACGGTGTTGCTTCCCTGCCGCCCTGCATGCAGGCAACGACGCAGGCAACCGCCGCCGTGCACGCACGCCATCGTTTGAGTTGTCATGCCCTCCCAGTGCCATGTACTCGTTTCACCTGCCACCTAACCAGCATCGCACGCTCGATTCAATTGTCGCGTCATTTCACGTGTCGGTTCACGACGATTCACGCATGAATTCATGCATTGATTTAGTGTGAATACAGTCAAAAAAAAGCCTAGGCTACGTACGCTAGACATACACAGATCGGCACCATGCCTCGATCTAGTGTGACGTGGTTGCATGCATGCGCGCCGCCACGCACGCATGCGTCAATTCAGTCTACGCAGCCAGTCGATTCAGTCCCTACGCATGCAGCCGCTCGGTTCAGTTGCCGCTGCCACTGATACACCGTCGAAGCAGTTGCCGCGTCGTTCGGCGCGTCGAGTCCACACAACGATTCACGCATCGTGTGTAAACGGTAAAAAAACCTAGGCTACACAAACGGATCGACACCACGCCCTCGATCCAGTGTGAAATAAACCGTTTCAATCTAGGGCACCCGTCAATCTAGCTCCTCTTCCTCTCCCTTGGCATTTAAACCGCCCTTCAGTTGCCTCTTCCTCTACACATCCATCTACGCCTCCTCCCTTCTCTACTTCAGCAAAAGCCAAAGCAAACACGCAGCGACGCAAGGATGCAGTTCAACGGGCCGACTTTCCACGTGCCGCCCACCGTGCCGGAGAGGCGGTACCCCGCCGGCGTCATCGTCGAGACCTCGCTCCGCGTGTGGGCGATCTCACGCTGGAGGGTTCCTCGTGAGTTTGCCGAGTGGTTCCTTCGTGCGGGCTTTCACCACCTCCCGGCCGGCTCACCGGCCATGTTCCGCCTCGAGGAACAGCGTGCCCACCCCACCGCTCCACCGATAGGGCTCGTCGCCCACTTCACCAACAGATTCGACGCCTACTACCTGCCGGCAGGTGTTTTGGTGTGGGTGCGAGTTCATCGCCTTCACCACCTACAACATCTTCACTGACTTTGAGAGCATCTTCCCTGCTGCCAACTGCATGCACAGCCTCCCGTACTATCTCGGCGAGAACGGTCTGGAGGAGGAGCAGTGAAGACGGCGGTGGAGGTCATGACGGTGTTTTCCTTGTGTGTGTTGCCCTATAGCTAGTGTGCTAGGCTTTATCTTTAGGGAATCTTTATCTATGTGTTGTTGTTGCGTTCATGGTTTGTTGCCCGTTCCCTACTATGTATGTCGTGCTATATGTATGAACTTTATCTATGTTATGTAAGAACTATATCTATGGTATGCGTGTTTTACTAAGGGTATGGTGTGTTAATTGTGTTTAATTCATGTTGTGTTCATTTGTGTTGTATTTGTCTTGTCCCAAATATTTATGGGATCCCAATATTTATCCCAATATTTATTGAGACATGCACCGCTAAGTGACATGGGAAAAAAAGGTGTTTCGCTTATGTGTTCTTACTTCAGCAAACACCTCTTTTGAAGTCAACAAGGCCGCGAGAACACGTCAAACTAATAACATATGATTAGAAAGTAGCTAATTCGTTGGTGGCCGTAGTGCATGTAAAACAAGGTAATTTGCGAAGGGTAACCCATTTGTAATTGTTGGTGGTCATATTTGTTCAAAAACAATAAGATACGAAGAAGAGTTGTAGTTGGAATTGTTGGTGGCAATATTGCATGGAAAAAGCAAAAAAAGAAGAGCACTCAATCTCTATAGGTAAAATTTGAAACGATGAAAAAAGAGTACTCAATTGTTGTGTATGAAAAAAGATCACTCAATTGTTGTGTATGTGCAATTTGAAACAACGAAAAACGAGCACTCAATTTTCCCATTTTTGAATTGTTGGTGGCAATTTTGGAATCAACATGCACTCTGTGCAATCAAATAAATACAGCCAAAAAAACACAGAGTGAGCGCGTGCACTAATTTCTGGGCCTCTTCTATCTTTGCGGGCCTTTCAGAGTCAACGCATGGACCGGCCCAACATAGCTTTGTTTCTTGTTTGGGCCCAAGAACTCAATATTGTTTTTTTCCTTTTGCGCTAGGTGTTGTCTGACGAAACTGAAGAAACTGAAAGTGTCAAGAACACGTACAAAAATTCGGTGATACAGAGAGCACCAGATCCACACAGAGACTGATGGTAAGCAAGAATTAACTGACGAAACTGATGTTAAGCAAGAACTAACTGATACAGACACAGTTTAAGCAACATAAGAGCACCAGATCCACACTAGTAACATCTCTAACGACTGACGACCAGCAAGTAAGCAATTCCTAGAGCAATTACAGAAATGTAAAATCCTAAAGCTAGCTGATTCGACTGCCTCTTCAATTAGTCAGCTGCGTCAAGTTCTTGTTCATCTTCTTTAGTTCCCCCTTCAGATCCGCATCCCCAACTGTCGGAGCAGCACTGTCGGAGACCAAATTCTGCTGCCGGGTTGCGGCACCATTGAAAGGCATCGAGCTCTGAGATCTAGCTCTAAGCCTGGAACGTAGTTATCCAGCCATTCGAAATGGCCGCAATGGCTCACGATCTGAAACAAAAATATGAACCCTAAATCTCAGATCCAAGGAAAAAGAATTCAGAGCAAAGGGAAAAAGAAATCAGAGCAAAATCATGAGATCTAACCTGCCCCTCTGGCTTGCTCTCGCATTTCACGAACTCTCGCCCTTTGTTGCCATTCTTGTCCGACGTACAAGTCAACCGTACCAATGGCGCGATGCGTTCGCAGTCAGGACATCGCTCCATGGGCACTGGACCATGCTGGGGCCACGAGGGGCGGGAGGCTGAACTAGAGTCCGACATATCTCGTCGCCGGAGAAGAAGAATCGCTGCTCTCGTCGGAGAGAAGAAGCAGAAGAAAGGGGAGACAATGGTGGGCGAGGACGAGCTGCTCTGTGCGTGGGTGGAGAAGGAGCTGCTCTGTCAGATGGAGAAGGGGGAGATTTGACGATTTGCCTCGTTGTATTTTGCAGTTTTAATATTTGCAACATCTCGTCTCACTGACATGTGCGAATAATCCAATTTCAGATGTAAAGTGGGGCAGATGGTAAAACTCCCTTGCGGCCAATCAAGATGCAGAACCAGCTTCGCGCGGATCGCCCGTGGAAGGCCATATCTGACGGGTGGAGTTTGGCGCTAGATTCCGATCCGACGGCGGACGTTCGACGCTAGGGTTTGGAGAGATGCTCCGGGGTTTTGAGTCAGTCAACGGGGTTATTAGGGTTTGACCTGAACTTCAAATGGCCACAAATAGTTACAAAAAAATCAAAAAATGAAAAAACTTGCATAGTTCGTCGTTTTATAAGACATAGTTACCAAAAAACCCTGGGTTTAGGGTTAAGGGTCATTTTCATGAAAAACCATTTTCAGAAGTGAGACATCGAAATCACATTCAAATGAGCATAAGTAATTCAAAAAAAATCAAAAAATAACAAAACCAGTGCACATTGCCGTAATATGTGACATGGTTACGAGAAAAAAATATAAACTTGGTGTTGGTACATTTTCATGAAAAAAGCTTCACACAAATGAGCTATCACGTATGAAACTGTTCAGAGTTCGTAGGAAAGTGAGAGAGGGTTTAGGTTTTGATAAAATTCAAAAAAATCAATAAAATCACAAAAGCTTCATTTTGGATTGAATATGAAGGTTCTGAAATTACTTTTTCATTTTCATATTTAAAACGTGTTATTTCATGATTTTCAGTTAATAGCATATTTTTCCAAAAAAAATGTAATAATATGAAGATTAGTTCAATAAATAGTGGGACTTCGTTTTTACTCTATATATATGGAACAGGTGTTAATAAAAAATTATGCCTCATTTAGACAAGGTCGAAAAAAACTTGATTACAAATAGGGCTGTTTACCCTAGCTTTCGAGCTCGTTTCTAGCACATTTCTCATTCGGATTGATCACCTTCAAATATTGGACTTAAAATGTTCGATCAAATACATAGCACAGAGCAATGGACCTCATATGTTGGTTCAACTCTAACTTTGGTTCAACTTCAACTTTGGTTCAACCTCAAATTCAAATATTCATTCAAATTCAAATTTTGATGGAAATTTTAATTCTTACTCAAATAAGATACCAAAGTACAAGCAACATTATTACACCTGATAAGTTTTCACAGTAGCTCGAATTGACAACACAAACATCTTAACACAAATGTATCAAGTTCAAATTCAAATCTTCGACTTGCTCCTTGTGTTCGCAGCTGGCTTCACCGACTTGCTCCTGGTTTCCCTAGTTGAGATGCTCTTCTGATTCAGACTCTTGATCCTTTTGCTCTTTACTTGGGGTTTTGGCCGTGGAGTTGCTGATGGAGTACTTCCACTCGCCGAGCACTTGACGACCAATTGATGGTCATCTGTGGGTTCAACAATCTTTAAAGGAACAATTACCCCCTCCTCTTCCTCTCTTATAGCTTCAAAACCATCAAAGGCCATGGCTTCAAAATCTAAGCCATCAGATGATGGTTGAACTTCAGTTTCTTCGGTTTCTTCATGTCTAGGCCTTTTCTCCCTAGAGCTGATAAATAAAAGGGAAGCCATAGGTTAAAAAGAGAACAAATGCAAACAAAAGGGTAGCTGCATTCTACAAATGCAAACACATACCAAGGTGCTGGTACAGCTTCATTTGCTTCAATCTCCAGTGTAGCTGCATTCTCCTCAGCATTTTCAATCTCCATTGCTGCTGCATTTTCCTCTGCATTGGCTGCTGTCCATCTTTCCTCCTCTCCAAATGATGGCTCCACTGGATTGGTACAAAGCCTGGCAATATGCCCCAGAACTCCACATTTTCTGCAAGCACGCTTTTTTGGTACACGACCCTCCTCACCTGTTCTGAACCTGTTTTTCTTTGGTCTTCCTGGTGGTCTAGTGAGTACAGGGAGCAGAGTTTGAACCCTGGATCAACTATATTCCATTGGTCTTTTCCCAAGAGTGCAGGCACATTGTCAGCATAAGCAGCCATAAATTTGGCAACAGAGAAATAGTCCGAGCAATATTGATCAACTTCACCATCTGCACCCCCAATGACAGTCATCAGATGTAGGGCATGTATGCATGGCTTCCCACGGATCTGCCATTGCCTACAACTGCATTCCCTAGTTGCTAGGTTCACTGGATACCTCCATAGCCTATTTTTACTGTCAGTATAGGCTACCTCACCCTCAAGTGTATCAGATCGAATGCATCTCATCTTCAGTCCTCTTGCCTTCAAATGCAATGCCTTAATCAGTGATGGGAGCATAAGATGACCAACATATTTTGTTTCTGCAATTCTTTTGCGAAGAGCCATCTTTATCATGATCATCTGCCTCATCTTGTCGAATGCTTGCCACAGCAAGAGCCCTTTCACTGACTTGAACTTTGCATTGAAGCATTCTGCAAGGTTATTGGTCACATAATCAACTTTGCAGATTTCGTTGAATTGGCTTCTTGACCACACCTTGCCATGATGTGCATCCATGTACTCCTTCACAAGAGGAGTTTGAGCATACAACACTCTCAAATGGTGTTCATACTTCCTTTTGCTGCATGTGTATGATGCTGGCCATAAGTTCTCATCAAAAACTTTACCTTTGAACTTCTTTTTGAAATTTTGCGCTAGGTGTCGCATACATTCCCTATGCTCCACTCCTGGGAATACAATTTCTACTGCACTCTCTAAGCCCTTGCAAGCATCTGTGTGTATGGCTAAACCTGGGGGTGTGCCTATAATGTTGCGCAACTGCTGCAGAAACCAGACCCAACTTTCCTCGGACTCTGCCTCCACCACACCAAATGCAACTGGGAATAGCCAGTTGTGTCCATCAACTGCAGAAGCTGCTACTAGCTGTCCTCTCCATCTTCCAGTCAGATGTGTAGCATCTACGGCCAAATAGGGCCTGCAACCATCTAGAAACCCCTGCCAGCAAGCCTTGAAACAAACAAAAGCCCTTCTAAAGCACTCCTTCTCAAATGACTTCCCTTTTATTTTGAATGGAACTGTATGCTTGTCAATCTCTACAACACTCCCTGGACTAGCCATCTCCACTTCAGCTTTGAAGGTGTAAAGCAGCTGAAAACTGTCATTCCATTGACCATTAATTCTGTCAAGAGCCCTTTCCCTAGCATTGAAAACTCTCATGTAAGGAATTTTTATCTTGTACTTCTCAAAAAGCTTCCCATGGAGTGCTGTTGGACCAAGTCCAGGTTCTTCCCTCAGCCAATCCAATATCGCATCTGCCACCCACCTAGTTTTTGCTAGCTTGGTTTTGGCCTTCCCCCCTCCCCCTCCAGGTGGACAGGAGTGCTTGTGTGGGTTTTTCTTTATCTGAAACAAAATAAAGGCAAAAACAGTTAAGAAACATTACTAAATGATGTGAAACTAAATTACTCAATGAACTTGGATTACCTGAATATATTTGCTCTTTAACATAAGAGATGCATGCAACCTCCACCTACACCTATCATATGGACAAAAAACTGTGAACCTTGACGGCTCACTCCTTTTAATCTCATAAGTGTTTTCAGTTAGAATGCACCATGTTGTCACTGCATTCCGACAGTCCACCATGGATTGAAATATGGTGCCTTCAGTAAGCTCAGGTGCTTCCCTATTCCACTCAATTGTTGGCATGTCCTCACCATCGTATTCATCCTCGATTAAGCTGTCCATGTTCTCCTCCTTCTCTTCATCGTCAGTGTCATCAAACCTAGCACGGCTGATGGGCTGCTCCGGATATTCATCATCCACTGCTTGCTGACTGGCTATATCTACCAGTTCAGGGTACATCATCTCGTCTTCATCATCATTTGCAGGCACTTCCTCGTCAGCTTCTGCCTCTTCATAAACAGCGGCTGCAGAAGGGACAGGAGAAGCAGCCGAATCCGCAGCAGACATATTGTGGCTTTCAGAACCACTGGCTTTGCTTGGTCTCGACCTACAAGGAGTGCCAGGTTGCTGGCTATTAGCAGTGGCAGAGGATGCACCCTTCCCATTGTCCCGCGCTTTGCGTGGCTGAAGCACACAGATATGAATTTTACCGAAACGGCTCTCAGCATTCAAAGTAAATAGCAATCCCAAATGCTCGTCGCAAGTTAGTGGGAGAAATGTTTGCTCGCTAGTGTTGAAATATTGCAGTTCAACAGCGTCGGCATCGCTCCAACCATATGTACAACGCTGGAGACCTTCGCGAAAAGCTTTGAAACAAATGATTGTTTCTACCACCTTCGGGAAGTAAAATCCAGTTAGGTGATGCGCCTTCGTACCGCGGATCTCGCTAATTTCCATTCTAACAGCCAGCCGAAAAGCAAGCGCGGGATCAATCCTATCCGAGTCAAATAAAGGATGCAGTTAGAGAACGGAAATCAGATTAAGCAAAATTGGTCAAAACCAGCCAAATCTACGAGTTTCCTAATCAATTCGAGGGTATACGTTGCTTACCCATCTGGAATCCATGAATTATCCCCATTGGATTCGACCCAATCTTCTCCACGATCGATGGGTTTGACGGCGGCCTCCCCTGACATCGCTTCGTAGTCCGAGATGGGGAGATGAGATAGATCTGGCGGAGACGCGGCGTCGCCGGCAAGCGAAGGGTTAGAGGGTGGAGGGGACGACGACAGCGGAGGCGGCACGACGGCGGCGGCAGCGGAGGGGGCCGGGCGGCGCCTGAGTGTCTCGATATGTTCAGGTAACACTGAGTTTCAGATTCAGACAAGCTGGTCCGACGTGTCTCCTTGGGGTCCCACTCGTCAGCACACTAGTCAGATAACGGTCAATGCATTGACCCGACGGCAAACGACGGCACACGTCCGCTGTGAGCATTTGTGAGAGTTTCAGCTAAGGGAGTGGGCAAAAGAGAGCAAAAAGTTAGAGCGTGGGGAAAAGTGAGTACAACTAAGGAGCTGGGGGCACAGAATTAAATATCCCTTATTTTATTGCTTTAGTAATACATTTTATATTTGCAATAATATTTTTCTATATTTCCAATTATTGTACGGGGTTCCAAATTTCTTGAGACAGTACTGATAATTGTGCACATATAGACCATTTTCATGCAGATGGCACTGGCAAAACATCACACAGATGACTACAACATTGTACCATGTCAAGTGTATCCAACACTTCGAGTAGATGGTGCCATCACGTCAGCTAATCTAACAGATCTTCCTGATTCCAATGGTACCGTCCTAGACCAGTGCATTTTAAAGACTGCATGCATCTGAATATAGTTTTGCTAATTGTAGACTAGATAGATTCATGAACTTTGACAGCATGAATTAGAGTTATAATAATGAAATTTTTATCCAAAGGTGAAAGGCTTGAAGCTGCCTGCTCCATTGCACTGCTCGAGGGCACACAAAACAATGGTGAATTTATTTTGACAACCTCAACTGATCATGAACAAGAGACAATTGCAAACATGAGAAAAGACAGAAATGAAGCAAGACGGAAACAAGACAGAGCACGACGAAATAGCTTAACAGCCGAAAAAAAAGAGGAGATGAATGCCCGAAGAAGAGCAGCCAGGCAAAAGAAAACAATAGAAGAGAGGAATGCCCGCCAGAGACAAGCAAGGCAAAATGTAACAGCAAAGGAGAGACAAGAGATGAATGCCCGTCGAAGAGAACATTGTCAAAACATACATGAAAAGCAGGCACTGCTAGCTCAACGCAATGCAGACTCACGGATAGGCGGAACACGCCTTGCGCTGAATCCATCGCAATGCCATGTCCATACGGAGCTACTATGCCATCCTCTTCTTGGAATTGAATTGTTTGGTTATTTCATGATATGGTCTAGATATAAGTAAAATATGGAGGTTAGGCTAGAACCATATCAAGAAGTACATTGTGCATGTTGACAAGGTTCTATAGCCACAACATCGGACTTAGCTCAAAGTTAGATGTGCCTAGACACATGATCGGCTTGTTGTGTATTTCAGCTTGTATTTGTGAGCTTCTTATTTAGTAAATAATCATTTCTTCAAGATACATATCACCCATCATGTAAATTTCCGAGTCACACTATTTATTTGTATGATGGGACATATATTTATTAGCTTGTACTGCAGTATGGTAGTTAAATATTATATTTTGACGTGTGGACAATTATGAAATTCTATAAAATCAAGTTTACAAGTACGATGAGAAAACGAACTTCAAATCAATTTGGTGACCAAATTATAAGGGAAGCAAACATGGCCTATCGCAATCATAAGGAACATGCATAAAAACACTCACATACTTACGACGATAGTTTGATCAATGTCTGATAAGTTTCATATTCCGTGGCAATGCACGGGCACTCTACTAGTAATAATAATAAAGACATTAAGATTTCTTGTGGTACGTCATACTAAGTGGACCTAAAGTTTCACGTATTTACATGGTTTGCCACCGCCAAAGTGAAAATGACGCTTCGTTTTAGACAGGCAGGAAGCGGTCAACGGACCACCTGACCCTTTCGATCGAGAATTCCCCTCCCGTCCCCTGCCTCATTACTAACTATATGAAAGACGTGCCATTTCTCGCTCCCTCCGCGCTCGAGCACTATAGCTAGTTACAGTAGCTACAATGATGAACAGTAAAGAACAGTGCCTGCCAGGGACCTATTTGTAATTTCTAGAAAACCGGGGGACTTTTCTGCAAAAACATCTCAGATCCCCCCTGCTCTTCTCTCTTCCGCGCGAGCTGGAAATCACCGCCACCGCCGACGCGCCGTTCCCTCGCTCTGGTCATCCCCGCTTAGATCTACACCCACAACGAGCTTCGCCGCCATCCCCTCCACTTCCTCACCGAGCGCCGCCTGCCGACATGTCCCGGGGCCGCTAGAATCGTCCTCGCCGTCCTCGGCATCCGCAACGTCGATTTTCTCGCCGCCGGCGACTCCGGCAACCAAATCGCACCAGCGCCGCCATCTGCGGGTAGCCCACCTCCGTGCGCGTTCCACTCGCTCACCCACGCGCTCCGAAACGCGTCGATGCGGCGCCGGCGTCGAAGACACGACCGCGGCAGCCATTGCTGACGTCACCATGACGTAGCAATGGGCCCGGCCTGTCAGTTCTTTGTTTCTTTTTCTTTTAAGCAATATTTTCAGAAAACTTTACACTGCTGACATGTGGGACCATAACTTCTAAACAAATTCCATAAAATATTTTAAAATCAAAAGCTTCAAAAACAAACTCATTTGAACAATTCAACTTCCTAAATATTTTGAAATACTCTGAAATACATCAAAACACCCGGAAAAAAAGGAACAACATTGAACTTTCCAATATGCTTAAAAAATTATTTGAAAAACTCAAAGAAATATATCAACATGCTCACTTTTCAATTTACTAAATATTTTGCAACTACAACAAAATATTTCAAAAAGCTTACAAAAAACAAAAACAAAACAATTCAAATGTTACACCATGCTTACTTTAAAAAAAACAAAGATATATATCAACATGCTCACATTTCAATTTGCTAAGCATTTGACGGTACTCTATAATATATGAAGACGCTACAAAAATGTTAACTATTTCAGAGTATTTTCCTGTAAAAAAGCTAACACATTTGAAATAAATGTTCAAAAAATGCATTACATTTGAACATTTCGAATTGCTACAAAATTGGAGACACTCTAAAATATATCTCACAAATTGCATTCTCCCTAATTATGGAGTTGAAAAAATGTTTATGATATACTTCAAATATATCCAAACATTTCAATTTTCTAAATATCTGAAAAATACTCGATATGACAAATTGCTTCTTCAATGATAAAATATATCATAATTCTCACAAAAAATACATGCAACACATTTGAAAAATTCAATTTGCTAAAAAATAGAGATATTCTAAAATATATATACCTCTCATATTATCTCACATATTGCATTCTCCCTAATTATGGAGTTCAAATAAATATTTATGGCATTTCACTACTCTAATTTGTAGAACATTAGTACAAAATCTAAATGAATTTCCTCTAATTATGGATTGACTTTAACAAATGCACATATAGAGATACTCTAAAATATATATATCTCACATATTGCATTCTCCCTAATTATGGAGTTCAAATAAATATTTATGGCATTTCACTACTCTAATTTGTAGAACATTAGTACACAATCGAGATGAATTTCCTCTAATTATGGATTGACTTTAACAAATGGACATATACTTAAAAATTGGAAATACTCTAAAATATATCAACATGCTCACAAAAAAAGCCAAAAAACAAACATGTTCGAAAATTTTAAATTGGTGTATATTTGAATAAATCCAAATGCACAACACTTGCTCCAATTATATGGAGTTCAATTTAAAAAAAAATCTCTAGCTTTGGAATTCTAATGAATAGATGTACATTTCCACCCATTATGTACTTAAATAAAAAATTAATAATTTTTGAACTTTTCAAATTTCTTAACAATTGAAAATACTCTAAAATATATCAACATGTTCACAAAAAAATGCCAACTATTTACGGTAAAAAACAAACATGTTCGAACATTTTAAATTGATGTATATTTGAAGAAAATCCAAATGCACATCCTCTAATTATGTGAAGTTGAATTAATAAATGCTCATATAATGCATTTCCCCTCAAAATGGACTTAAATTAAACATTTCCATTTGGTTAATATTTGTATATGATCTAAATAAACTTCCTCTAGATATGGACTTCAATTAAATAAACATGTATTTTGACTCATTACGAACTTAAAATAAATATTACTAACAAATATAAACATATTCGAACATTTCAATGTGCTAAAAAAATGGAATACTCCAAAATATATCAACATGCCCACAAAAATGAATGCCAACTATTTACAACAAAAAACAAACAAATTTGAACAATTTGTATTGGTGAATATTTGGAGAAAATCGAAATGCACATCCTCTAATTATGTGAAATTGAATTTTTAATAAATGCTCATATAATACATTTCCTCTAATAATGGACTAGAATTGAACACTTCAAATTCGTAGATATTTAGATGTAATCTAAATGAACTTTCTCTAAATATGGCATTCAATTGAATGAATGTGCATTTCCAAAAATGAGATACTCCAAAATATATCAACATGCTCAAAAAATAAATGCCAACTATTTACAGCAAAATACAAACATAATTTATGGCAAAAAAACATGTTTGACAATTTTGAATTGGTGAATATTTGAAGAAAAACCAAATGCACTTCCCACAATTATGCGGAATTGAATTTAACAAATGCTCACACTACGCATTTCCTCTGATTATGGACTCTAATTGAACATTTCACTTCGACAAATATTTAGCAAAAAACTAAATTAACTTTCTGTAAATATGGAATTCAAATGCAATTCCTCAAATTATAGATTGACTTTACTAAATGCTCATATAATGCATATCTTCGGATTACAAAGCTAAATTAATTAATTATGCCAACATACAAACATAACCAAACATTCAAATTTGCTAAGTATTTTAAATTACCCTCGACGACAAATTCCGATGCATTTCACAATTCAAATTACAACAGGTGCGACGTATCGCCGAAACATAATCAAACATTCAAATTTGCTAAGTATTTCACATTACCCTAGACGACAAATTTGAACGCATTTCACATTTAGAATTACAAAAATTTAAAATTGGTAAATATTTGGAGATAATTCAAAAACATTTTCTCTAATTACAGTTAAAAATTTATGGCAACATAGAAACATATTTAAACACTTCAATTTGCCAAATATATGGATATTCTTTAAACTATATTAAAAAATCTGAAAAAACCAACGCTAACTATGTATGCCAAAACACAAAACATATTTGAACAATTACAAATGGTCAATATTTGGATGCTATATAAATGAACTTTTCCGAACTGTGAACTCGAATCCAAAAAAAATGCATTACCCCTAACTACATACTTAAATTAAATATCATTTACAAAATAGAAGCATATTTGAACATTTTAAATTGCTAAAATATTGGAGATATTCTAAAATATATCGACATGATCAGAAAAAATAAATAATACTTATTAATACCAAAATACAAACATATTTTAACAATTCAAATTGGCTAATATTTGTATACAATCTAGGTGGACTTAATCCAATTATGGATTTAAATTTAATAAATGCTCACAAGATACATATTCTCTAATTAGAGTTATCTTACAAATTTATGAAAAAAATACAAACTAACAAAAGCACGCCGCGCAAAATTCCACTAGTCCTTCTCCAACAGCAGGTGCCATCCTCGCCTCCACTTCTTCCCGCTCCACCGGCGAGCGCCACCCTCCCCTCCCCTTCCTCCCGATCCCTGGAAAGCACGCCCATTCCCTAATACGAACTTCCCCGCGCCCCTCCCTAGACCGGGACACCGGCGGCTTTCGCCCTCACGCCGCCCTTGTTCAGTTCGCCAGCGGCATCACCCTGACCAAGCGCACGGCCGCCGCTCCAGTCCACAAGTGCACGGCCGCCGCCTCTCCTGTAAACTCTCGCAAGGCTCCTCAATTTCGACATGGCGCCACGGAGACGACCAGGTCAGTGTCGGACATACGAGTTCCAGGTCCGTTGGACTGCCTTGTAGGAGCTCGGCGGCTCCATCACGTGCTGGCTGGCAGGGACGCTAGCTCTTTTTAAACCATCCTGCCTGTATTCCTCGCTCTACAACAAGAACGGTAGAGTTGGTGGAGATAAGCTTCACTTGGACTCGACTCTTTTAGAAAGAGACATATCGTTGTTTCAGTTCAATTTTCTTACTTCCAGACCTGATTTTATCTGTATTAAAATTCAGTACAAAACAATAAAACATCACCTGACGATTTGTTAGTATTATTTTCCTGGCTTCAGGCCAAGCATCTTGTTACCAGATTTGACCTTTGCATCTGTATCAGTTGGTTTACCACGCCGCTGAGGAGCTTTCATGATTTTCTGATGTTCGGCAGTAGTAGCTGTCAGGTTTGATATTGATCTTGCCCTAGGAAACTTCTACCTTTCCTGCAGCTAAATATATTGGGCCACCAGTTATTGAATCTACATTTAAACTTTGGCTTCTAATAACTCTTCTCAATATATGAGAAGGGTGATTACATGATTTGCCACAAGTTTTTATCAAAACGATGGTGAACGGTGGTCTATAAGAGGACACCTTGTGGACTAACAGCAGTACTGAATTTTTGTCTGATTCAGATGTCTGCATTTCTGTATGTCACGGATATCTTTTGGGTAAGCCTTCTAATGCATATTTGTCCGTATACATTACATGGCAGAATGATTCAGTAGCACCATGAAAGAATTCATCCTTCTCCCATTTATTGTCTTGATTTGGAATTGCAATCTGTTTGCATGCCTTCTTAATCTTGAATATATATACATATACTGATCGCTGATTTGAACAGACAATTCAACACAGGTGCTGACTTAACAACACACTGAAACTGTGTTGTTTTTAAATGCAGAGAACTGAAACTGTGAACCACATTCTTTTGTGTATTACCCATGCTTCACCGTGAACCATCTTTGCCTTTTTTTCAAAAGCGTTATGTTTTAGCTCCCAGCAGGATGTTGTAGTACTCGCTTTTTTATCCGAGATGTGATGTTCTCCATGAATACATGATGGTGGGAATTTGGTGAAACACTGGATGTGCAGGGCATTCAGGTATACGCTACCCCCTTAAGAATTTTCTGGACATGCTACTACTGAGAATGCCTGATTGGTACTATATATTGACATTCTATTGGTTGCAAGTCAATTTGTTCAACTCCATGACATCAGCACTTTTCTTTCCGAATTGTCCGTAGCAGCGCACAGGCATTTTTGCTAGTAATATATATATATTAATAATAATAAAAAGGAAGTATGGTTTCTTGTGGTATGTCATTGAAATTGTCACCGAGGTTTATAAAATTTACCCACCATGCCACGCTGAAGTTAAAAAAACGGTTCGCTCTCCTCTCTCTCGCTGCCTCCGACATAGATGAGGCCAACAGTTTCCGGGTCATGACTGAGAGTAGTCCCGCGACCATGGCAGCGATAGCCACGGCCACCGCCCATCCCGCGTGAGCCGCCGCCCCCTCCCAGATCCCGCCTTCCCAGTAGCCGCCGGTCGTCCCCACTCCGGGTCCGGCTGCTCCATACATGGTCTTGGCCCCCTGAGAAGCAAGCTCGACTCCTTCCCCTGCGGTGTCCTCCCCGGACCCTAGATCGGGATCCCCCTTTGCCTCGCCTCCGGTGAGTTGCAGCTTTTTACCCCCCGGGTCGCGACCTGCTGTGGTACCTTTTATCTCTCTCTGCTTACGGAGCAATCTGTGCTAGGAGCAGCCGATGCAGAATTCGGTCAAGCGAGCTGGCTTGGCCGGAGCTTTGGACCAGGGTAAGGAGGAAGAGGTCGACTCAATGTTGGGGCGGCTCAATCTGCTTGCCGATGTCACTGAGGTCGTGGAAATGAGCGATGATGAAGATGACCAACAGGCGGTGCCGGCGAAATGGTCGCTCTTCGGGAAGGTGCTTTCCCCTTCTATCACTCACTCCCAATCGATTAAGGCAGCGATGAGACCGGCCTAGGGCAATCCTAGGGGTCTCAAGATCAGGCCAGTTTTCGAGAATGTTTTCGTCGCTAATTTTGCAAACCTGGTCGATAGAGATAGGGCTCGAGAGGGAGCTCCTTGGATGGTGGCTAGGCATGCAGTCGTTCTCCAGGACTATGATCCCCGGCTGAGGCCTTCCGATATTATGTTTGATGTTATGCATATTTGGGTCCGGATTCTGAATTTGCCTTTTGAATGGATGAATGACAAAAAGGGCCTGAAAATTGTGAAGCTGATTGACAAGCATTGCAAGGTGGATGTAGATGAATCCGGGGATGCCTCAGGCTCTTTTCTGCGCGCTAGGGCTGCCATCCCAATTGATCAACCTTTGCGTCGTTGGGTGACAGTCAGGAGGGGTGCTGAGGACCTTCGTTTTGATTTGCAGTATGAAAACTTGCCTTTCTTCTGTCACAGCTGTGGTCTGATGGGGCATGGTGATCTTGAATGCAAGGATCCGGCGGATAGGGACGCCGCTGGAAAACTGCTTTTTGATAGGAATCTGCGTGCGCCGGAGTTGCGCGGGAGGAAACTCCAATCCTTTGGGCAGGCAGCTGCCTCTGCTTCCTGGAACAGTGATTCAGCAGATCGAGGGAGTGGGCGCAGGAATTCTGTTGCGACCTCGGCCTCAAGCTGGACCCCGGAATAGCCTGGTGAAGCCAATGTGACTGGCCCTGCTGATCATGAAGTCTCCTTTCCTCCTCCCAAGGTCAAGGACCCTTCTTTGGCGAGGTCAAAAGTTTCGGAAATTGCAAAGAACCTTTTCTCTGCTGGCACCAGCTCTGTACCTAAAACTGCTCGCAAGAGGAAGCCGGAGTCCGTTTTGGGTTCTAAGCTGGTTGTCGATGCAAAAGATGTGTCCACTAATCCTCTATCCCCTGGTTTGGACCTTGCTCTGGTTGTGACCGGGAAGGGGGCAAATACTTCCTTTGAACCAGGACCAGGGGTTTTTTCTTTGACAAAGGAGCAAATCAAGAAGCACAAGAATGATCAAGTGTACACCAGCATTGACGCGGGGCTGCGCTTTCAGCCTTGCAGTAAGCAATGAAAGCCATCGCTCAAAACTGCCGGGGTCTTGGGAATTCCCCGGCAGTTGACGGTCTTCTGGAGCTACAGAAGGCTGAGGATCCTGACATTCTTTTCCTGTCCGAAACCAAAATGGACAGGGAGGGACTGAATTGTTTGAAGGTGCAATTGGTGATGCCAAATATGGTTGTGGAGAATTGGGAGGGGCGTAGCGGGGGTCTTGCTCTCTTCTGGAAAAAAAGATGTTAAGGTGAATGTTCATCCTGGGATGTCGCGTTATCACATTGACGCTGATGTCACTGGGGATGATGGTTTTGTCTGGAGGCTCACAGACATCTATGGTGAACCGAAAACGGGGGAAAAAGAAAAAACTTGGAAGTTACTTCGCATTCTCCATGGGCGTTCCAGCCTGCCATGGATGTGCTTCGGTGATTTCAATGAGGTCTTTTTGCTAGTGAAAAGCAAGGGGCAAGGTAAAAAAAGCCAAGCTTGCATGGACAAGTTCAGGAATGCTCTTGATTTCTGCAATTTGGAAGATCTGGGTTTTGTGGGGATCCGTACACGTGGCGGAATCACAACCACCGTGGAGATTCGTATATTAAAGAGCGGCTGGATAGGGCTGTGGCCAACCTAGCATGGCGCTCTCACTTTCCTGCTTATAAGGCCATCAACGGGGATCCTAGGCACTCTGACCATCATCCTGTAATTGTGGTCATGGAGCCGGAGTGTCGTACTTGCAGTTTCACTGGTGAGAAATGTCAGCCAAAGTTTGAGGCGAGATGGCTAGAGGAGGAGCAATGCGATGAGATTGTTCACAACGCGTGGCATCTTGCCATGCTGTCGGGCAATGTGGAGGTTGCCGATGCTATCAAGAAAGTGGGGAATGAATTGCATACCTGGAGCAGGGAGGTCCTTGGTGATCTGCAGAATCGCATAAAAAAGGTAAAGAAGGAGCTGAATCGCTATACAAAAAAGGTGATCTCTCAGGAGCAGGTTTCTCTTGAGCACATGTTGCGTTACAAACTTGATCGGCTCCTAGACCAAAAAATATCTACTGGAAGAAGAGAGCAAAGGCTCATTGGTTAAAGGATGGGGACAGAAACACTAGCTTCTTTCATGCTTGTGCCTCTGAACGAAGGAGAGTCAACACTCTGACAGTCTTGAAAACTGATGATGGTGATGATGTGAGGGGGGAAGAACAGCTGAGTTCTTTTATCTCAAATTTCTACAAGGATCTCTTTTCCTCCGGCGCCAGTTCTAGAGAGGCCGAGCTTCTCACTGCAGTTCCCTGTGTGGTCACTCCTGATATGGTTTCTTTCCTGGGGAAGCCTTTTACTTTTGAAGAAATTACTATGGCTTTGAATTCCATGGGTGATCTAAAAGCCCCTGGACCGGACGGCATGCCAGCCATTTTCTTCAAGCGCTTTTGGCTCCTTGTTGGTGAGAAAGTCCAGCAAGAAGTTCTCCAGGTTCTTAATGGTGGCCCTATTTCTGCTGGCTGGAATGAGACCATCATTGTCTTAATTCCAAAGGTAAAAAACCCGGACCGAATCAAAGATCTCAGACCCATTAGCCTTTGTAATTCAGTTTTCAAAATTGTCTCGAAGGTGATTGCTTGTCGGTTGAAAGTGGTTCTCGATGACATTATATCTCAGAACCAGAGTGCCTTCGTTGCTGGGAGATTGATCACCGACAACATTCTCATTGCTTATGAGACCACTCATTTCATGCATCAGCGAAAGGGTGGCAGAGATGGGTTGGCTGCTATCAAATTAGACATGAGCAAAGCCTTTGATCGTGTTGAATGGTCTTTTCTGAAGAACTTAATGCTCAAAATGGGGTTTAGTCTGGGCTTTGTGCAGCTTGTGATGAACTGTGTCTCTTCGGTTACTTATAGAGTGAAAGTTAATAATTCTCTCACTGAAGTAATTGTCCCTCAGCGTGGTTTGCAATAGGGATGTCCTTTGTCTCCCTATCTGTTTATTCTCTGTGCTGAGGGGCTCTCAGCGCTGTTCCGGAAGACTGAAGAGGAGGGTTCCTTGCAGGGGGTTCAGGTTTGCCCCGCAGCTCCACGCATTAATCACCTATTTTTTGCTGATGACTCACTGATTTTTCTCAAGGCCAATGATTCCAGTGCTAGGAAGCTTCTTGATATTCTTGCCCTTTATGAGGATGCCTCTGGGCAAATGGTTAACAAGGAAAAATCTGCCATCCTGTTTAGCAAGGGTACTTCTAGGTGGCCAAGAGGAAGTTCATGAACCTTCTCCACATTCAAGATGAGGCCTTCACTGACCGCTACCTGGGTCTGCCAGTTAACCTTGGCAGATCAAAAACCAAGGCTTTTGGTTATCTGATGGAAAGGATCTGGAAGAAAATTCAGGGATGGAAAGAAAAATTCTTATCCAGGGCTGGAAAAGAAATCCTCATAAAGGATGTGCCCCAGGCTACCCCTCTATATGCTATGCCTTGCTTTGATATTACAAAATCTTTTTGTGATGATATCAGCTCTATGGTCTGCAAATACTGGTGGAATAATCAAGACGATGATCGCCACCATTGGTTGAGTTGGCAATGCCTTTCCAAGCCGAAAGCTGAAGGTGGTCTGGGGTTTAGGGATCTCCACATTTTTAATCTGGCTATGCTGGCTAGACAAGGATGGAGGCTGCTGCAAGATCCTGATTCTCTCTGTGGTAGGGTTCTTCGGGCAAAGTACTTTCCAAATTGCAATATCTTGGAGGCGGTGGCTATGCCGGGCATTTCGTACACCTGGCGTAGCATCCTAAAAGGTGTTTCTCTGTTGAAAGAGGGTCTAATCTGGCGGGTTGGCGATGGGACAAACATCAAGGGTTGGGAGGATCCTTGGCTCCCGACAGGTGATACTCGCAGACCCAGGTCCTTGCAGGGTTCTAGTCCTGTCACTATGGTTGCTGACCTTCTGAGCCCTCTGTCTGGTGGCTGGGACACTGTTTTAATCCGAGAGCTGTTCCAACTCGAAGATGCAAAAGCCATTCTCTCTATTAGCATCTGTGATGGAATGGAGGATAATCCTGCTTGGCATTTTGACCCGAGGTTTTTTTCCTGTGAAGTCTGCTTATAAAGTGGGAATTATGTTGCGAGATAGGAAGACCGGCTTGGATGCTGCCAGCTCCAACTCTTCTTCGAATGAGCTCTCATCTTCTTTCGACTGGAATCATATTTGGCAACTGAAGGTAACCTCAAAGGTGAAGATGTTTGTTTGGAGGTTGGCTCACAACAGCTTGGCAAATCGGATGAAAATTCACAAGCTTGGAGTTCATTTGGATACAAGATGTCCTGTTTGTAACAAACTCAATGAAGATGGTGGGCATGTTTTTCTCAAATGCAAAAAAGCTAGGGAATGTTGGAGTAGGCTTGGCTTGGCTGCATTGCGTGAAACTCTGTCGCTTTGCAATTCGGCCAAGAGTTTTCTTCAGGAACTTTAGAAATCTTCGGAGGAGACCCAAACCAAAGTTGTCACTCTCATGTGGGAGTGGTGGAATGTTAGAAACAAGGCCAATGTTGGGGAAGGCAGCCCCAGCCCTCAAGAAGTCTGTCACCGAGTGGAGAAGCTTCTGGTGGATTTTTCTTGCTACCGTAAGCCTGACAAGCCCGCCAAACCCCCAGACATTCAGCAGTGGGCAAAGCCTCCTGACAATTTTGTGAAAATCAACTTTGATGGTGCCTTTGATGTCAAATCTAGGCTAGGAGGCTGGGGTTATGTTATCCGAGATCAGGCGGGCAATTTTATTGCAGTTGGAGCGGGTAATTCTATGCACTTGAGGGATGCATTGCATTCCGAAAGTGTGGCTTGCCTTGCTACTATCGAGGGAGCGGATAGGATTGGAGCGAATCGAGTCATTTTCGAATCTGATGCTTCCAACCTTGTGCTCGCGCTCAACAGTAGTGACTACGACAAGTCCCAAATTGGTGTGCTGGTGAAAGAAGCTACAAGTCTTTGTATTTTGAACTTCATCTCTTTCCAGTTTGCTTTCAGCCGTCGCACCTGTAACAATGTTGCCCATGAGCTTGCAAAGCTGGGCACAATCTCCGAGTCTCCGGACTTGTACTGGGATGCCGAGGCTCCATTTTGTATTGCTACTCTGTTAGCCAGCGATAATGTTGTGCATGGTTAAATAGAAAGTCTGAAAATTAAAAAAAAAGTTTCCGGGTCAATCCCCTCCTCCCCGCCGCCGGCTCGCACACTGCTACCCACGCAGTGGCGCGCACCCAGCTTCCTCAGCCGCCTGTGCGCAGCTACCTCCCGACTCCGCGGCCTACCGACCCCTTCGCGACGCGCGTGGACTACTGCGTCGATTTCCGGCCGTCTTCCTCTGCACCGACGTTCTTCCCCTCCCCGCTCTGGGCTCCTGTGCCGGCGGCGCGGCTGCGTTTCCCGGCCGCTCCCTGTCATTGCAATAGCCACCGGTCATCCCTGTTACAGCGGCTGACCTCACGCCGCGCCGCTTCGTCCTGGCAGCGTCAGAAGGCAGAGTGCGCCTGCACAGCTGTGGTGAAGCTCTGCCGGCACGGCAACCACTGCTTTTTTTTAGGTATAACCACTGCTTTACATACATGGAGCGCTCCTTTCTTTGCTTTGGCTTGCTTCGGATGCATCAAGATCGAAAACCTATGGAGAAGACAGAGAATATGTGCTGACCAGAAAATAAGATGGCTACACGAAGAAATGTGTGGTGGAAAAAGACAACCTTTTACGGTAAAAAATTCTCATCAAATTTTCTATTCAAAAGCACACAGTGCACTCATTTCATGGCCGTGTCATCTATATTTACCTCTGAAATCTATGTTGTTTGATTTCTTGCCCGAACTGCTATATGTACGACTTTTCATGTACTCTTTCTGTTTACTAGTTGACGTGCACGTGCAACGCACGTAACCAACCATTGTAAACATTAAAGATAAATGAAAATTAAATAAAAGACCATTCAAGGTATATTACAAATGTTAGAAATTTAGTTAGTCATATTACAAGCAATAAAATGTTGCTGAAAAATCCTACGCAAATAAGATTGCCATATGATTTGTTCCTTCTCCGTGTGTTCTACGTCCATTGATGACCTACAAAATACTTGTGAAAATAACCATTGTATATGCTAGTCATGCCGTACCGCATAACCTGTGTTGTTACTATCGATAACATACAGGCTGTAAAATAACATGCAACATTAGCATTAGAAAAATGGAGTAGTCACATTATTCAAATTTACAAGCCATCCTTACATTTACAAACATGTTTATAAGTTAAGAATGAGATAAGTTCACCGGTGAATCGGGAAACAACAATCATTTATTTAGGCCCATCACGAAGTAACACAGACCTCTGTTTAAAATAATATATTACACGCCGTGCAACATGAGGGAGAATATCATCGCTGGCTATGACCCCAAGCAAGTTTCACCTATGCATTACATAACCACTAACCCACCCTCCATTGGAATGTGCAATGCATGTGGAATGCAAGTCTCTACCAACATAACTTGAATCTAATAGGTTAAAAAAAATGCAAAAACCATAGTACAATTTCATCTAAATATAAAATAGCTTTTCGATATTGAAAGGGCATGGCGCCCCCATGTGTGGTTTTGGTAATTAATGACAATCCCTATGGACTAATGGTTGCATTGAGTTATACTTGTAGTGTTTGTTCATAGACCATGCTTGAACTCCATATGTTGGATTCAAGGTTGATGCCATGAATATATTGATATAATGAAGTATTTGGGGCAACTCCACTTCAACCCCCCCCCCCCCCCCCCCCACTCTTTCCTGGTGCCTATACTTAGCCCTTTGAAAAGTATTCTAGTACCTCCTGCGTGGCAGCCCGTCAGAAGCATGCCTCATAAGAATCTTTGTGGCAGGCCAAAGCTTATAGATTCGGAGATCGTACTTCTAACGCTTTTTTGTACCAACAATTAAGAAACTTTTTCCCTGACTTGCTGCATCAAACACTAAATCACAAGCTTCTAATAAAAACCGAGCCGTTCTAGCGAGATTTATAATATGAGTACCTTTGCGCTTTGCCGAAATGTAAGGGGCCAGAAGAAGAGTATGTGATGACCAACTTATTATTCAAGGAGTTATCCGATGATTGGTCATATGTGAGTTGAGCATATTGAAAGTATGTCTTGAAGAAAAGTATTAGTGATCATTCATGATTATCTTCAAGACATCATCTATTGAAAAGAGAAGAAAAGATACAAGGTTGATCAAGATTTTGATCAACTCACAAAGCTAAAAGATGTACCAAGTGGGATCATGTATCTCTTGGTATGGTAAGCAATTGTCCATATAGATTTGTGAACTAACCCATGATATGTGTGTTGCATTTCTATGTGTGGTTAGGTATCTTTCTGTGGGCTTGCATCAAATGAAGATTTCATATAGCCCATGAACGATGACGTTAAGTGGTGATCGTCATCAATGTTGAGAAGCGCAAGTTCAAGAGAAGTATCTCGAAGATATCATGTGCTTGATGCTTGCCACCCTCTTGGAGATAATGGTCAAGTGAAGATGTGCCTATGGGTGTCTCTCCCATAGTGGAGCATGGGGGAGCAATATTTGAGTCTTCACCAAGCGAAGCGCAATCAAGAAAGGTGGTCCACTTGAGAAGATCAAGATCGCCACCATCTAGTCAAGTGGAATGCGCAAGGCAAAGGTATGATCTTGATAGGGCTTCTATTTTACCGGTCTCATGTTGTTAGTCGGGAGACCGGGTTATTGGATAGACACCGTACTATCAAGAGGGGCTCTCGATTGAGATTTGGCGTATCAGTTGGAGAGAGCTCAAACCTTTGCATACTTGCCTTCATCATCTTTCTTGGTTCTTATTTGGCTTTTCTCTGTGTGGGGTGTTAGAGCTTGTCTTGATCTTCATGACAAGCTTAAGTTCACCGAAAACGGATTTCGCATGAAAAACTTGTTGCGTTTTCGGATTTGGAGATTCTGCCGGTTCATTTTTTATAGAGAGGTTTCACCTTTCTACATTTGGTTTTATCCTCCCATATTGGACTATGATGTTTCTCTGCATAATCTTGAAGGGCTCTTCGTTGCAATTCCAACGAGCCTAAGATCATCGAAATCGGAGTCCGGATGAAAAAGTTATTGCAGTTTTGTTTTGTTGTTTCTGTCAGTTTTCGGTCAATCGAATAATCCGATTAACTTTCGGAATATCCGATTTGAAATATCCGATTCACACCAGTAGGTTTCGCGCCTTGGTCAATTTCAGACCCGGATTTTCCGGTCCGAAAAAGACCCGGATTATCCGATTTTAGCGGATTTTCCGGTCCGAAAATGTCCCGGATTATCCGATTTTTCCTGGCTTTAACGGCTCTATTTCGTGGGGACCTATAAAAGGCCCCTTCTTCCCCAATGAGTCCAGTTTTGCTTGAGCATGAAATTGCCCTCCATTGTTGACCTTCTTGAGCTTTGCTAACTCTCTATCCCTCCATGATTCTTGCCTCCATTTAGTGGGAAAAGAGAGAGGAGATCTAGATCCATTGTTCCACCAATCAATCTCTCCTCTAAGTGAGGGGAACCTTGTTGGATCTAGATCTTGGAGGAATTTGGTGTTCCTCTTTGTTCTTCCTCTCTTCTCCCCCCAATAGCATTAGTTGCTTTGGTGGGATTTGAGAGTGAAGGATTTTGAGCACTTCTTGTGTTCTTGCCCATTGCATCGGTTGCATCGGTTTGAGTTCTCCACGGTGATACGTGGAAATTGAAGTTGAGAAGCTTGTTACTCTTGGGTACTTGGGGTGCCCTAGAGCTTGTCCTCTTGGGTACTTGGAGTGCCCTAGACGGTCCTTGTTGATCTCGGAGTTTTGGTGGCTCGCGGGATAGTTGGGAGCCGCCAATTAAGTTGTGGAGTCGCGCCCCAACCTTGTGTTTCTTGTGGCTTTGGGCGCCGTGGGAATTCGGTGAGAGCCTCCAATTAAGTTGTGGAGTGTGCCTCATCCTTGTACGGGTTTGGTGACCACCCTCGAGTGTCCCATAGTGGTTCGTGGCACTCTACATTGGTAGAGGCACGAAGGAGATTACGGTGTGCCATTTGACGGCTATTCGGGGATCACTTTGTGACTCCGCACCGCTCCAACGGAGACGTAGCTTCCATTGGGAAGTGAACTTCGGGATAAATCATGGTCTCCAAGTGCCTCGGTATTTCTATACCCGAGCTTCTTATTTATGCAATTTACTTTGTGATAGCCATCGAGCTTGAAGTAATATATCTTGCTATCACATAGTTGTATATCTTGTTTAGCATAAGTTGTTGGTGCACATAGGTAAACCTAGCCTTGTTTAGGTTTTGTGCTTGATAAATTAAACGCTAGTTTTATTCCGCATTTATTCAAGCCTAAACCAGAAAGAATTTTAAATCGCCTATTCACCCCCCCCCCCCTCTAGGCGACATCCGTGTCCTTTCAATTGGTATCAGAGCGGGTTCTCTCCTTATTGGCTTCACCGCCTGGAGAGTAAAGATGTCGTCTAGCGGATTAGTGCACAATGCTTCTTTTATATTAGATGGCACAAATTATGATGTTTGGAAAATTCGCATTCTTGATATTCTTCGGGTCATTGACCCATACATAGAGCGAATTCTAGATAGGGGTTATTCTCCTCCAAGGAATCCCAAAAGATTATCTTTATTGGATGAGAATAATTCCTATCTAAATGCTCAAGCTTCTAATGTGATTTTCAATGCTCTGAGCGATGTAGTTATTATGTCGGTCTCTCCTTTTCGGAATGCTCATGAGCTTTGGACCAAGCTTCAAGATAAATATGATGTGTCCAAGAATTGTGGAGATGATTGTTGTTCCTCCACTTCCGGCCGTGATGAGTTCTCAACTTCTTCTACTTCACCTACATGTGGCAAGCCACAAAGTAATGCAATGGTGAGTAGTGATAGATATTGCAATAATGATAGTAAGCTTATTGTTGATGATACTTCACCACTATCTTATTGCAATGATTTATCTTTGGACTTAAACACATCTAGAACCAAAAATGATCTACATGCTTGTGTTGATAGTCCTTGCATATCATGTACAAATTGCTTGATTAATCCTTGTGATGATATGCTCTCTATATCTTGTTGTCATGATAAAAATGGTTCTATTTCCTCTAGTATTTGTTTGGCTAACAATGTAGAGGAAACCAAACACTCCATGGAACAAGATATGGATTTAAATGGTGACTCAAGTAATTCTTCATCGTCATCATCATGTACTCACTTTTGCCTTATGGCTAAAGCTTCCGAGGTATCTCCTACTTTGGATCCCAATATATCTCATGATGATAGTGATGAGGAAAATGAACAAAATGATAATGATGCTTCCATACTCGAGAAGGGTAAAATGGTTATTCTTTCTCTTTCAAACAATAAAGATGCTCGTGCTAACTTCTTAGAAATCATGTCTACCCTTGTTAAGCGCAAACTTACCATTGAGGAGTTGGAAGCTCACATTGATGAAAGTCTTAACCGCGAATACAAGTATGCGGAAGAGATCGCCGATCTCAAGGAAGCTCTTGAAGAAGAACAATCCACCAAGGAGACTCTTGAGGAAACTTTTGCTCTCGAACTTTCTAAAATAAAGGGATCCCATGATAAATCTCTTAAAGTGGCAAATGATTTCAAAATAACAAATGGTAAGCTTATAGATGCGCATGCCAAACTCCTTGAGAATTTAAGCACCTAGAAAATGGCTCTAGGGTCATTAAGGATGAGCTTATCAAACTCACCGAGTCTCATGCGCAACTTAAAGCTTCTCACTCTAAAGAGCTTGCCAAATTACATTCTCCTATTGTCATAAATAATGATGCTTGTGCTACTAACTCTATCTCTTGTGAAGCATCCATATTAACGGAGAATGTTGAGCTAAGGGCTCAACTTGCATTGCTATCTAGCAAATATGGGAAATTGGAAGAAAGCCATGAAAAGCTCTCGAGCTCTCATGAGGATCTTCTAGTCTCCTATGATAAGCTAAAGATAGCTCATGAGGCTATTATTACAAAGGTGAAATCTTGTGAGTCTCATGTGGACAATGGCACAACTTCTACTCAACATGCTTTATTGCCATGTGCTAGTCCTAGTAATTCATCCACTCATAATATTGCTACATCTTGTGATGAATTACTTTCCATACCTTTTTACTCTAACAATGAAGCTTCTACTTCCTCTAGTGTTTTTGTTGATACTAACCATGTAGAGGAATTAAAAGAGCTCAAGGCCCAAGTCACTTCTTTGAAGAAAGATTTAGAAAAGCGTCATGATGGGAAGCCCACACTTGACAACATGTTGAGTGTGCAAAGATGTCCCAATGACAAGAGTGGACTTGGATTCAACTCCAATAGTAAGAACAAGTCCAATTATAACAAGAAAAAGAAGGGCCAAGAACAAGTCAAGAATTCGGCCAAGATCACTTGCTTCAAGTGCAAATTTGAAGGACACCATGTTAGATCTTGCCCTATGAAGAAGAAATCTCTTAGCAAGAAGCAACAAGGGAAGAGACCTCAAGTTCAATCTCAAGTTAATAAAGATGAAGAACGGTCCCTTCCCAAGAAGAACCATGGCATGCCTCCTCATGATGAAGCTTCAACTAAGAAGAAAGGAGGAAGCAAATGTTGCTACATATGTCATGAGAAGGGTCATTTTCTTCTTCATGCACTAGTGGTAACTTATCCAACCCCATAATAATTGGTAATGCTTATTCTATTAGGAAGGATAAGGTTGGTAATGTGTTTGCCAAATATGTTGGAACTCAAAGTGGTGTCAAGAAAAGGACCATTTGGGTTGCCAAGCCTATTGTGACTAACCTCTTAGGACCCAACTTGGTTGGGGACCAACAAGCTAAAACTTGATCAATAGGTGTTGGTGGAGGGCATTGGAGACTTGGCTACATCATGAAGAATTAAGGGATCTTCATCAATTTTATTCTCTCAAGCCAAGTCATTTGGATTATATTGTTCTATCTCATATCCAATGTTCCTCCTTGCGGTAACTTGTGTTTAAATCATACATACATTGAAAGTTGCTTGCACCCTTGCATGTGTTTGGTTTTGTACCTTGCTAATGTTTGCATGTGTTGTGCTCTCTACTTACTTTTCTTGAGCAATCAAGTATGTGTATGTTGGTTTGCACACCATGTATGTGTGAGTTTGTGTTGAGCCATTTGTATCAATTGCTTATATCTTAATTGGCTCTTTTTGAGAGATTAATGGACTATCCCATTTTGGGGGAGTGATATGTTTGCACACTTCACAATCCAAAAAATGTGTATACATGAGTACTACCACTTAGTGTTGATATATCAATTTTATCTAGTCTCTATATGGTATGTCATTCTCATGAGAAATTCAAATTCTATAATGTCCATTAATTATCTCGAGTTGAGTTCTATTTGCCTCTTGTGGAGAATGGATGCTTTATCACATTATGGGGGAGTAATAAGCTATGTGCATATTACAAGCCTAGAAAATGTGAACATGTGAGGTATTGCCACGTAGAATTGATATTCTAAATTATCTTGCTCCTATGCGGAGTGGTGCTCAAACAAGTTCCACTTTGCTTAAATGATTTTGTTTGCTCATAGTTTGGATCTTGTTTGAAAGAAATGTTCTTGGTATGGTTCTCCTCCAACATGATATTATATATCCATTTGGGAACCGATGGCTTCAAGCAACTCTTTATAGTTGCTTTGCTTGTTCGCGTGAATAGTGAAAGCTATCAAGAACATATATCTACCGAAGCATTGCTCTTAAATCTTATCCTTTGCCTTATGCTTATGTGTTGTGAATATGATCTTGAATTTCACTCCAATATACCACCGAGAAATATCTCCATATACTCCTTGTCCTTGACAAGTGATACTCATAATTGTGGTGAAATTTGTAGATCGTCTTCATGTTGGCTCTTGATTTTATTGCCTTATTCCTTGCCAAAAATTAATGTGATTTAACTCCTTTTGTCTTCCTTACCTCTTGTGGATCATTTTGCTTTACTCAAACTTTGCTAGTGTTTTATTTGGTGTATGAGAGGCATTGATCCCATCATTGTGTACCTTGCATTCAAAGGCTACTTATAGATAATGCACTATTCTTGGGTGAGCTATCCTATATTGAGTACAACTTATATTTTCATTAGTATTGGATCTCATTGCTTTTTCTTGTTATATGACTAGTGTTTGAATAGATATTTGAGAGCGATAATTCCATGTGTGTGCATTGTGTATTCAAATACAAGATCATAAAATAATGCACTTTTGTTGGGAGAGCTATCATGTATCTTTTTAAACACTATTTATATTCTAGTTGTATTTGATCCTTTCCATTGGTCTTTGATCCCGATGACATGTCTCATGGAAGACAAACCTTTTTGGCTTGGTACTTTGTACCATCATGAAAAGTGTAGAGGGTGTGGTTTATTTATTGGAACCCCGCTCTTTCTTTTTGAGAGTTTGTCCCAATTGGCATCTCTCTTTGGGAGTGGGTTATATCATTCGTTGATTAACATCTCTCTCTCTCTCTCTCTCTCTCTTTTGGTATCTCTTTTGGAAATTTGATATCTAGTCCTTTTATATATTGATTAATTGGTATCTTATTTTCTTTTTGATATTTTATCCAATTGGTATCTTATCAATTATGTGTTGATTTGCTTTTAGTTTCAATTGGCTTCTCTAAATCAATTTTTGATTTGGATCTTTGATATAATTTGGACCCTCTTTAATCTCTTAATATTTGTCCAAATTGTATCTCCCTTTGGTTATTGAAGGTCATAGGCATGCATATCTACTACATGTTTATTTTATGGCATGCTTTCCTTCTTTGTGCCAATATATAGGGTACTCCACGGAATCCTAAATCGGCTAAGATGTGCATGAAATTCAATTTCATATCTATATGCACATATTTATGTGGAGTTCCTTCTATGTATTGTAGTTTGACTAACTACTTGGACCCAATTAGTTTGGGAACAATTTTACTTGAATGTGTTTTAGGTACATGGAGATGCATTGGATGCTTGTCTCATTTACAATGAAAGTATCTTCACCACGTGCTTATTGGAGCCAAGCGAGGATGGTTGATGAAATTTTATCTACTACATGAACCCAATGTCATCTCGGTAACAAGTATTCACCCTCATGCATACTTTTCTAGCATCCAACCTTGGGTAGGTTGCATCATGGCATGAAAAGTATTTATTTGCTTTTGTTGTAGTCATTGTAAATTCAATATAGCTCTTATGATACTTGTTGCTTTCCTCAACGCGTCCCAACTATCTCCTTTCCCTTAGTGATATTTGTGATGCTTGTGTTGAGGTTGAATTTGAAGTTCATTATTATACAATATGAGAATATTGATCTATGAGCCATGATCCTAAACAAACATCATATGTGTATATGTTATGACTTCCCTTTGGATATCGTGTTTCTTTTCCTTAGTAACTAATTTTATGTGTACATGTTTCTTTGTGGACACTTAGAAACTTATATACATGAGAGAAATTACATCTTTACTCGATATCCTAATTCTTCGGTGTCACCTCTTTTACTCCGTTTTTGATTCTTTGGCGTGACTCCGAAAAGAATTTGTTTTATGAGTGCATATCCTATTTTGTCACATCTTGGTGCTCTCATCTTGGTGAATATCTTGCTTGTCTTACAAGCCAATAATCTTCACCATGGGATATGTCACAAGCTTTGTTTTTCATTTGCATCTTATTGAGCTTGTGAATTCGTTTGCTTTTGTGTTTTAGAGGATACCAGAGGAGTGAGGATTCCATGTTTGGACACCTTGTATTCAAATACAATAATTCTAAATTGTGTACAAATATTGGGGAGCTCCTCTATTTTCTTTAAAACACTCTTTTGCCCAAATCAAAATATCTTGTGTTTATTTGGTTAGTCGGATCTTTTTGATTGCTTACTTTTTATTTGGAGAATTGTAAAAAGTTTTCCATATAATTCTTTTGCAATCTTTGGATCCTCAATATAGTTTGTGCTCTCTCTAACTATTCATCATTGTATATGTGTATTTGATTTCACTCATATTTTGAGAAATGCACACGTTTTGGGGGAGCTCATACTATATTGACCTTCTAAGATTTTTCGCCCATTTTGGAAATGGATGCCAATGGGGGAGAAGTTTTATAGGGTTTAAGGGAATTTGGTGTTATTCTTTTGTTTTGGACATAAGCATTTACCTTTCATGCTCATGCATCCATGCTTGTTGATTTGCATGGTTGCTTAATTCATTATATAAACCCTTATAAAAGAGATTGTCATCAATTACCAAAATGGGGGAGATTGAAAGGGCATGGCGCCCCCATGTGTGGTTTTGGTAATTAATGACAATCCCTATGGACTAATGGTTGCATTGAGTTATACTTGTAGTGTTTGTCCATAGACCATGCTTGAACTCCATATGTTGGATTCAAGGTTGATGCCATGAATATATTGATATAATGAAGTATTTGGCATCAAGATCAAGAAGAAGAGTATGTGATGACCAAGTTATTATTCAAGGAGTTATCCGATGATTGGTCATATGTGAGTTGAGCATATTGAAAGTATGTCTTGAAGAAACGGATTAGTGATCATTCATGATTATCTTCAAGACATCATCTATTGAAAAGAGAAGAAAAGATACAAGGTTGATCAAGATTTTGATCAACTCACAAAGCTAAAAGATGTACCAAGTGGGATCATGTATCTCTTGGTATGGTAAGCAATTGTCCATATAGCTTTGTGAACTAACCCATGATATGTGTGTTGCATTTCTATGTGTGGTTAGGTATCTTTCTGTGGGCTTGCATCAAATGAAGATTTCATATAGCCCATGAACGATGACGTTAAGTGGTGATCGTCATCAATGTTGAGAAGCGCAAGTTCAAGAGAAGTATCTCGAAGATATCATGTGCTTGATGCTTGCCACCCTCTTGAAGATAATGGTCAAGTGAAGATGTGCCTATGGATGTCTCTCCCATAGTGGAGCATGGGGGAGCAATATTTGAGTCTTCACCAAGCGAAGCGCAATCAAGAAAGGTGGTCCACTTGAGAAGATCAAGATCGCCATCATCTAGTCAAGTGGAATGCGCAAGGCAAAGGTATGATCTTGATAGGGCTTCTATTTTACCGGTCTCATGTTGTTAGTCGGGAGACCGGGTTATTGGATAGACACCGTACTATCAAGAGGGGCTCTCGATTGAGATTTAGCGTATCAGTTGGAGAGAGCTCAAACCTTTGCATACTTGCCTTCATCATCTTTCTTGGTTCTTATTTGGCTTTTCTCTGTGTGGAGTGTTAGAGCTTGTCTTGATCTTCATGACAAGCTTAAGTTCACCGAAAACGGATTTCGCATGAAAAACTTGTTGCGTTTTCGGATTTGGAGATTCTGCCGGTTCATTTTTATAGAGAGGTTTCACCTTTCTACATTTGGTTTTATCCTCCCATATTGGACTATGATGTTTCTCTGCATAATCTTGAAGGGCTCTTCGTTGCGATTCCAACGAGCCCAAGATCATCGAAATCGGAGTCCGGATGAAAAAGTTATTGCAGTTTTCGTTTTGTTGTTTCTGTCAGTTTTCGGTCAATCGGATAATCCGATTAACTTTCGGAATATCCGATTTGAAATATCCGATTCACACCAGTAGGTTTCGCGCCTTGGTCAATTTCAGACCCGGATTTTCCGGTCCGAAAAAGACCCGGATTATCCGATTTTAGCGGATTTTCCGGTCCGAAAATGTCCCGGATTATCCGATTTTTCCTGGCTTTAACGGCTCTATTTCGCGGGGACCTATAAAAGGCCCCTTCTTCCTCAATGAGTCCAGTTTTGCTTGAGCACGAAATTGCCCTCCATTGTTGACCTTCTTGAGCTTTGCTAACTCACTATCCCTCCATTGTTGTACTTGGGGTGCCCTAGAGCTTGTCCTCTTGGATACTTCGAGTGCCCTAGACGGTCCTTGTTGATCTCGGAGTTTTGGTGGCTCGCGGGATAGTTGGGAGCCTCCAATTAAGTTGTGGAGTCGCGCCCCAAGCTTGTGTTTCTTGTGGCTTTGGGAGCCGCGGGAATTCGGTGAGAGCCTCCAATTAAGTTGTGGAGTGTGCCTCATCCTTGTACGGGTTTGGTGACCACCCTCGAGTGTCCCATAGTGGTTCGTGGCACTCTACATTGGTAGAGGCACGAAGGAGATTACGGTGTGCCATTTGACGGCTATTCGGGGATCACTTTGTGACTCCGCACCGCTCCAACGGAGACGTAGCTTCCATTGGGAAGTGAACTTCGGGATAAATCATGGTCTCCAAGTGCCTCGGTATTTCTATACCCGAGCTTGTTACTTATGCAATTTACTTTGTGATAGCCATCGAGCTTGAAGTAATATATCTTGCTATCACATAGTTGTATATCTTGTTTAGCATAAGTTGTTGGTGCACATAGGTAAACCTAGCCTTGTTTAGGTTTTGTGCTTGATAAATTAAACGCTAGTTTTATTTCGCATTTATTCAAGCCTAAACCAGAAAGAATTTTAAATCGCCTATTCACCCCCCTCTAGGCGACATCCGTGTCCTTTCAGATATAGACCTTGTTTGTTTTTGGTGACGAAATTTGTAATTTACAATATAGATGAGAATAGCAAAACTGTGTCTTATTAAACTGTCTTCAATAACAATGTTGTTGTTTAGATGTGTAAAGAAAAACTGCGAAATGTGTTCGTGAGATGCTAGAATAATTTGGTTTTAAAACTGAATTTCTGAATTATTTTTTACTTAAATTTTGTCTAATCCGGTAAGACTTGTGATACTATATCAACAAACAAAACCACTACAGAAATCAACTCATCAATATCTTAATCAGTTAAAAGGAAGCGTTTGAGAACACGATCCATGAGCAACACCTCGTGGGAGGCTACTGTTAATCTGTTATACAAGCAGTTGTCGATCCAGAAGGCCCTGGCTACCTTGGCCGTGCAGGTCGCAGTTAACGTCGCCCCTGCCGGCTGCCGGCTACCCGCTGCTACAGAGCCGCACACTTTGCTTTGTCTGACCGGTCCCCTGTCTAGCTTCCTGCCCGCTCTCTGTTGCTGGACGTGTTGGGAAAACATCGACTACAGAAGCTTACTCCTGAAGATGTTACCGGAGGAAGCAGGGGCGGTCGCGGATGGAGTCATGCATAGCGCGGCGGAGCGCAGGCTCTTGGCGGGGGCCCTCGGTGGGAGACCTCCAGCCCCACGCGCCTGGACTTGCAACATGGAAGCGACTGCCCGATGCGGCGATCCTATCCTATCAATACGCGGACGATACCTGTACTCCCAATCCAGCGATGGCCGGCCGGGCGTTTCTCTCCGTCCAACTCTGCTAGGCTGCCCACCGTCGCGCTATTGTATGCGGCGACTGTCGGAGAATGACTCCCACGAAACAGGGGCAGTCACACTCGCGAAAGAGTTCGTGTAAGGGGCTGAACACGACGTCAATCAACCCTCATCCGGCGCGGCGACGCTGCTCGTCGTTCCAGAGGAGGGACATCACGGCAGAGAGAGACACGGCGTGTACCCAGGTTCACGGCCCTCTTGTGGAGGTAAAACCGCTACGTCCTGCCTGTCTGTATTGCTGCTTGTAGAGGTTACAGTACAGCGTGCTTGCCGAGGGCACAGTTGTGGCAATGGCGCGTACAAGGGGAGGGAAACTACTGTCTTCTTCTCCCTTGCGCGCAAGTAGCTAGACTAGGAGTAAAATGTGTTCCCCCCTGTTAGGGTGGTGCACCAGCTCCTTTTATAGGCGCCCCGGGCCTCCTCCCTGTCCTTGTGCAGCAGAGGGGCTACCACATGGCGACAACGGTCGGGAGCTCGGTGTACCGCTGCTTGGGCGTCCATGAGCGCGGTCCATGGGCACAAAAGCTGAGGCCGCAGCAGAGAGGCCGCCGTCCATCCACGGTGACGTCGCGTTCGGCGCGTAGCGCCGGCCTGCTCCCTTATCACCAAAGAGGAAAGCTTGGTGGTCTGCGCCGTTGCCCCTGCTTTGTTGACTCCTTTATCACCAAAGTGGGACTGTAGCTCCGTCGTCACTCTGCGCAGAGGCGCGGTCACTCTGCGGCCACTGCGGAAGCCATGTGCGCTCCGCAGAGCTTGCTTTACAGTGAAGGAACCCTCGCGTGGGCGGGAACGCCCTGTGGAGGATTCTGCGTTGACTTCCCTTCAGGGAAAACTTCCTTGGAGAGGAGGCAGCGGAGTAGAGGCTCCACAGGCCTAGCTGCCTCCTCAGGCCTCCGCGAGGCGATTCTGCCCCGCGGGCATCCCAGGCTTGCAGGCCTGGTCCTTAGCGAGATTCACTCGCCGAGTGTTGAGGGTTATAGAGGCCTGGCCCAGTACACCCTGGTTCTTACTGGGCTGACAGTAGCCCCCGGGCCCATGACGGGCACGACGCGGTCCAGGGGGCGCAGGCGAAGCGTCATGGGCCCAAAGTGTCCGGCCGGCCCGAGACACGTGGCGAGCGGTTGGTGCGTCTCGGCTTCTCCGGAGGAGGTGGGCGTCGTGGTGGGACCCACGACGCCTCGGAAACCGCTCTGAGGTGATATAAAGGCTGCCGCGGCTGTGCCGGCAGCAGTTCCGCCGCATTTACGCCTTTTCCTTCTCGCATACACCTCCGGTGCTCCACTACTCCGGCGATTTCCGTTCTTCTCCGAGCTCTTCCGCCGCCCTTCCTTCGCGAGCCATGGGCCCCAAGAAAGGCAAGGCGGCGATGGTGGAGGCCTCCGCTGAAGCGCAGCGGGAGGAGGAGCTTGCGCCGGCTCTCATCGGCACTCGCGTCTCCACAGCGGAGGCGCTGGATAGGCTGAAGGTCCTCGTCGCCGGGAGGAATAACGAGCATGGCGCCAGCGGCGTCAAGGCGGCGCGCTTCGGCAAGCTGGCGGCGGGGTGGTACCCCATTTTCGTCCACACGCTGTTCGCTGGCTTGGTGCCGCCGTTCTCTCCCTTCCTTGCGGAGGTGCTGGCTTTCTATCAGATCCAGCTCCTGCACCTCCACCCGAACTCCATCCTGATTCTCGCCATCTTCGCCTATCTCTGCGAGGCGTATCTGGGAGTGATGCCCTCCGTGGCCTTCTTCCGGAGCTTCTACGCGCTCCGCAACACGGCGCCCGGCGAGCGGTCTGGGTGCGTGTCTTTCCGCATCGCAGACGGGATGGGCGCCGTCTACATCCCCATGTCGTGGGATGGCGACAAGGCCGTTACGAGGGTGACGAAGAAGGTGGAGGACTTCCGCCAGAAGTGGGTCCTCGTCGACGCCAAGGAGCGGAATGCCTTCTTCGATGAGCCTGAGGCGCCGCCGCTGAAGAACTCAAATTGGTCCAGCGAGAAGCTCCAGCACCAGAAGATTGCCCACTTGGTCTCGCGCATGAAGCTCGTCCGCGAGGCTGGCCTCACGGGGCAGATGGTCGCTGAGGACTTCGTGAGGCGGCGCATCGCTCCCCTCCAGGCGCACACGAAGCCGGTGTGGATGTACTCCGGCCCGGCAGATCCAATGCGCTTGCACCTCAGCGCCCACGCGCCAGACGATGTCGCCTCCATCTTAGGCACGCTCTTCATCGCCCCGGAGATCCCTGTTCCGGGCACTGAGCACCTGAGGCCCCTCCACCAGCTCACTCCAAAGAAGCGCCTCGCAGTTCTGGAGATGATGCCGACGTTCACGCCAGAGGGCTTGGAGGGAGAAGAGGCGAAGGGGGCTGCGGCGCCTGTGGTGGAGGAAGACTTGTTTGGCGAGTCCTCTGCTGCTTCAGACGCCGAAGCTGACGCCGCGCCGGAGGAGTCAACCCCTCGTTAGGGGAGGCGAGCTCTTCAAAGCAGGCGGCCCCTGAGGAGGAGATCCTGGAGGTATCGTCCGATGTGGACGAGGATTTTGTGGTGGCCCCGTCACGACGGGCCACAGAAGAAGAAGACGAAGACGGGGACGATAGCGGCCCGGAGGCCGCGGCAAAGCGGTGCGAGCCCCGCACCAAGGCCATCCACGACCGGGCCGCCAGAAGCCTGGAGAGCACTCCTCTCAAGAGGAAAGCTGGGCGGCCCCTGAGGAGCCCAGCGCTGGAGCCTCAACAGGCCTGCGGCGCTCCGCCAACAAGGTGTGGGTGGACACCCGCGCCAAGTCATCTGGGTGAGTACTGCTTCTTCTTGACTCGTTCTTGCTTATCGAGAGTTCTTGCCTTTCTCGAGGATCTCACTGTCTTGATTATCAGGGGTCTGGTTCATGCGAAGCGTCGCCGACTCCGCAAGGCTGCGGACGTGCGGCGCGACGCTACGACCGTTGTTGAGGGGCCTACAGCGCCCCTTGGAGAGGAGACTGAGGAGCCCGTGGTGACAGTCACCACGGGCCCGGCTGTTGACGAGGCCATGAGGCCTGTAGGGGAGACGCCCCTTGAAGAAGCAACTGCCTCGCCACCTCCTGCCGAGAGTCAGTTTGAGGAGGCGGCGAAGACTCCGTCGCCGCCGCGCCCTGATGCTCCTCTGGAGCCCCCAGAGACACCCGCCGTGGAACGGCGGGGACCAGCACACAGACGCCGGGAGGCGTCGACGTCGAGATGGAGGAGGGAACTCCTCCGCCGCCCCCTCCAAATTCCGAGCCTGAGGGGAGGCCACTTCTTCTGAGGCCGCAGCAGGCGAGGCTGCGGTTGAGCCTCTGGTGGCTAGGCCTCCCTCGCCAGCCCCCGGGCCCACGAGGAGGTCGTCGTGGAGAACAACGACGCACAAGACGGTGGGGGCCCGCTCCTGTGGCCCCGTGCTGACCCTGGTCCAAGCACTGTGCTTTCTGCACCAGAGGCTGGCGCTGGGGCGGAGGACGTTGCGCCACGTGAGGGCTCTTGGGCCTTGGTCTTGAGCGACCGGAGCCGGAGCGGCGCGAGCCGCCAAGCTGCCCTCCGTTTGGTGAGGGGCACCCTAGACGGGCTAGAGACCCAACTTGCCCTTGAGGAGGCGGAGCTTGGCAGGAGGTATGACGCCCTTGCTGCTGACTGGGCCCGCTTCTTCGAAGTCAGGCGGCGGAGTGGCCCTGACGACCAGCTCTTCAGGCGCAGCGCGACGAGGCGAGGCCCAGGAGATCCGCGAGAACGCGGAGCGCGAGGCGCAAGAGGCCTTGGCGCCGGTCCAGGCGGAGCGCAAGGCGGCTGCAGAGGATCGGGAGGCGGCTGTGGCGGAGCGCCAGGCTGCAGCCTCCGACCGAGCGGCTATCGAGACCTCCCTCGCCGACCAGCGCAAGGAGCTGGCCAGCCGCGAGGAGAAGATAATTTCTGAAGCTGAGGTGGTGAGGAAGTCTCTGGAGCAGCATCGTCTGTCGCTGGAGGCTCGCGAGCAGGCCATGACGACACGCGAAGCTGAGGTGCTCAAGCGTGAGGAGAAACTGGAGCAGGCGGAAACTGACATGAACAGAGAGCGTGAGGCCTTGGAGTCCCGCGAGAGCAGCTTGGCTGAGGCCATGGGCAAGCACGACAAGGAGGTGGAGCGGCACCGGGAGCTTGTGGAGAAGCCAACCAAAAGCTTGCCGAGAAGAAAAAGGAGGCAGAGGCGGAGGCCCTCACCAAGCAAAAAGAGTACCGCACTGCTGTCACACAGGCCGTCTCCCGGGAGTATGCTGGGAAGTTCAAGAAGCAGGAGGACGGCTTCCAGAAAAAGCGCAGAGAGCTCGGCAAGCGCATTCGCCAGCTGGAGGAGTGGAACGCCAACTTGAAATCCTCGCTGAAGCGCGCCAAGGACGCTAATCTCCGCACGGAGCAGGCCCTCGAGCGCTCGGAGCAGGACCTCACAGCCCTGATGGCAGACATGCAGGAGCTGAATGCGCAGGTGGCCCCTGTTGTGGAGAGGGTCGAGGAGGCTGAGCAGAGCGCGGTGGCGGCACGGGTCTTGACGCAGCAGCGGGAGCGTATGTTCCGATCTTTGGTGACGCGCGGGAACGCTCTTGCTGCGAAGCTGGGGGTGGATGCTCCTGCCGTCCCCGTCCACGGGAACGCCGACGTTGCCACGTATCTGACCTACTTCGACCAGCTCTTCTCCGTCCTTGAGGGCCCTGTGGCGGAACTCGACGATGTTGTCGACGAGGAGTGCCGCAAGCTCCTGCTGGTGGCGGTCGAGCGCGTCTTCGTCAACCTCAAGCGCCTATATCCATGCTTCGACTTCGAGTCCGTGACCGAGCCCATGGGGGATGCTCAGACCGAGACGCGCCTCTTCAACTCGCTGCGGGAGGAGATCAACGACTATGTCAACCGCTTCAAGAGGGTCGCTGAAGAGCCGGCCTCTGGCGAGGAGGAAGACGTCGAGGAGGAAGGCGCGGGGAAGATGACGCTGAGGAGGATGAGGCCGCCAAGACTTCGCTTAAGCTGCTCCTGCCACAAGTCGCGCCTGAGGCGCAAGTTATCTTTGTTTAAAGACTTTGTTTCATTTGTGATGGTCTGTAAAACACTTTATTGTGCTGCAATGTGCTGTGCCCCTCGACGGGCATTTTATCCCTATTCCATGCCTTTTTCGCTTTACGTCGTCAGGACCCGTCTCTTAGCGCTATGACTCCGCCACTACGGTATGCCAGAGCAATGACTCAGCAAGGCCGGGGGGTGTTTAAGGCTTAGAGAGGTAAGAGCTCTCGAGTCGCGATGCTCGAGGGCTCCCCTTTGACGCTCAAGCAGTCCATGAAATGCGAGGAGAAAATACCCGCCCGAGGGACGGAAGTTGCTCGTGAGAGGAAAAACACAACGCCTGAGGTGTAAGCGCAGGACTTAGCTTAGCGAGGTTCTGCCCTCGTGGAGGGCGTTGATTTCCCTGAAGATGTGCTTCCCTCTTTGGGTCTGGAGCGTGACTCCACGAGCCTTGGGGGGACTCTTGTTCCCTGTGTAGGTTAGAGGTGGAACCAAAGCAGAACATGGTAGAGAAACTCATGCGCGCTTATAGGTTTCCTCATGGGTGCCTCGCGAGGAGAGTAAGTACCAAAGGTCCTTAGGTGAGGTGGCAGGTTTGGGAGCAAGCCCCTGGGCCAGAGCTCTTTGGTGAGGTAACAGGCGTGAGAGCGTGCTCACGTGTTAGAGCTCGGATCCTTTTGGGTTTTGCGGTGCTGCTGGGATGCTCCCGAGGCACAGTCACCGTACTCAGCCCCCGCTCGCGAGGTGCGCAAGGGGAAAGATATGAGCGCGAATGAAAACACAGAGTAACGAGAACTAAAACTCACCCCCAAAATATTACATAGCGGCGCCGCAGCGCAATGTTTCACTAGGAAACGAATTGGTTCGTTACACTTGGGCTTGCCAAGATAAAGTTTCCATGTCGAGGCATGGGGACCACATTCAGTGGCTGAGACTCTTCACGGCCTGCGGCGGCACGTTACAGGAAGAGCTCAGAGGGACTGGCCCTCAGAGAGAGAAGCTTTTGTGAAGCTTGGAGGTGAAGCTGTGCGCTTTCCTCTAGAGACAAAAAATGCCTGGTGTGATAGAGATCACGGGTAGAACTTGCGTAGATGCGCGATGTTCCAAGGGTTCTTGACCGGGATGCCGTCCTCCGTCTCGAGGCGCACCGCACCAGGTCTGGCGACATGCGCGACCCTGTAGGGGCCTTCCCACATGGGCGAGAGCTTGTGGAGACCTTCCCTGGAGAGGATCCTCCTGAGGACAAGGTCGCCTGTCTCGAGAGTGCGCGGACGTATGTGGCGGCTGTGGTAGCGTCGCAGGTCTTGTTGGTATTTTGCCGCTCTGAGGGCGGCTTGGCGGCGCAACCCGTCGAGGAACAGCAGGTCGTCGTTGTGGAGGTCTTCTTGATTGTCCTCATTGAAGGCAAGGACCCTTGCGGACCCGTGCTTGATCTCTGTGGGGAGGACTGCTTCGGCTCCATACACCAGGGCGAATGGCGTCTCACCAGTGGGTTTTGTAGGGTTCGTGCGGATGGACCAGAGCACGGAGGGGAGCTCATCGATCCAGCCCTTGCCGTAGCCCTTGAGGCGGTTGAAACTTCTCGTCTTGAGGCCCTTGAGGACCTCAGCATTTGCTCGCTCGGCTTGACCATTGCTCTGTGGGTGAGCTACCGAGGCGAAACAGAGCTTGGTGCCGAGGCTCTCGCAGTAAGCCCTGAAGATGCCGCTGGTGAACTGTGAGCCATTGTCGGTGATGATGCGGTTTGGCACACCAAAGCGGCAGACCAGGCCTCTGATGAACTTCACGGCTGCCCTGGCAGGGATGGTGCGCACCGCTTCAACCTCTGCCCATTTGGTGAACTTGTCAACAGCCACGAAGAGGAAACGGTAGCCCCCTTGCGATCTCGGGAAGGGTCCCAAGATGTCCAGCCCCCAGACCGCGAACGGCCAGGAGAGCGGGATGGTCTGGAGTCCCAGTGCAGGCTGATGGACTTGCTTGGCGTGGAACTGGCATGCATCGCAAGACTGAACGATGGTGACGGCATCTTGAAGCACTTGAGGCCAGTAGAAACCGCTCCTGAAGACCTTGCCGGCGAGGGTGCGCGCGCAGGAATGGTGGCCGCACTCTCCACTGTGTATGTCCCTGAGGAGCATGCGTCCTTCCTCAGGAGGCACACACTTGAGGGCAATGCCATTTGGGCGCTTGCGGTATAGGTCTCCCTCCAGGATGTAATAGGATTTCGCTTGTCGAGCGACTCGTTCTGCCTCTGCGTCTTCCTCGGGAAGGACTCCTTTTAGCAAGTAGTCTTGAGCTCGTCAACCCAGCCTGTTTCTTGGTGCACCATGGTTAGCATCAGCGCTCCCCTGAGGTGGGCCACAGTTGGGTGCGCCACCTGCGGGAGGTGGTGGGAGTACTTCGTCTGTGCTTGCAGCTGGTGCTTGCAGCGGCTGCTTTATGGATGCCTTGGAGAGCCTCTCTTCAAAGACACCTGCGGGCTGGGCCTCCCTTCGTGATGCGCGCTTGGCGATGTCATCTGCTTCCTGGTTCTCCTTGCGCGGGATGTGCATGAGCTCCATGCCCCTGAAGTGCTTCTCGAGCTTGCGGACCTCTTCAAGGTAGGCAGCCATATGGCTGTCTTTAGGGGTGTAGCTCTTGTTGGAGAAGTTGACCAGGAGCTGGGAGTCGCCTTTGATGAGTAGGTGCTTGACACCGAGGGCAATGGCAGCTCTGAGCCCGGCGAGGAGGCCTTCATATTCAGCGATGTTGTTGGAGATCTTGTCCATCGTGAAGCACAACTGGACGGCATAGTGGAGCTTGTCGCCTTTAGGCGAGGTCAGGACAACGCCAGCGCCTCCGTTGCGGCAGGAGAAAGCTCCATCGAAGTGCATGGTCCAGTGGCTTGGCGTCGTATCTCCAGGCGGTATAGTTTCTGCTTCAGGAGGCTCTTCAGGAGTTGGGTCTGTCCATTCGGCGACAAAGTCTGCCAGTGCTCTTCCTTTGATGACCCTTGTGGTGTCAAAACGCAAGTTGAAAGGCTGCAGCTCGATGTTCCACCCTGCTACGCGATCAGTGGCGTTGGGGTTGCGCAGGATTTGCTCCAGAGGGAATGATGTGACCACCGTGACAGGGTGGCCCTGGAAGTAGTGGCGCAGCTTTCTGGAGGCGATGAGCAGGGCGAGAAGGAGCTTCTGCTGCGTAGGGTACCGCTCGCGAGCATCTCTTAGCACAGTACTGACATAGTAAACTGGATGCTCGACAAGGGTTGTGGAGGGTGACGCAGCGTTGCTCCCTCGAGGGACTCCTCAGGCCCTTTGGCGAGGTTTCCTTGTGGAGGAGTCTCAGCAGGGGTGCCTGAAGTAGGCTCGACAGCTGGCTGTGGGTCTGGCTCTGGGCCTGGAGGGACTTTTTCCTTGTCGGGAGGCTCTGGACTTGGAGTGGCTGCACTTTTCTTGGGGAGGACTGGCTCTTCTCTTTCGACCACCAGGACGGCGCTTGCGGTTTGTGGAGTGGCTGCAAGGTACAGCTTTAGATGCTCGCCCGTCCTGGGGGCTACCATAACTGGTGCGCTAGCCAAGTACTTCTTCAAGTCCTCAAATGCCTTGTCTGCCTCTGGAGTCCACTTGAAGGTGCCGGACTTCTTCATGATCTTGAAAAATGGCAGGGCCCTCTCGCCAAACTTGGAGATGAAGCGGCCCAAGCTGGCCATGCACCCAGCTAGGCGCTGCATGTCCTTGAGGCGGCGGGTGGCTGCATTTCTTCTATGGCCTTGATCTTGTCAGGGTTTGCTTCTATGCCGCGATGGGACACGAGGAACCCGAGGAGTTTGCCTGAAGGTACCCCGAAGACGCACTTGGCGGGGTTTAGCTTGATGTTCACCTTGCGCAGGCTGGCGAAGGTCTCCTCGAGGTCCTTCAAGAGAGTGTCTCCCTCGCGAGACTTGACTACGATGTCGTCAACATATGCCTCTGCATTTCTTCCCATCTGAGCCCCCAGGGCGATCCTCATGAGCCTCTGGAAGGTGGCGCCGGCGTTCTTCAACCCGAAGGGCATGCAAGTGTAGCAATACACGCCACAGGGGGTGAGGAACGCTGTTTTCTCCTCGTCCTCTTTAGCCATTTTGATCTGGTGGTAGCCTGAGAAGGCGTCCAGAAAACAGAGGAGATCACAGCCGGCTGTGGAGTCCACGATCTGATCAATCCTTGGCATGGGGTATGGGTCCTTGGGGCAGGCTTTATTTACATCAGTGTAATCGATGCAGAGCCGGCCTCCCCCATTGGGTTTTGGGACAACCACGCCATTAGAGACCCAGGTGGGGTGGGCAACTTCTCGAATAATGTCTGCTGCTTTTAGCTTTTCTACTTCTTTGATGATGAAGGCTTGCTTCTCAGGGGCTTGTTTCCGTGCCTTCTGCTTGACGGGGCGTGCGTTTGGACACACAGCTAAGTGGTGCTCGATCACCTCCCTTGGTACGCCGGACATTTCTGACGGAGTCCATGCGAACATGTCAGAATTTGCCCGAAGGAAGGCGACGAGCGCGCTTTCCTATTTGGGAGGTAAGCCAGCGCCTATGGTGACGCTAGCCCCCGAGCCCTCAGCCCCCGAATCGCTGGTGCTCAGCGACACCTTCTTTGTAGCAGCCTGCTCCTGAGAGAACAGCTGCTTCTTCTTCTTGGGCCTCGCGAGGGGCTCCAGGTCTTCGTCAGCAGGGAACGCCATGGCAGCAGCTTTGTAGGCGAGCTCGACAGCGCGTGTAGCGTCCTGTACGTGACCATGGATGGTGATGGTGCCGCCGCTGCCAGGGATCTTGACCATGTTGTAGGCGTGATGCGTGACGGCCATGAACTTCGCGAGGGCGGGGTAGCCGAGGATGGCGTTGTAGGGCAGGCCAATGTGCGCAACGTCGAAGTCGATGAGCTCGGTGCGATAGTTTTGCTGCGTGCCAAAGGTGACTGCAAGCCTCACTTGCCCCAGAGGCGAGATTGAGCCGCTGGTGACCCCTGTGAAGGGCCTGGAGGGCATAAGCCACTCGTAGGGCACTTGAAGCGTCTCAAAGGTCTCGACAGAGATGACGTTCAGGCCTGCACCCCCATCAATGAGCGTTTTGCCGACGGCGATATTGTTGATGGTGGGGGTGCACACCAGCGGGAGGGTGCCTACAGTCTTGGTGGACTTGGGGTGGTCCTTGGCGTCGAAGCGATGGTGTACTGAGACCACTTGAGGGGACGCGATGTCTCCACCCCGGGCAGCGCTGCGTTGAGCTCGCGGGCGAACTGCTTGAACTGATTGTTGGACTTGGGCGCCTGAGCCCCGCCGAGGATGCACGCCATGGCGCCTCTAGGGGCCTGGTAGCCCCCAGGCTCCTCGTCAGGGAGATTGTTGTTCTTCTCAGCGGCGTTGGCCTGAGTCCCTTGAGGCTTCTGGTAGCCACCTTTGCGTCCGCCCTTGCGGTAGTTACGGCCTCTGCCGCGACCACCGCTGCCTTCTTCCTGCTCGCGCTTCTTGCTCAGTTGCTTGAGGTCGTAACAGTTCTCTGTCGCGTGGCCGCGCCTGTTGTGGTAGATGCAGAAGGGACGGTTGTCGATCTTCTTCTCGCCATCCTCTGCAGAGTCCTCCGAGCGTGCTTAGCGCCGGGCTCAGCAGCCAGCACAGCAGTAGGCTTGCGCTTGGTCTCGTCACGCTTCTTGTGGGCCTTGGATCCCTCTGGGGGGTCATCTGCAGAGGCCACCTTGGTGAAGAGGAGACCCTCTTCAGCCTTGGCACACTTGTCTGCGATGTCGAAGAGCTTCACGACAGAGGAGAGGGTATCGTGAATGCCGAGCTTCTCAAGCATCCTGCGGTTGGTGACGCCCTCTCTGAAGGCAGCAATGACGTGCGAGTCAGGGATGTTGGGGATTTTGTTGCGGACTTGGCTGAAGCGCTGGATGTACTTGCGGAGAGTCTCGCCAGACTTCTGGCGTACGGCGCGCAGGTCGTTGTAGGTGAGGGCGCGCTCGTACGTGCCCTTGAAGTTCGCAACGAACTGCTTGCAGAGGTCCTCCCAGGAGTCGATGGAGTCCTCAGGGAGGTTCAGGAGCCACGACAGGGCAGAGTCCCTGAGGGCGTGCGAGAACCAGTTCGCCATGACCTTGTCGTCTCCTCCCGCAGCTGGATGGAGGTGGTGTAGAGCTGCAGGAACTCGATGGGGTTGTTCGTGCCATCGTAGCCCTTGGGGAGGTCTGGCCTGAACTTCTGCGGCCAGACGACGCGGCGCAGGTTGCGGGTGAAGGCCGTGCAGCCAGTGGCGTACGTGGCCACACCGCCCTGGAGAGCTCTGCGGTTTTGGCGCCCGGCCTGGCCAATTTCCTCGACGATGCGCTTCTGGAGGTCCCGCTGGCGCTCCATCTCCACCCGCGCGTCCGGCGGCGTCCGCTGCACGATTTGACAATCATGCGGCGAGGACGCGTGAGAGGCGGCTTTGTTTGCCGCAGCCGGAGGTGGTCCTGGCGGAGGCGGAGGCGGAGGCGCTCCATGCGCGGCGGTGCCTGCGCGCCCGGAGTTGTGGTGCACCAGGGAGCGCGAAGGTGCTGGAACCGCGCGCGGCGCAGCCGCGATGTCGACGAGGTGCTGGAGACGGCCAAGCCAGTTGTCGTGCGCCTCGGCGGTGGGGCGGTAGCGGAAGAGCTCTGCTGCCATGAGCAGCGCAGTGTTTGGGCTGGGCGCCGGGCGTCCAAGCGTGGACGCGCTTTGGCGCCGAGATGGATGCGAGGACTCAGCGTCCTCGCTGTGCTCGTGGTCGACGTCTTCGTCGTAGCGGTCGTCCTCATCCTCGGGGTGCTCCACGCGTGGCTCCGCAGTAGTGCGCCCCGAAGCGCGGTTGGTGCGCGGACGGCCGCGTGGCCTGGCGGCGTGGACGACGGGCTCGGTCTCAGCTCGGCCTGACGCGCGCGGTTGGCGCGAGCAGCGCGAGTGTCCGCCATGGCGTTGAGGTCGATGGAGGTTGAATGCGCGCCTCAGCCCCCTACCTGGCGCGCCAATTGTCGGAGAATGACTCCCACGAAACAGGGGCAGTCACACTCGCGAAGAGAGTTCGTGTAAGGGGCTGAACACGACGTCAATCAACCCTCATCCGGCGCGGCGACGCTGCTCGTCGTGCCTGAGGAGGGACATCACGGCAGAGAGAGACACGGCGTACCCAGGTTCACGGCCCTCTTGTGGAGGTAAAACCGCTACGTCCTGCCTGTCTGTATTGCTGCTTGTAGAGGTTACAGTACAGCGTGCTTGCCGAGGGCACAGTTGTGGCAATGGCGCGTACAAGGGGAGGGAAACTACTGTCTTCTTCTCCCTTGCGCGCAAGTAGCTAGACTAGGAGTAAAATGTGTTCCCCCTCTTTAGGGTGGTGCACCAGCTCCTTTTATAGGCGCCCCGGGCCTCCTCCCTGTCCTTGTGCAGCGAGGGGCTACCACATGGCGACAACGGTCGGGAGCTCGGTGTACCGCTGCTTGGGCGTCCATGAGCGCGGTCCATGGGCACAAAAGCTGAGGCCGCAGCAGAGAGGCCGCCGTCCATCCACGGTGACGTCGCGTTCGGCGCGTAGCGCCGGCCTGCTCCCTTATCACCAAAGAGGAAAGCTTGGTGGTCTGCGCCGTTGCCCCTGCTTTGTTGACTCCTTTATCACCAAAGTGGGACTGCAGCTCCGTCGTCACTCTGCGCAGAGGCGCGGTCACTCTGCGGCCACTGCGGAAGCCATGTGCGCTCCGCAGAGCTTGCTTTACAGTGAAGGAACCCTCGCGTGGGCGGGAACGCCCTGTGGAGGATTCTGCGTTGACTTCCCTTCAGGGAAAACTTCCTTGGAGAGGAGGCAGCGGAGTAGAGGCTCCACAGGCCTTAGCTGCCTCCTCAGGCCTCCGCGAGGCGATTCTGCCCCGCGGGCATCCCAGGCTTGCAGGCCTGGTCCTTAGCGAGATTCACTCGCCGAGTGTTGAGGGTTATAGAGGCCTGGCCCAGTACACCCTGGTTCTTACTGGGCTGACAGCGACCAAAAAATCCCAGACCACACGGTCGTACTTTTTTTTGGCAAGGCTAGTAGTCGTGTTGGAGGAAAGCCTAGAAAAGAAAAGTCTAGTCACGTACGGTAGATTGGATTGGCTGCGGCTTGGCAGATCCGTTTGTTGATGAATCTGTGGCTGGTGGTAATTTCTTTTAGTGGTGGCAAATCTCGTAATTATCACGAAACGAAATAAAACGAACTGGTACGATGGCATTAGCAGTATTATGTGATTTGGTGGGAGGGTAAAACTGGCAAAAGTGGATTTGTATTGAGTTGTCAAACATTGGAGCGATCTGGACCGTTGACCAAATATTGAAGGGGTCAGATTCAATGTATCAACACAAGTTTGCTCTTTTAATAGTAGTATAGAAAAATAAGTGTCTTAGGGCATGTACAATCGTGAGCGCTTGCGTAGACGCTTAAGGAGAGAAAAATCCGGAAACTAATCCTAGCGTCAGATGAAAGAGTCCTACCCTCCAACGCATGCGACCAATATCAGGCGCTTATCTCTCCAGCGAATTACGTCCGATTTTCATGCAGCTACCAAATCCAATGAAGCGCCGGGCGCAAAACATTGCGTCGCCGCTTGTACTTAAACGTCTACAGGCCGGGATCGAATAATCTAACTGCCAATCGACCACGAGAAAATTCCTAGTGTCTCTAGATAAGCGTCCCATTGTACGTGTCCTTAGATTTGCAAAAAGTGGATGCATCTAGACATGTTTTAGGTCTAGATACATCCACTTTTTGATAAATCTAAGACACTTATTTTTGGACAAAGGGAGTACAAGATTTGTATGACTCTCAATCCGACGGTCTTTGCGAGGTTGCCGGCCATCTCCAACAGTTTAGGATTGAAATCGTATGCCGCCTTCACATGAAAATCTGACATCTATATATAACCGCCAACCTAGACAAATTTCTACCAAATCAATCGCATTAAACAGAGTATAAAATAGTAGATTAATAAAAATACAAAATAAATATAAAAGAGTAGATCAAATAAAAGTTTAAAAATTAAGACGAAAGGCCGAATTGAGACTAGGGTTACCGGGGCCGACTAAAAGTTAATTTTTCACGCCCGTTGCAACGCACGGCCATGTTTCCTATTAATATATATATATATATATATATATGGTATTGATTGTAAAAAAAACCCGATTTTGCTCGATGTATCCTAGCTGAAAGATTTGCAACCACCCAAACACGCCCGTATAAATCGGCGAAACAACCTGCTTTAATGGTACAGCATTTTTTTTCTAAGTGGGACAACCTGCTTTAATACTAGTGCAAACATAGTACTTCATTGTCAGTAATCGATGAAATGACAGGACCTTTTGCAAGCCCCTGCGCTCGACACATGGGCCGCACAGACCACTACCGCCAAATACAATGAGCGTGGATCGCCAAATTTAATGACCGGCGTATTCTGGCAAGTGGCAACCCCCGCTAACACTTTTGCCGTACTATGCCGCCCACCACCGCCGAATCAGAGGCCGCCGCGCACCTCTCGCCCCCGCCGACCGTCGCTGCCGGTGGAGACAATGAGGCCCGTGAGGCGGCGATCGACGTCAGCAGCAGCGACACGGAGTCGGACTCCGGCGGCGCGAAGAGGCCTCGGCGCCGGCGGAGGGTCGGCCGGGAGGAGAAGAGGGCTAGGGTGCTAGCCGCCGTACCGCCCGGGTTCCTCGAGCCGCTCCCGCAGGCGCCGAGGCTTGTCACGAAGCAGTTCTGGAAGGCCGGGGATTACGACGGCGAGGGGCAGCTGCTCTGGAGCGACCATGCGCAACACTCTGGTACTGTTCATCTGCGAAGTTTCTAGCTAGCGTATCCCCAAGTCGTCATTGCTTCATATCGGTAGAAATCGAGGTTCTGAAACTTAGTGGAAGTTACTGTAGGAGCGCACGGGAGTACAGGATTCTTCTCTATATTCAAGATAAAAAAAATCTTTTCTTGAAGTTCTTTTCTGTTAGGGAATACTCATGCGCTTGTGAGCAGGTCTACTTGTTTCTGTTCAAATCAAATGTGTGTGAAACGTCGAATCCAGTGTAGAAGTATTGGACTTGTATTTGGGTTTATCTTAACTGTGTCAGAATTCGATACTCTTAGGGTCTGTTGACTGTTCGGGAGAGGAGAAATTTTTGATGTTTAGTTCAACGTTTCACAATTTTAAGCTCACTACCGAGAGTTTCGAGCATTTTAGTCAACTGGCAATGAGCCAAACCGTTAATGTTTGTCATGAGCTTGGTGCATGTGCTAGTAAATAGGGCAGATTAGCTAGGCAGTACGAAGAATTTGCATGCAGAGTACATGCAAGATACATGGAGATTGTTTTCCTATATATTCTGTACATCTGCAAATATGACTCAGATTTTTTTTTAATTGGAACTTTGGTGCTCTGTTTTCTGAGCGCCGCTGTTTGTTGAGTTCTTGGTGGGAAAACTATTGTCTATGGGCTGCGCTCTGGCGCATCTTATCTTCATGTATGTATGTTGCTTTGGTTGTTGTTGCTCACCTGCTTTTGCGAATTCCTGTTGCCAGGGTCAGGATTGGAACATGTTCGTGTCCATCCTAGATTTCTACACTCGAACGCGACAAGCCACAAGTGGGCTTTAGGAGGTAGTCTGCCTCCCCATGTCATATATATTACAAATGCATTCTAAGCACCTAGCCATTCATTTTCTAAGTTATGCTGATGTATGGTCTTATTAACATGCCAGCTTTCGCCGAGCTGCTGGACAACTCTCTTGATGAAGTATGCTTGACTGAAAGAGAGCATAGTTCTAGTTTCCAGTTTCAAATCCCCTTGTGCTCACTCAGTGGTATTTCTCTGCAAGGTTTCAAATGGAGCTACCTTTGTGAACATTGACATGTTGGAAAATAAGAAAGATGGAAATCGGATGCTGCTTGTTCAAGGTTTGAAACGGTCTCACTATGCATAGCTACGTAGAATGATCTGACATGTCGTAATAATATTTCAAAAGCTTTCAATTAGAACAATAATATTTTCCTCTGGTAATACTGTAAAATAAATGCCCTACTTTTCTGCTCATATGAATATTACTGAATGATATTGACTAGTCTCCGTTCTGTTTGATCTCCATATATCCAAAATAGATTGTAGGATTATTGCCATTCAGTTTCAGATAACTAGTATTGAATTGCTGAATTGAAGATTTGAAATGTATTTTCAACATTATCTATGAATGTGTATGTGATTCACACCTGAGGTTATTTTCATGCTCAATTGTTGCATAGATGATGGTGGTGGGATGAGCCCAGATAAAATACGGCACTGCATGTCCTTGGGTTATTCGGCAAAGAGCAAAGTTAAAAACACCATTGGACAATGTATGTATGGAAGGGGAATTTTTCAGCAACAGTACATACAGTTGCTCTGAATCCACATTTTTTGGTACCTTCATCAAGATACAAGAGATTCAGTTTGCTTTCAATTGCATTTCTGCAGATGGAAATGGTTTCAAGACAAGTACAATGAGACTTGGTGCTGATGTCTTGGTATTCTCACGCAGTCATAGTAATGAAGAAAGAAGGTTCTTTTCTATTATCTTGATTACTGCAAACTGTATGAATCATAAATCGTCCGTTACCATTTTTGACATAAGCACTCTCCCTGTGCTAAAATCATATGACGTTTTAGAATGCAAGCAGATATTTATTTTGAACTTCCACTAATACATTTATATGATATGATAATTGGTATTAAAAGTTTCAATCTGTAGTCTTGTCCTTGTCCAAAAAACCACATCATCTAAAAGAGTAAATGCACGTATGAACTTGACCAGTGGGTACACTTAACGCGCCAAAACCCTTGGCACCCTATCCCAAGCCACAACATTGCAGTGCGCTTTTTTTTTTGCACATGTTGCCTGCTTTGCATCAAACTTGAACCGATTTGCCAAGTTATGGGGGCCAGATGCAGGATTTTCAAAGGGGGTGTACGGAAGTATTCCCACCAACAAAGTTTCATGGACGGGTGCATTTTAGACTTCTTTAAAACGAGGATTATGTGTTCTAAGAATCACAGCTTGAGCATATCGATATAAGTATTGAAGTGACATGGTAAAATGAGGCGCTACCACAGTAGCCTGTAAATGTTTATGATGACACTTCTCAATTCTATTAGTTGATAAACCTTTGTTGGTGCATACTGTAGTATAACACTTCAATCTTGTATGGATAACCCACATGCTTTAGAGCATCCACTTTTTTTCACCATTGTTAAGTTAGGATGTTATTGATTGGTGTATTATGCATCCATACTACATGAATTTAAAAACTGTTCTATCTATGTTGAAACTGAAAATACTTAGTTAAATGGAGATTAAAGTAGGAGATGTGATGCTTTTTTAGAGAGCCAAAGTTTGGTGCGCTGCTTCTGTAATTCTGAAGTCCCCATTATTTCTGCCTTATATGTTAGATACTTTTGTCCATCTATTTTCTGACATAGTGATACTTCGGTCTTCCCTTAAAATTAATACTTTTGTGACAAATTAGCATGCCTTCTAGTTCTAGGAAATAAGAACGAAAATCTGCCTTTCAACTGAAAACTCCGGCAAACTTTAAAACAGTTTGATTTGCAACCTTGAACTATTAAAACAATTCATATTTCACCCTTGGGTGGCTCCACAGGTTATTTGGGTGATGTGGATAAAAAAACACCACGAGAACGGACAATATAAAACAAACTCCGCAATTTAGCCTTACCTGGAGGTGGCCGCATTGGCCTTGGCGGATATCCGGCTGCACCTGAGTAGTAGTTTTTTCATACGCGAGTAATCAACATGCCGGTCGGGGTTTGTTGCGGGTCCCTCATGTAACACCCATGTAACATGTTTGTACAATTCTCTTCTTCTAATTGAAACGCAGTGCTCCTGCCGATTTGTCCAAAAAAATGGATTTCTATTGGCAAAAAATACTAAATTTGGTTACTTGACACCTGAGACGGCAGAGTTTATGCATCCACGACAGGCAGAAGTACTTCTGAGACCACATGTGGGTAAAAAAATTCTGTTTCAATAACTCAAGGTCGCAGTTGAAGCAATATGAAGAGTTCCGGGTAAAAATTGAGTTTTTCTAGAGTTGAGGGTTAAAAGTGAATACTTTATTTACATAATGATCAACAAAATATTTCTTCATCATTTAGGGACAATGAATATACAGGTGTGTATCTGTAGCTATAACAGAACACATAAGCTAGTGATAAACTATCTCTTGGCAGTTGTTACTAACTAATTTAGTAGGTTATTCCCCAATTGTGTCACTAGCTATCATTTTTTGCTAGAAGTTATTACTTATTTCCCTTCACGAGGTGCTAATCCTTTTTCCTGCTCCCTTGGTGGCATAAAAGGCTTACACAAAGCATTGGGATGCTATCTTATACCTTCCTGAAGAGCACCGGCAAAGATGACATTATTGTTCCCATGGTAAGCTCGATTTCATTCTCTGCTTTCTTCAAGACACTACTACCATTTTACTTGAGCTTGGTGATTGGGTTTCACCAGTAAGAACAGTCCAGTATACATTGCAGTATGTCACGTCTGCTGATCTAACTTTGAGTTGTTGTCATGTTGTCTGTATCAACTACTCCTATCAAGCTCTCAGTATCTATCTATCTGCCATTTAGTTAGTATCCTTCTTATTTGGGAGAATGGCCAAACTATCAAATTTACCACGAGTTCGTCCTGATGCTTGTATAAAACTCGTAGATTGATTATGAAAAAGGACAAGCTTGGAAAAGGAAGGTGCGGACAACATTGGATGACTGGTCTACAAACTTGCTGACGATAGTGCAGTGGTCTCCTTATTCTAGTGAAGGAGAACTTCTTCAGGAGGTATAGCATATGTTATTGCATACCATTGTTTATGCTGTAGTTGTAGATATAGCTGTGTTTGCTCTTGTTACTTCGTATTGTCATGAAATCTATTTATGACAGGATCTGGTTTTGCTAACAAAAATGTTCCCTGTGTTATGCATCAATTTAGGACCCTGCCATTCCACACGGTTGCAACATCTATGGTCTCGTATCATGTTAGTAGTTCAATGTTTAGCCGCCGTAGGTTTGTCAGAACTGCTTACTTAGAGGGGGATGCTTTCAGGGGATGTGTGTACCCTGGGGTGTGGAACGTTTGCATAACATTGTATAATCAGTTTTCATGTGAATGAAAATTGGGGGCCATTGGCTCTTCCTCTCGAAAAAAAAATGTTAGTAGTTCCAACACCGAAGCATGACACCCATACAATAGCCAAGAAAGTAATGAATATCCTCTTGCGTGTGATTTTGTGGAACTACTAGGCTATAAGAAATTTTAGTATTGCATATACAAAGATGCTGAACTCAAAAAAGTATCTGTAACGGTTAATTAATATTTGGTTACTCAAATTAGTAAGTAATTAAATTAATCAAAATTAATATAATCTTGAATTTAGTATGGAACATTTTTTCCGGTAAAACGCAAAAAGCTTTGCGTTTCGATGCATTGATAGATAGAAGAGTTATTTACAAGCCTTTAGAGAGGCCACCCCACACCATACAACTCAACCCAGCGACCTAGATTAGGGGAAAAGATGTGCGAGACCACGGGCCCCGCGCTCACCCAAGAACGGGCCTCAGTCTTGATGGTTTCCACCAAAACGCTAACTGAGGGACGTGCGTTGTCCGTTTCGTTGCTTCCAAATCCACCATGCTGTGAGCATGATCACCGAAGAGGTGCCCTTACGCAGCGAGCGGGGGGTGGAGTTGAGTACCAACAACCACCAATCCACGAAATCGTCCTCCGCAACCGGCGGCCTGGACGTCGATCGTATCCAGGACAATACCTCATGCCAAATCGTCCGTGAAAACAAACACCCAGTGAGTATGTGGGACATCGATTCCGCCGCCTGGTCGCACATCGGGCAGCTTGCTTGATGTGGTAGTCCGCGACGTGCTAGCCTTTCCCCCGTCCAGCATCGGTCTAAGCAAGCCAGCCGAACGAAGAACTTCACCCTAGGTGGTGCCCAAGTCTTCCAATTCAACCTCCATGAGCTTGATTCAATCACCCCATGGAACAAGGCATCATAGCAAGACTTGGCGGAGTATTGGGCATCGGACGTCCAGCGCCAAATCATTCGGCTGCTCGGATAAATGCACCCCTTGGAGCAGCATCCAAATCTGGACATACTGCCAGAGAGCAAGCGGATGTGGCAACTGCAAGCTTATTGTTTTACTGCAAGAAAAAGGATCTGGAATTACCATACATTCTATTAACTTAGAGAATATGATTATTCATGAATAATGTTTTCACATAGTTTTCAGATAATTAACCATAAACTGGGACGTGGCAACTTTGTAGAATGAGGGAACAGACACACACCTTTTGAAATCTTTCTGCAGATTACTCTCACTTCAGAACTGAAATGATGCTGTCTATTGTGCGTGAAGTGGCAAATGCAAGCTTACTGTTTTACTGCAAGAAAAAGGATCTGGAATTACCATATATTCTATTAACTTAGAGATACGTTTTCTTATTTGTTTTTCTCATTGTTAATTTTAGCTTTGGATAACATTACTCCTCCCTCTCATCGTGATATTTTCTCTTTCATGATCTTAACTGCTATTTACCTATATGGTACTCCAGTGTAGCTCAATTAATGAACAAGGAACTCGAATCATTATATACAATCTGTGGGAGGACGAGCAGGGAGACTTGGAGCTCGATTTTGATGCTGATTTAAATGTACGTCCCAACTAATAACTGGTCAGGTCTTACTGCCATCAAGATATGGCTAACCATGACTTTTCGTGATCTTTGTGAGATTGCAGGATATTCAAACCAGAGGGGTTAATAGAGACGAGAAAAACATCTTGATGGCAAAGCAGTTTCCAAACTCCAAGCACTTTTTTACGTATAGACATTCTTTAAGGGTATGCTTGAGATGTACTTGTCTATTTATACCAAAGAAATTATTGCTTCTGTGTTCGATGGAATAATAATAATTACTATAGCAGGATATGATAACTGCTATTCCATACAGTATGATTGATTATCTAGTTCGTCATACTACCAGTTGCTAATGCAAAATGCAACGAAAAATTTAATGTAGCAGAAAGGAAATTAGATAAACTCATATGTAGAACAAAACCAGCATGCACTGGAGCGGTTGTCAACTGTTCTAGAAGCATTACAGTGGCTAGATGATATTTCAAGACAATGACTTGTCTCCTTTATTAGTCTGTTTTGCCCCTTCTGTGCAGAGTTATGCATCCATTTTATATCTCCGAGTCCCATACGTCTTCCGGATGATTTTACGAGGAAAAGAGATTGAACGCCATAACATTATCAATGATATGATGCTAAAGGACCAGGTTACTTACAAGCCAGTCATGAGTAATGGATATCCGAATGATACAGATGTAAAAACTACGAGCTTTTCTATATACCATTTCCTATACAATGATGTACCCAGCATTCAGTTCAGCTAATAACTTGATTTGCCCTCATATTTTGAATGCCAGATGGTGGCTAATGTTATAATTGGTTTTGTTAAAGACGCAAAACATCATGTTCCCATTCAAGGATTTAATGTTTACCACAGGAACCGCCTAATAAAGGTATCCATTAACTATGCCCTTTTACATTATGAATATAGCTTGTTCAGGGAGAGGTGTTTTGGCTCCCAGGTGCTTATGCACCCTTCATTTAAAATGGATTTTAAACACATTTTGAAATGTCAATTTTTTGAAAAAAATGTTCGCACATAGATGTTAACATCCTATATCTTCACAAAGTTGTTTCACGGAAGTCCGACATTTTTTGTGGCTTCTGTAAAAAAAGACAAAATTTGGTGCTAAAATAAGGCTTTTCACGTGACATTTTTTTTATTTTTACACAGGACACAAAAAATATCGGTTTTTCTGTACTTTGTAAAAAAATTATTTCATATTTTTTCGACATTTCAAAATATGTTTTCAAAATACCGGGTGCATGTGATCCGGGTGCCCAAGTGATTTCACGTTTTTTATTTCCAGTGTCGACATTGACTCTTGTAATATGCACATTAAAGTAGACAAACTATATTTAGTGGAAAATGTATGCACTATTCAGTTTTGTATGTTTCAGCAGCAATGTGCTTCATTTAAAATGCCTATATAATGAGCTGGAGTCTTTTGTTTTTTGGTTATCTTTTTATGGTAGCAAGTGGCACTTGCTTACCATCTCATACAATTATCTGAATATGCCGTTCAATTGCATACTTCTTGTTTAAAACATGCTGACATGACTATCTACGGAAAGTATTTGTGTGTTAACTTGGAAGTTCCGTTGTGCATTTTATTTTTTTGTTATGTGACAAGTCCCATGTTTATTTAGCCTTTCTGGAGAGTATGGACTATTCCTGGATCTCAAGGCCGCGGTATTATAGGTAAGTAAACATGTTGCATGTCTGTTTTTTGAGGTCATGTTTCTTTCATCGTTAAAAGTGGCTATTATTTTTCGGTGCAGGTGTACTTGAAGTCAACTTCGTAGAGCCAGCTCATGATAAGCAGGACTTCGAACGCACAAATAGTCTCTCAAGACTTGAAGCACGATTAATTTTAATGCAGAAGAAATACTGGTTTGTTTTGATGATATTTGGCATGGTCATTTTGTGGTCCTGGAAGAAAAAGTTTCTTATCTTGAAATATTTTTTCATTTTCCAGGTCCGAGAATTCCCATCGAATAGGTTATGGTGGCAACCATGCTAACACAAGTTCTAGGAAAAGAGACAGAGGTATAAAGGGTCTCTATTTGGTTTATTTGGATATTTTGGTTTGGTGAGTGTAGCTTTTCTACCTTAAAATATTACAGAACCAAATAGGACTACTATTTTTGGAAAGCCTTTTAAGTCATTTATCGAAGGGGAGCCTTGGCGCAGCGGTAACAGCTGCTGCCTTGTGACCATGAGGTCACGGGTTCAAGTCCTGGAAACAGCCTCTTGCAGAAATGCAGGGAAAGGCTGCGTACTAAAGACCCAAAGTGGTCGGACCCTTCCCCGGACCCTGCGCAAGCGGGAGCTACTGCACCGGGGCTGCCCCTTTTTTAAGTCATTTATCCTTAGAAACCAGAAAATGATTTTGATTTTCTTTGTATTCAAGTCATAGCAAAAGAATTTCAGACGCTCAACATGTTCTAACGTGTGAACTTCTCGTTAGTAGTTCATGGCACTGACTACTTAGCAATACATGTTGACAAATCGGTGCTATAACTTAATGTGAAACCTTTACTCCTACAAACAAACGAGTTACTTGTGAGAGTTTGTTTGCCCTGTGGTTGCATTGACCCCGATTTTGCTAGATGTGACTACTTACTGCCCACTTAATTATGTAATACAAGAACACCTCAGTGTACCATGAATTTTGCGGAAACGATGTGCAGCAGCTGCATCCAATAAATGGAGTTATTAGTCTTGTAGAACATATTGTATTATCTTTTAAATTCGTAGCAACACAAAGGTTCTTTCCTGGTACAGATAACATGCAGACAATAACTGTCGTCCTGAAACTATAATTTGAGTAAATTAGTATTGTTTAACTACATCGATATGCATCACCAAGATGAAGACACAATGACCTTCCCATGCCTGAAACAAACACATTGAGTGAAGAATTGTACAATGTCAAGAACATATGGCTTTGGGGGCGGATTTATTCCTCATGTGTTGAGTTATACTGCACAAAAAACATCACATAACTACTCCATCCGTTTTTTAATATAAGATGTTTTAGGTGTTGCACATGTTGTCTAGATACATACTAAAGTGAGTGAACATGCACACTAATACATGTCTACATACATTTGTGTACATGTGCATGTGGACAAATGCTAAAACATCTTATATTAAAAAACGGAGGGAGTACCAATTAAGTGCATAATTTAGTACAGTTTGGTGTATTAAAAGTTTTTCCATTGAGTAAATATGTTGAAGATGGTTATATTTGTTAAATTCTTTGGTTGACTAAGCTTGTACATTATTTGTTGGGATAGGGAGTTCACATGAAGATAGCCCCCGCACCGCTCCAACATCATACAAATCTCTGAAAAATGGTGGAACGTATCTGCAAAGATCCCAAGCTGCTGATATATTATATGATGGATCAAGTAATAAGATTATTTCCAACGCCTCGGGAAACAGGTCGAGATAATATGAAACACCTTTTAATCATGTTCCTTACTAGGAAAGCGCACTTCTCCTCTTATTATCGGCTATTGTAATCGTAAGATGAATCTGCGGGATAATGACAGGAAAACAAGAGCTTCGCCCTTGGCGATGAGCAGGAAATTATCTTTGAGAAAAAAGGCCCAGCAGGCAGCTGAGAAGTCCCCAAAGACTGTAAAATCTGCAGGATTAGTACAGCATGGTCTGTCATATATATGTGATGATAGTGATACTGAGATTGCAGGCACTGCATCAAGATTGATTTCTCGTATCCTGAATGAACCAGAAAGAACCTTTAATGGTACTGTTGTGCAGTTACCTCCATCAAGTGGAGCAGTAAGAACTGAAAGGATGGCAACCAGATCACATTCAAAGGTAATTGTGCTTCCTTTTTTTTTACTGAATTGTTTGCTTCAGTTGAAATATTTGGTTGTCTACAGATGTCACATTTACAGACAATCGTCAAAAAGGGAAATGTCCAACTTTCAACCGTGAACTTTGATAAATATGAACTCCCAGAAAACACAGCAACAACAACAATAAAGGCTTTTGTCCCAAGCAAGTAAACCCAACAGAAACCTATGGCAACCAAAGAGTGAAGAGAGGAAAAAAAGGTACAAGAGAAGTAAATTAAGGATCTGGTCAATGGATTGCTGATTCACTGGCACTTCTGCTGGATATGCTGAAGCCACCTTAGTCGGTGTTGGACAAGCTTCTATTTGATCGCTGCGACCCTACCGTATCTCATATTACCTCGTTCATGATTCAGTCCTTTCTTGTATGGCCACACATCCACCTTAGCATGCGCATCTCTATGAAACTCATTTATTGGATGTATTGTTTTTCAGTGGGCCAACATTCTGCTCCATATATCATCGCAGGTTTGACTGTCATCCTATAGAACTTATCTTTTAGCTTTTGAGGGACCTTCTTGTCACAGGGTCCAGATGCTTGCCGCCACTTCATCCACCTTGCTTTCATTATGTGGTTAATATCCTCATCGATACCACCATTTCCTTGCAACATTGATCCCATGTATCGAAATGTGTCCCTCTTAGGCCATGTTTGTCCTTCTAGACTAACCTCTCACACCTCACCCCTAACACCAGTAAAGCCACACCACATATACTCAATCTTGGTCCTACTAAGTCTAAATCTCCTGGATTATAAAGTCCGTCTCCACAGCTCTAATTTCCTATTGACGCCCACCCTACTTTCATGATGAAAGTTTCATCTACTAGTACCACTTCATCAGCGAAGAGCATATACAAAGGAATATCTCCTTGTAGATCTGTTGTGACCTCATCCATCACTAAAGCAAAAATGCACAAGCTCAAGGCTGACTCTTGATGTAGTCGTGCCATAATTGGAAGGGATTGATCTCACTATCACCTGCCCGAACACTTGTCACCACATTATCGTACATGAGAGTAATGTACTTTGTTGGCACTTTATGTTTCCCAATATACTTTTTCTCCACTCTTCGGACATCGTGTTTGACCGAAAAATGTGGTTGAATAGCTTAGCCAGCCGTGCTATTGCCATGTTTCCAAGGAGTCATCCAGCTCAGGCATAGTGCTGCCATTCCCACTATTAAATGATCTCTCCATCTATTCTTGGATTCCTCATCTTTCATTAGAAGTCGATCAACCTCATCCTTGATGCATTTTACTTGGTTGAGGTCCCTTGTCTTTCTCTCACAAATTTTCGCCATCTTGTTGATGTCCTTTTCGCCTTCCTTTGTGCCTAGTCTCTGATACAACTCATCATAGGCCCACCCTTTGCTTCACTGGTGGCTCGCCTTGCTTTCTCCTTGGCCTCTGTGTACTTCTCCATGTTGCTTGTGCTTAGTCATGATGGCAGCTCTTGTAGGAATCTTTCTTCTCTTTGATAGCATTTTGGACATCCTCATTCCATTGCCAAGTGTCCTTAGGCTTGTCTTTCTTACCTTCGTCATCCAAGCACCTCCCTAGCTACATTCCGAATGCAAGTTGCCATCTTCACCCACATGTTATCCTCATCTCCCTCTTCGTTCCATGGTCCTTCCGCAACCACCCTCTCCTTAAAGGTGTGCTGCGCTTTCCCTTTGAACTTACATCACTTTGTTCTTGTGATCTTGGCACCTTTGTCTCGCAAAACACGTGTGTGAAAGCAAAAATTGGCCACCACAAGGTTATGATGTGGCACAACACACTCCCCAGGTATCACCTTGCAGTCCAAACAAGCCTGCCTATTTGTTCTAGTGAGGACAAAATTAATCTGGGTAGAGTGTTGGGCACTACTAAAGGTCACTAAATGAGATCGCCTCTTCCCAAAGTTGTTAGCTACCAAAAGGTCGTTTTCACGAAAAAAGCTACCAAAAGGTCGGAGGCTATAGCAAAGTATAAGATGTGCTCACCCTCTTGGTTCCTATCGCCATACCCAAAGCCACCATGCGCCCCATCAAACCCCATGTTAGATATACCCACAGTACCATTGGGATCTGCTCTGATGAAGAGCTTCTCTCATCTGTAGTTACGCTTCTAACGATGCCCTCTAAGTCCTCACATAATTGCCTCTTGATGCTCGTGTCAGAGTTCTCCTTGTGGGGCACAAGCACTTAAAACATTCAGGACCAGATTCCAACAACTAGTTTGACTAGGATAATTCGATGATAAACTAGCCATTCCTATAGACAAATTAAGTACAGACAAATAAATTATTGATTAATGGAGCATGCAAAAATGAAAATACTGGATTTGAAATTTCCACATTCAGTGAAATAAGAATGTTTGCCTCGTGAAAAATGTGTTGGTGCCTCTTACTGGATTTGAAATTTGTTCAGGCGATTACAAGTGTAAGAAAATAATGATGTAGGCATGTATCGCTTTTGCAAATCTCTTCAGTTTGTTCTACTTATGAAGATAACTTGTCGTTTCATGCACTATCCACATTCCAGGGAGAAACGGTGAAAAATAATGTACATGGAGGGACTATTGATGACCCTGAGAGTGTTATCAAGCAGATGAAGGATGAGAATTCATCATTGAAAGAACGGTATTACCAGTGCTTCCTCCACTTCTGTTTGCAATTTATGAATAGCTGAAGGGCAATAACAATCAGTTATTATTATTCGAAATATTGTCAAAACTTCGAGAGATCAAAAGTTTGTTGAATTAAGATATGGGTTTTGCGTGCCAGGACTTGTCGTTGGCCAGTTATTGTGTTCTTTCTTCCTTTTTTTTTGCGGGGGGTGTTTTTCTTCCCTTACTAAAGGCCAACTCAATATATGGCACTGCCAAAGTGTTCATCTGTAGAATTATCTTGTGTTGGCAGCGGCCCTTTCCGTAATGTTATTTTTTCTTCGTGGCATTTTTCAAATACGTGAAGTCAGCGTATGTGGAATTAAACCCATACTAAAAATGATATTTGATGAGTGAACAGGTTTATGATATGATTATAAGACTGCTTTATGTAAGTTAAAAGATTTAAAAGAGTGGGTTTTGGGGGTGAAGCTGGAATAAGAGAAACAAGGATACCAAAAAGAGGTTTAATTGGTTGTTGCTGAAAACCAGTGGATATTGCCCTTTTCTGTAACCCTGTGAGTGACCAACTGAAACTAGTCTTGACTCTAAATTACTTTTTCCTGTGATAGTTTATCGAAGATGGAGGAGTTGTTATCAAAGGAACTGCAGATGGAGCGAGAGAAGAACAAATCTCTGCTTGAAACAGTAAGCAGTATTAGGATTTACGAGTTGAGCTCTTGGTAGTAATACCCTTTTTTGTATCTTATATTCACCACTGGTTAGCTGGGATTTATTCGGTCTGTACTATTACAATAATGTGTGAAAGTTATTTTTTCTCAAGTGGTTGTTAGAATAATCTATATAAATCTTGAAGGTGCCATGAAACAGATAGACTGAACACCAGGATGCGATGTTGAGCAGCCAACAACCGGCTAAAAGTTGAAAATGTGTAGAATAGATCAAAATTATGTAGCTCACCTACTAGTTCTACATGTTCTAGTAACATGGAACAATGCTGTATTTCCAACACGGTTTAGTATCATTTCATCTGTTTTTCCTTTCCATGACACGATTATTGTCTTCACCTACAACATGTTATCGTAAGCTTTTGGGGTTGTATATTTTGTCTACCCTATTGATTATCAATTTTTATATTTCCTTGGGCAGAAGGCTAATTACAGGCTTAAGGGCCAAAGGGCCAGCCTTCGTTATTTGTAAGTAACCAGTGTTTCTTTCTTGTTTTGTTTCCAGATTGAGAATCTAGAGGCGCAACTTGAAACTGCAAAAAAAGAGCAAGAAGCGTTGGTGGGCGTCTATGCAGAAGAAATGAAGCGTCGAGAACAAGAGGAGCAGAATTTGCGAAACAAGCTAAAGGTTAGGCACTTAAGCTGGAACTCTGCGACTACAGCGCTTTTGGTTGCACATATGTATGCCTCGCTGCGCTCGGGTTGTGATGTTGGCCTCTCCGCGTTCTTGCAGGAGGCGTCTTCCACCATCCAAGGCCTGATAGAGCAGCTGAATGCAGCTAGGAGCTATCGGAAGAGTTAAAAGGAGCAGACGGAATTACCTTCGCCTTGGCGGTGTTTGCTATCGTCTTTAATAATCAATCTCGGGTGGATCTTAGTTATGTCCAGGTAATTAGAGCTAGAACAGTTGTAAAAGTAGTACCATGATCTATGCCCCAGCCCTGTTATGATCGATGTCTGTGTATAACGTGTACGTGGATCCCGGTGAGTCTTCTCACCCGACTGTGTAGATGCTATCATCGTTGGTTCTCGAGGTGCATGATCAGAGAGCGGTGTCTTTACCTTTTCACGCTACGTCGTCGATTTCTCTGTGATGAATTAGACAATCTGGTTGAGGTTATTCATCCAATCAAGTTGTTGTATCCTTGGCCCGAAGAAATGGTTGCTGTTTTTTTTTTCAAAATGGGGTGCGTATCTCGGCCTCTGCATCGATCGAAAGGATGCACATTGGGCTGCTTTATTGCAAGTTTAAAAGGCTAAGACATTTACAAATCAGGGATCACTGAAAGTGAATATAAAGATCAACTATTTGAATAATGGAGCCCTAAGTATGTAATCTTCTAAGAAGTATCTGGTATCCATATAACCACGCTGTTCCGCAAGGAGAAGGAAGGACCACAGGTGGATCCAGTAAATTGCCTTGTTGGTAACCTGCAAATAATGAACAAATTTCATCTTGCTACAAATAATATCATTACGATAATTTCATATTGCCCGAAGAAAAGCCGACGTGCCCACATGTGGATCTAGTAAATTGCCTTGTTGGTAACCTGTAAATAATGAACAGATTTATCTTGTTAAAAACAATATCATTATGATAATTTCATATTGCGCGGAGAAAAGCCGACGTGCCTATACGTATACGCGCTTTAGTTATACTTGTTGGTGGGTAAATATTGAAAGTTAAATGCACAAGTTTCCAGATATATCGTGCCAAAGTACATGAGATAAACAAATGCTCAACATACTCGTCTCTATCGCAGAAGACACATTTTCTTACACCCTGTCCATCTCCTTTTAACCGATTATCTTATGTCAATAGCTCTTTTTTGCGTAAAAACCAATGAAAAATCTGTATGTTTAAATGGACTTTCAGTTTCCACAAATATTTTCACAAGTATCTCGTGTTTCCATTAAACAAATCCGCATAAAAAGACTTGACCGAAAAAACACCCGGGTGTCAAGTTCCATTTAAACACATCCGGCTCTTCTGTGAGAGTGACTTGCATTAGTCTCTCAATTAGGTGCAGCCATGCAGTTCTTTTGTCACCCACCAAATTATTTCTAAAAGAAAAAATAATAGATACAGTCGATAAAACATTAGGAACCGTCACATTTTTTATGACTAGCGATAGTATTGAGAGATGTATATTCATTCGATAATAAATTATGACCTAGCCAAACATCCTCTCGAGACCTTATCTGCTATCCATTACCAAGTACAAAAGAATCACGAGAAAATAATTCATTTTTCAACCCCATAAGTCCCAAAAGGGTGAATGAGTTGGTTTGACTTATACTTGTGACGACGTTTTGTCACTCACATATTTATTAACTAATAGCTCCTGCCACACCAATCTTTGCTCCCCAAATTTCCACAGATATGCATTTGTCTTTCTAAAAGCTTCAGCTGGGTACCGGTTCCGTTGATAGGTCACCAGAACCTTGTGTGAGCAAGTTCTTACAGCCAAAAGCAGCACGTGAACACCTGTTTGATGGAGTTAAAAACAGAAAAGAGAAAGGGTCAGAATTAATGTTTACATGCTACTAAAATTACTGGGCTGTTAAATCTAACAAAAACATGTAGGTAAGAGAAGACCTCTGAGTTAAATGGAAAAAATCTTGTATATTATCTTAATACGAGATCATCTCTCGGCTAATTAAGAAAATACAATTATAGTTTCACTTTCGCCCTCTTCTAACTCATTAATCATTCTATATGACTTCGCTTAGCTAACACCATTTAGATTTCACAGATATGTACTCTTGGAGTGCGGCGGTGCTGACTGGCTCTGGATCTGACATTGAAGAGGCTCTAAGGGCTTCCTCCGACCGATGTTTTTTACCGGGCTAGATCCAGTCTTATAGAGCTGGTGGCTATCGCGGCTCGTTAACGTCTCATAGCAGGGGGTTTCTTCGACGTCAAGATGTGTACCAACTGCTGGTATTCTTCTCCTCCTCCTCCGACGACGAAAGACGTGTATGCTTGGTAGTTGCGGCAATAGTGGTATGCAGTAGTTTTATCGTCTGTATTCTCCAAGTTTTTTGTTACCTGTATTTGTCTGAACTATGTATCCATACTTTTATCAATACAATTAATATACGTTTATCGTCGAAAATAATGTATTCTTTTTCCCTTTTTTTGTTGGTCCGAGGGGTCCTTTTCCCCTAATTTAGGCTGGATTTTTTTACAAGAAACATAATTGCGGATCCCGCAATTTGTCCCGGACGCTGAAAAGGAGTTTGTCTCGGCCCATCGCAGCACGTCTAGCCCATTAGGGTTTTGATGCGCGAACACAGGGACCCGCGTCGGCTATAAAATGCTCTCACCTCCCCGTCCTTCAACCTCATCGCCGCCGCCGCCTGCGCCTACTTCGTTCGTACCCTCAAGACGGTAGATTCGTCCGATCTCGCTCGTTGATTGGTCTATCTCGATCTCAGATCTCGTTTTGCTTTGCTCTGATATTCCTATTTGCTTACTCTTACTCTCGATTTGTCTGTGCTTCGTCATCTGGTCATTGGGATGATCAGTCTCTCGATTCTGATCGGTTCCCAAGAGACTCGTTCCCTTGAAGCAACATCATCCTGTTGTATCCCGAGTTCGCCCCCCTCGTGTGCCCTCCGAGTCCCCTCTCTCAGGGCACTGGCGGCTCTTACATACATTTACATCATAAACCATCTATCCTCTCGTTCTAGCTTCTGTCCTTTTTGATATGTTGATTTCTGACAACCGTGATGAGCCAATTTACAGTTACAGACCTGTAATGATTCCTGCGGTAATGATCGCATGCAAAGAACATCTAAGGGACTGAGTTGTCTGTTGAAATCTAAATTCGTATATTGAATCTTTGCTGTGGTTTTATTGATCTTGTCGTTTGTGTTTGATCTGCTTCTCTAAAACGTATTCGTGCCTGTGAACTCACTTGTATGGTTCCTGGGCAATGAGGAGACGGGAAGCAGAAAGCAATTGTTCCTCTCGCTATCCACCGCGGACTTTTGATGCGATTGGACGTCGAGGAACTATATTTTGTTTTTGCTCAATTTGAAATACTCTGTGCAACATTGCTTTGGTTCGCTTCTGAAATTCGTAACTCGTTGGGTCACTTTGACTACGCAAAAGTTGCATAGAATGTGATAGTAAGAATCGTAAGATGACCTGAACGGAGAAAAGTCGTCAAATCTATGAACAAAAAGTTTAATTCTCACGTTTACAAAGTATCTCTGTGGACGACACTATCTGGGAACAGTGAAGACGTTTTTTCGAATTTGTACCCAATTCGCAACAATAGAAATGGTGATCTTTACTCGTCTGGACATAACTTGCCGTGCAGAGCTGTTACCTTGAGCACTTTGGTTGGCGCAATCAATGTTCTGCATTACATCTGTACAATGCTATGCTAAGCCGATGATGATTAGCTACATGTTGGAATTACCGTCAGATTTTCAAATGACGATATTTTTTCGGCTTTCTGAGCTTTATTATGCATTCACTTATAATACTGTTGAACAAGTGTGTGTCTGTTCCAATAAGGATCTCTAACTATTGGTTTGTACTGTACTTTTTTTTACATACTTTTTATAAGCGGATGAGTGGTAGCTGCCCCTGGTCAACTGTAACACCCCGACTCACCCCTGGGTCGGACCTATCACCCCTGGCAGCTCTCTATGATCTCTAGATGGCCTCGTAGATCAACACTAGTCTTATATGCGCACTTTGTCCTCACTCGTGCGCACCTGGGAATGAGTTCCCGGTCGGTCACCCATTTTTGGAGTGCTCCGGACCAAGTACGCTTAACCTCGGAGTTCTTTTCAGATGAGTTTCCGGAAAAGAAGTTGCAACTTGTTGACATGAGTATCCTATCAATCCTATTGAGTCCTGAGCCAGGATCTCACATCCTTCCCCCTTAGAAGATCGACGCCCTCGTCGGTCAACCCCCAGTTCAGGAACTTCCCTCCTTGGCACTCGTCTGTGCGCCTAGTGCCGGCACATGTCCCACATGTCCGCGCCCCTGACCCGCACACGCCCGAGTTACCGCGAGGGTCGGCTCTGATACCAAATGTAACACCCCGATCCACCCCTGGGTCGGGCCTGTCACCTTTGGCAGCTCTCTAGGATCTCTAGACTGGCCCCACAGATCAACACTAGTCTTTTCTGCGCACTTTGTCCTCACTCGTGCGCACCCGGGAACGAGTTCTCGGTCGGTCACCCATCCTTGGAGTGCTCCGGGCCAAGCACGCTTAATCTCGGAGTTCTTTCCAGATGAGCTTCCGGAAAAGAAGTTGCAATTTGTTGACATGAGTATCCTATCAATCCTATTGAGCCCTGAGGCAGGATCTCACATCAACGCTGGTAGGATCTGTAACTGTAGAATATTAGAACCCTACAGTAAGTTTCACTTACTTGACAAGTTGCATCATAAGATAAATACTTTGGTCCCAATGCCAGATTCCATACGAGAAACTGAGGGTCATATTCTATGTATCCACACTTTTTGAGACATTAAACCCTCCCCTCCTTTACTTATTCGCAGAATAAAAAACCCTTCTTTATTTGAATTCAGCTACATAAGGAAAGCAATGTGTAATGTTCAGAGCATCTCCACCGGCGTGCCCAATACAGCGTCCGGTAAAGTTGTCAGACAGCGTGCGCCGGCACGTTGCTGGTTATTGGGAGCGCAGCGCCCCACTAGGCGCTCCCAATAAGGTTTTGAGAAAAAAATTGAGACTCGAATATGTACGAACCGGTGATAATTCATTGAATTTGAAGGACATTTAACAAATAAAAATGAAATTTGACAAAACGCATTTAACAAATTTAAATGAAATTTAACGAAATTTAAATTGAACCCTAGACCCTAGCGGCTCTGCCGGCAGACGCTCGAGAAAGAGGCCTATCCCGGTGACGGTGAAACAAACTACATGGCAGCGTCGAGGATTGCTTGTCTCAATAATCTCCAGCTGCCCAGGAGGAAGTTTTATCTGCGCCGCCGTCGCTGAGGCTTCTGGTTTCACCCGCGCGGCTCTGGCCATGAGGAACGTCGCTGGGCCGCCGCTGTCGCCGACCGCGGTGGGGTTTGATCTAGCCGCAACGAAGGGAGGCCTCGATGGCGGCCTGCACTCCCTCCCACTCCTCTGGCTCTGACCAGTCGCCGTCGCCAGCAAGGAAACCGCCCGACAGTAGAGGGTATGCCGCCGGTGGTGCTCGGGACGAACTGCCCTGCTCGGGCGGTGACGCTTCAAGAAGAGGTCCGCCTCGCGCTGCTCTGTGTGGCGGCGCTCTTTGGGCAGCGTTACACTCCTCCTCGCGTCGATCTCGCTCCTGAACGCCTGCCCCCATCATCCTATCCTCGTTGAGTAGGCGTTGCTGCTCGACGTGCTCGTGGCGATGCTCGGGGTAATGGCCGCGGTCGTGGCGGCGTTGGTGCGCTCGCGCCGAGCACGACGGTCAGCGGCAATCTGCTGGCGGCGGAGAACATCCTCGACGCTCTGCTCCGGTCGAGGCTTGCAGCTGCCTGGCATGGTGGCTAGGATTTCTGTGGGAGAGTGAAAGTGCATGTGTTGCCCCATGTGTGGTTTTGGTAATTAATGACAATCCTTGTGGACTAATGTTTGCATTGAGATATACTTGTAGATCTTATCCATAGGAAATGATTGGAGTTCATGTGTTGGACTCTAGAAGATGACATGATGATCAATGCTCTATTCAAGGGTTTATATGAAGAATGGTCATGTGTAGAGTTGAGCTTATTGCAAGTATGGCTTGGAAAATAAGATTGAGTGAACAATCATGTTTAACCCCAAGCCTTCATACATATCAAGAGAAGAAGATGAAGCGCAAGCTCAATATGATGCATCTCGAAGATATCATTTGATTGAAGCTTGCAAAGGAGACATGAAGACGGAGCTTAGCGAGACCCTCCCATAATGGTGTACGAGGGAGCATTTGGAGAAGTCTTCATCAAGCATGTGCTAGCAAGCACAATCAAGAAAGGTGTTCCAACTTGAGAGAGTCAAGATCGTCATCATCGAGCTCAAGTGGAATGCGCAAGGCAAAGGTATGATCTTGATAGGTTTTCTATTTTACCGGTCTCATGTTGTTAGTGGGAGACCGGGTTTTAGGATAGACGGCGTACTATCAAGAGGGGCTCTCAAGTGAGTAACTTGATCGCATCTTTGTGGAGAGCTCAAACCTTTGCATACTTGGCATTTCATCTTTCTTGGTTCTTATTTGGTTTTCTCCTTGTTGGGTTTTGGTGCTTATTGTGATCTTCACGACAAGCCCAAGTTCACCGAAAATGAATTTCGTATGAAAAACTTGTTGCGTTTTCGGTTTTGGAGGTTTGCCGATCATTCCTTTTTAGAGAGGTTTTACCTTTCTCCATTTGGTTTTATCTTCCATTGTTGGACTATGATGTTTCTCTGCATGATCTTGTAAAGCTCTTCGTTGCGATTCCAACGAGCCCGAGAACATCGAAAACGGAGTCCGGATGATCAAGATATCGTCGTTTTCGTGTGCAGTTTTCTGAGGGGCGGAAGTTCCGGTTTGGCCGGAAATTCCGGGCAAATTTCCGGCCAAAGTTCCGTCCGAGTGCAGAACCGTTTTTTAGTCGCTTTTCTGGGGTCCGGAAGTTCTTGGCCGGAAGTTCCGGCCCAACCGGAAGTTCCGGCCCAAGTGAATCTGTGCGAAAAGTGTTGCAACGGCTAGTTTTTCTGGAGGGGTATAAATACCCCTCCACCTACCTCCAGCCAAGGAGCTCGCCCAGTTTTCTCTCTCCTCCATTGTTGCAAGCTCATTTCTTCGATTACTCCCATTTCCTCCACCCAAACTTGTTGATCTTTGGAGGATTGAAGGAGAGACCTAGACCTACATTTCCACCAAACCATATCTCCTCTAAGTGAGGGGAACCCTTTCGATCTATGTCTTGGAGTTCCATTTGTTGTGTTCTTCTTTGTTCTTCCTCTCTTCTCCCCCCATAAGCATTAGTTGCTTGTGGTGGGATTTGAGAGTGAAGGATTTGAGCACTTGTGCTCTTGCCTTTTGCATTTGGTGCATCGGTGTGCTCTCCACGAGGATTCGTGGAAGTTGAAATCTTGTGAACTTGTTACTCTTAGGTCTTCGGGCCCTAGACGCCTTTGTGGTGGTTGGACCCTCGTGTGGTCAATTGAAGCCGTTCGGGAGCCCCCAATCCAATTGTGGGTTGTGCCTCGGATTGTTGTTGAAAGCCGTTCGGGAGCCCCCAATCCCTTTGTGGGTTGTGCCCCGGATTGTTGTTGAAAGGCTCCGAATTCTGCCTCGAAGGAATACCGATAGTGGAAGGTGAACCAAACCTTTGTGGTGCGGTTCATCGGAGAAGAGGGTGAAACCTTTGTGGTTGTTGAACTGTTGTGTCGGTTCACACCTCTCCAACGAGACGTACTCCCTTTCAAGGAGGAACTCGGGAATACATCCTCGTCTCCGCGTGCTTCGGTTATTTCTATACCGAGCTTTTTACTTATGCACTTTACATTGTGATAGCCTTCGTGCTTGAAGTATTCTATATTGCTATCACCTTGTTGCTTGTCTTGCTTAGCATAAGTTGTTGGTGCACATAGGTAAGCCTAGTTTATTTAGGTTGTTGGCTTGTTAATTTAAGCACCTAGTTTTATTCCGCAATTAGCAAGCCTTAACCGGAAAGTTTTAATCGCCTATTCACCCCCCCTCTAGGCGACATCATTGTCTTTTCAATTGGTATCAGAGCCTGGGCTCTCTTTTTGGGCTTTAACCGCCTAGAGAGTAAAAGATGTCGTTTAGGGAATTAGTGCACGATCCCACTTTTATATTCGATGGCACAAATTATGATGTTTGGAAAATTCGCATGCTTAATCTTTTTAGGGCCATGGGTCCAAATTATATTAAGAGGATTGTGGATGTGGGTTTTTCTCCTCCAAAGGATTCTCAAGAATTATCTTTAGAGGATGAGGAAAACTCTCATCTCGAGACTCTAGTTTCTAATGGTCTTATATGTGTTTTGAGCGATGTAGTTCTTGCGTCAATCATGCCTTTTCGGAACGCTCATGGACTTTGGACCAAGCTTCAAGATATATATGAAGTGTCCAAAATTATTGAGGATGATTGTTCTCCTTCCACTTCCGGCCGTGATGAGTTCACAACTTCCACTTCACCAACATGTGATTTGTCACAAGGTAATGATATGGTGAGTGGTGATAGAAATTGCATTGGTGATGGTGAACTTACTATTGATTATACTTCTTCTCTATCTCATTGCAGTGTTCTATCTTTGGACTTAAACTCGTCTAGTACTCCAAATGTCATACATGCTAGAGTTGATAGTCCTTGCATATCATGTAATAGTTGTTTAACTAAATCTCATGATGATATGCTTCATATGTCTTGTTGCCATGAAAACAATACTTCCATATCCTCTATTTCTTGTGTAACTAACAATGTAGAGGAATCCCAACATGTGTTGGAACAAGACATGGACCTAAATGGTGCTTCATGTAATTCTTCATTCTTTAATCATGTTTGCCTTATGGCTAAGGATTCCGAGTGTCTCCCACCTCAAATCCAAATTGTGATGATGAGGATGAGGATCTCATGAAGAAGGTTTTGATTTTGAATCCTTAACCAAGATGGGTGAGATGGTACTTGGTGCTCTCCCCAAAGGTAGTAAAGCTATCCCTCCTCTTTGTGAAATCATTGATTATGTTACTAAGAGTAGGGAATTTATTGAGGATTTGGAAAGTCAATTTGATGAGAAATGTCAAATTGAGAGAGATGACTCTATCACTATAGCTTCCTTGAAAGCTTCTCTTGAAGAAGAAGAACTTAGGGTTTCTCTTGAAGAGAAACTTGAATCTCTTGATGAGTCTAATGATCTTATTATTGCTAAAATCATTAAGGAAAGAGATCATGCTATTGCTAAATATTAAGTGCTTTAAAAGGAAAAAGTTGAATTTGGTGTTGGCAATGCTAGACTAAATGAGGACATAGAGAGACTTGACAAAGCTCACAAGGCTTTGGAAAGTGAACACTCTCTCCTTATCAAGTCTCATGATCAACTCCAAACTCAACTATCTAAGAATGATGAGCTTGTCAAGTTGTCTTCTTTCATTTCTAATGTTAATGATGCTTGTGCTACTAACTCCACTTCTCGTGAAGCATCTATTTTGAAGGAGAATGTTGAGCTAAGGGCTCAACTTGAGTTGCTATCTAGCAAGTATGGGAAATTGGAAGAAAGTCATGAAAAGCTTTCTAGCTCTAATGATGATCTTCTATCATCCCATGCTAGGCTTAAGTTAGCTCATGAGGCTATTATGTCAAAGGTAACATCTTGTGAGCCTCATGTGGAAATTGGCACAACTTCTTCCAAAAATGCTTTATTGCCATGTGCTAGTCCTAGTGATTCATCCTCTCATTCCATTGCTAAATCTTGTGGTGAATTACTTTCATTGCCTTGTTGCTCTAACAATGAAGCTTCTACTTCCTCTAGTGTTTTTGTTGATACTAATCATGTAGAGGAACTAAATGAGCTCAAGACCCAAGTCACTTATTTGAAGAAAGACTTGGAAACGCGTCATGTTGGGAAGTCCACACTTGACAATATGTTGAGTGTTCAAAGACGCCCCAATGACAAGAGTGGACTTGGATTCAACTCCAATAACAAGAACAAGTCCAAGTCTATCAAGAAGAACAAGGTCCAAGAACAAGTTAAAGATTCGGCCAAGATTGTTTGCTTCAAGTGCAAAGTTGAAGGGCACCATGTTAGATCTTGCCCTTTGAAGAAGAAGGCTCTTAGTGAGAAGCCTCAAGTTCCTCAAGTTGAAGAACAACCTCTTCCCAAGAAGAATCATTCTACACCTCCTCAAGTCGAGATTCCAACCAAGAAGAGAGGAGGAAGTCGATGTTGCTACCTATGCCGTGAGAAGGGTCACCTTGCTTCTTCATGCACAAATGGTACCTTATCCAACCCCATTATAGTTGATGATGTTTATTCTCTTCGGAGGGATAAGGTTGGCAATGTGTTTGCTAAATATGTTGGGACTCAAAGTGGTGTCAAGAAAAGAACCATTTAGATTGCCAAGCCTATTGTGACTAACCTCTTAGCACCCAACTTGGGTGGGGACCAACAAGCTAAAACTTGATCAATAGGTGTTGTTGGAGGTCATTGGAGACTTGGCTACATCATGAAGAATTAAGGGATCTTCATCAATTATATTCTCTCAAGCCAAGTCATTTGGATTATATTGTTCTACCTCATATCCAATGTTCCTCCTTGCGATAACTTTTATTTAAATCATATATTCATTGAAAGTTGCTTGCACCCTTGCACGTGTTAGATTTTGAACCTTGCTAGTGTTTATATGTGTTGTGCTCTCTACTTACTTATCTTGAGAAATCAAGTATGTGTATTTTGGTTTGCACACCATTTACTTGTTTTGAGCCTTATTGCCTTTATTTGCTATCTTACCTTGTTGGCTCTCTTTTGAGAGATTAATGGACCATTCCATGTTTGGAGAGTGATATGCTCCGTGCACTTCATAATCCTAAAAATGTGTGTACATGAGGAATACCACTTAGTGTTGATATTTCAATATTATCTATTCTCTATGTGGTATGTCTTGCTCATGAGAAATTCAAATTCTATTATGTCCATTAATTTCTCGAGTTGGTTTTGTTTGCCTCTTGCTTTAAAAGAAAATGGATTATCACATTATGGGGGAGTAATAAGCTATGTGCATATTACAAGCCTAGAAAATGTGAATATGTGAGGTGTTGCCACCTAGAATTGATATTGTCAATTATCCTTTTCCTTGTGGCATGTTGCTCAAAAAAGTTCCATATTTGATCATTTGCTTCTTGTCTCTTTTCGTTTGGATCTTGTTTGTGATGGAATTTCTTGGTATGGCATTTGTCGTGGTGGGATCACGGCAGATGCCATAGGTATGGCTAAGATGGGCCGAAAGTGCGTTGGGGAACCAGGGAGGGTTTATGCACTCAAGAAGTGCACAAGCAAGAACACACAAGAAACCGCAAGAACATGAACAAGAAACAAAGAAAGCAAGAACACAAAGCACACCACGATGTACCCTGCTTCGGGGCCCTCTTGTGGAGGTAACACCCCTACTGCAGCACTAGCCTACTCTCTTTATATCTCAATAGTGACAAATACAGTGCGCTCCTTAGCTGTATGAAGCAACAATGGTGAGAGCTCACCATGAAGAAGAAGCTACCGAGGGGGGAAAATGAGCTCTAGGTTCGTCCCTTCGCACTGGAGGATGTGCTGGTCTACTTATACACTAACCGGTTACCTTTTTGCCCCTGGCCGGAGATGATAATGGCATGGACAAGAGGAACAGGACAAGCCCTGGCTACTGTCACTCAGTCCAGCTCATCGTCAGTTCAACGGCGGTCTATCTTTTCCTCTTTGAGCTTAAGCCAGCGTAGCCGATCAGAGCCTAGGCCACCGCCCTTTCCCGAATTAGCCAAGTCAGCGCCTAGGGCCTTGTGACCCGGAAAACCCATGGCTCGACCTGGCTGTCTTCCGAGCCTCGGCAGGAGGCCTGCAGGACTCGAACTTACTGACATTACTCGGTCTTTGTGCATTATCCGATATCGCAGGTAAACCGGATTCTTCCAGGCAACCCGGCTAGCTGAGCCGGATCTCTTTCAGGCAACCTGGCTAGCCGAGCCGGATCTCTTTCAGGCAACCTGGCTAGCCGAGCCGGACCTCTTCCTCTGATCCGGCTAGACTTTGCTGATCCCCTCTGGCGTCTCCCTGCACCTAAACAAGAGTGAGTACTAACCGACTCTCTCCACCGATCCGGTCGAAGAGATCCGGCTCAGTGACCCGGCTTGAGTTTCCTTTCCGCCTCTATGCCCTACCCGGGGGCAGCCCCCCGACAGTAGTCCCCGAAGCTGGTGCGGTCCTACAGCCTCGGATGGAGGGCCGTAGCAGGTTTAAAAAACAAACACCATTAACCGAATTCCATACTGCACAATCTTGTCTCAGGATTTCCCGGGACACTTGGCAGAGAATCTCTGCACAAAGGCCCCGTAATCCGGGTCTTTGATTTGACATGCCCCTGACAGCACACTATCCGGATCCACCAGTACTTGAGTGCATTTGACTAAATGACCGCGTCTCCTCGATTTCTTCGCTAACCGGCACACCCGATCCACAGAACCGCTTCCAATTCTAAGACCCACCATGTGCTTGAAATACACGGCCACAGCTGCGACCGCAAAGTTTCGGTGCACACTTGATCCGGCCACACCCCAAAAACCGCGCGGTAGTGCGCCCGTTACCAGCGAGCGGCTATATATAGGGGTGCGATTCCTCTTCTTCTTCCCGCACTTCCACTTCGAAACCTCCATCTACACCATTGCCACCGGTGCGACCTCGCCCTCGACCTTGCCGCGCCGGAGACATCAACAACGCCGGAGAAAACTCGCCGGAGCCGCACATCGCGCCCTGCGCCGCCGTTTCTCCACCGCGCTTCTTCCTCGTCGCATCACAACCGTAAGTTCCTCCTCTTCCGGCCATGGCGACCTCGCGTGAGTTCATACTCCGATGGGAACTTGCGCCTGCTTCTTGCAGATTCACTCGCGCACGAGTTCACTGTCACGCCTTAGTGCATTCCCTAGATCTCCTTTCTAGGTTTTGCACTAGATTGCCCCGTTTGGCTTGCCACTGCTTGAACAGTTCCAACATATTTTTACTCGGGATTTCTTCTCTATTTTACTGCTGCGGTAGATCTTGCGTAACCCTAGATCTTCACAGAAAGGTGTTTGTAGTTACTAGCCGAATTACTTCTCCGCAGTAACTAGACAACTCTATCCGGGTTGCCTTTACCGAATCCCTTAACAGCTGATTCGGTTACACCATTATCCGACTCGTTCTAGATTGAGATTCCACATCTTCTAACTCGGCTATGTCCGACCTTTTGCAGGACTGATTCGGATATGTCGAAGCTGCCCCCCGGCAGTTGGGAGGGTTCCGATGTTACCAACGATGACTTGGAATGGCTGCGGAGCACCCGGCGTATAACACCTAATGTTATATGCCGAAAACCGGGGAAGGAACTCGAACCGGTCGTCCAACCGGGTGAACGTGTTGTATTTCTGGCGCACTTCGAGCGCGGATTCGGACTCCCGGCGAGTGACTTCTTCCGGAGATTCCTAGACTTCTTCGGCCTGCAGCCTCACCACCTCCCGGCTAACTCCTTTGTTTCCCTGTCTGCTTTTACCTCCTTTATGGAGGGATATCTCGGTCTCTGGCCGACTGTCGAAACCTGGGCGAAGTACTTCCATCTCCGGAAACATACGATCCCGGGTAGTGACCCGAAGGTGATGACCGCCTGTGGTTCGTCCAGCATTACCCCGAGGACGGGCTCCATCTTTCCCCGAATCACTGGCCTGGATACTTGTAAGAAATGGCAAAGGTCCTTCTTCTACGTGAAGAGCGTTGAAGGCCATGATGCCCTCAACTTGCCCGAGTTCAAGATCGAGCCCCCCACAGCCGAATTAAATTTCAGATATGATCCGGCTGACACTCTTGCGGAGCTTCAAGTCATACACCAAACTCTAGAGGATTTTCTGGAGAAGGGCCTGCTCTCGGACGACCTCCTCCGAGCCTTCGTCTCTCGCGGGTCAGTCCTTTACAACAACGTCAGCACAAGATTTGCCATATGAGCGGTCTGCTAGATCCTATCCATCAGCAAACATGATCTCACCAGAGCTTCCGTCAAGAGACGGGTAAATGCCATTGCCTACACCGAGATGTCGGATAAGTGGAAGTGGGGCGTGGAGCCATTCCACCGAGATGCACTTCCACCACAGGTTAGTTCATCATTCCCCGGATTAATCCATACCCCACCAAAATGCCATTGGACTAATCCGGACTTGCCTTGACTCTACTGCAGCTGTTCGACCGCCAGATCACCGAAGATGGAGATCTCTCCACCAAGGTGTGGGCACGGGATCGCAGCCCGCTGCGCGAGGGCGAAGAGGATGCGGATACGGACGATTATTTGCCGATTCCGCGCGCCAAGCCCATTCGCAAGGGTAAGCAACCGACTATTTACAACCTTTCCGAGGATGAAGATGATGATTGCTGGATCCTAGATCCTATTGATGCCATTCCGATTTCATGGTCACAACCTTGTGTTCCAGCCAAACCGGATACTCAAGGGACATCTCGGAAACGCCCTGACGCGTCCGGATCAGATGCCCCTCCAGCCAAGAAAATGAAGAAAACTGTCTCCAAACGAATCGGCTAAAGGCCATGCCTACTACCAAGGGGTAATGCCAAGCTCATTTGCTTTCTTCTTTTATTAACCGAGTCACCGTTATCCGAGTTAACTGTTTACCTTACTCTATGTAGTGACGTCATCGTCACCGAGCAAACTCATTCATCCATTCTTTCTCCCATTCCTCCACTGAATACGGCCACGGAGAGCCAATCTCCTGAAAAGGCTGTCCCTTCTCCCGCGCGTGCCACAACCGCCAAGACTCCTCCGCCAACTCTCGCTCCAGAGTCGGTTATTGACTTGGAGAAAGAGGAAATCTCGGGTCCCACCCGAGATTCAACTTGGCCTCGCCCTCTGAAGGAGTTGGAGAAGGAGAAAGCTAAGACTTCGGCTAAGTCTTTGACTAAGCCGGATCCTCGCCCTACCACCAAGGCTCAAGAGCAGCAGAAGAAGAAGAAGCAGCAGCAGCAACCTCTTGAGAAACAGCAGAAGCAGCAACAGGAAGTATCTAAACCAGCACAGCAAGTGTCGCAGAACCAACCGAAACAGCCAGCTCCAGCCAAGCCCCCGGGCGCATCGCCTCTACCTAAGCCGACTCAGGTCTCCTTTGGCACAACTCCAACGACCTCGGATAAGCAGATGGTTGCTAGCAAGCCGGTTTCTGCCGCTCCATCAGCAACTCGGGTGCATGATCAACTCTCTGAGGCGATCACTCGCGCCCGCCTTAGTGGCCAGGTCTTGCCGAATCTCCGCACTCCGGGCGGCGACAAACTCGGCTCCGCAGAGGAATTTGTTAAAGCTTGGAATGCTGCGGACCTTGCGGAAGGTTCGATCACTTCAGCGTCGCCACATCCGGCTGGTCCTAGCCGGGTGTTTCAATCTCTACATTCTGTGCAGGCCTCGGTCGTCGACGCTAACCGGGTCCTCGAGGTAACTTTGCCGAATCTTGCTTTTATTTCACCATGATCAATCTACACTATCCCCAGTCCCCGAGATTCGGGTCGAATGACTGATACTCCTCAGAGTAAGAAAGGCATTCGGCTTGAATCTCTAACATTTGATCATAAGTTTTGTCCCGCTGAAAAAATCGTGGGACTCCCAGTCCCCGAGTCTCTTTTCCAATTGATTCGGTCAGCTTTCTTTTTTATTAATCTCGGGCCTCCAGTCCCCGAGATTCTTTTTACGCCATTAACCCTTTTTCTTTCAGGAAATCACACTGCTCGCAGCCGGCTCTTTAAGCAGCTAGTCTTGCAGCACCAGGCCCTCCAAGCTTCCTTTGATGCGCAAAGTGAGGAGATGAAAAAGAAAGATCAAGAGCATAAGCGCGCTTTATCGGAGGAAAAGTCAGAAGTGACTCGGCTCCTGCGGGAGCTTGACCGGGTTGAAAAAGTGAAGGAGAAGGTCAAAAAGACCGGGACACGCTGCAGAGGGAGAAAGACTCGATCCAGAAGGAGCGAGATACTTTCAAAGCCGGGATTGAGAAGCGGGCCGAATTGGACAAGAAAATCCAAACGCACGTTGCAGATGCTGAAGCCGAAGCTAAAGCGGCGAAAGATGATCTGGCTGCCCACAAGGCGATCAGCGCGAAATGGCTTGCTGATCTTGCTAGCCTCAATGAAGACATGGATCGTAAGTTTGCCGAATCTCCTTTTTCCCTCTGCTCTTATCCGACTCATAATTTGTTACCCTCGTCTAACTCAGCGTTAGCTCATCTATATGTAGGAGAGTTCACCAGCATCCGGTTTCAAGCCGCCAAAGCTGTGAGAGATGCCCGAGCTGAGAGAGCTAAGTTAACTGGGGCTCCCCTGCTCGAGACATGGGATATCGAAGACCACATCACTGCACTTAAAGCTCGGATTGCTCCTTTAAAGGAGTCCCACACTACTCTGTTCAATGCAAGTCTCAAAGCTCACCGAGTCTTGTTTCCTGAAGCTCGGCAAGTCCGGTCTGCGGACGAGCTAATCAAAGACCTGGATCAGGCAGAGACCCGGTTAAAGCAGTGGAGATCTTCGTCCGCCCGTGCTGGTGCTGACGCAGGTTTGCTATTCATCATGTCTTGGTATGAGCTGATTGATCTTGCCAAAGTGCGCTCCCTTCGCGAGGGTTCTTCATGGGCTTCAGATCCAAACCGGATCAAGATCCGCGAGGAAGCTGCCAACTTTATGGCCGAATTTGCAAACACCAAGCATCTTGATCTGAAGGCTCCGGTCTACTCGGATGGGGAAGAATCTGAAGAAGAGGAATCGGATGATGCCTCCCTTGACGAATACGCCGAGTCTGAGGACGAATCTGGCGATTCGGCAAACTCCGCCGAACAACCTGCAGCTTGTGACTTGGCCAAGACATCCAAGATGCCAGCCACTGACTCGGCTAAGACCTCAGAGCAAGCTTTAGACAAGACCGCCACTTCTTCAGCTGACCCGGATGTTTCCGAATCTGCCCAGCCTTCAAGCTCGCCGTCCAAGGTCATTCCTGCAAGTGAGGGTCCTCTTTCACCCGAGGTTCCTCCATCATCCGAGCTCATCCCTGCAACCGAGTCTCCTGCAACTTTGGCTCCTTCTTCCTGAACTATCTTAATGAAAATCATTAAATCCCCGGTATGCCGGGAGCAGATGTAATATACAATTTAAGCTCTTTCGAGACTATTTTTATTTTGCTTAATGTGATCCGGACGAGGTTTATGTTGGATCATCTTAAACCGAGTCCCCGAGTCTGTTTTCTTGTTTACTATTTTTGCCGAATCTTTGCTCTTGTCTACCTTTTAGGTGTTCGACAGTCGAGTCACAAGATAGGAATCATAGCATACAATACTTGCAACATGCGAGTTGTGGTTTAGAATCATCTAACATAAACAAAAAAGAAAATAACAGGGGTTAGTAAACGACATGTGCCGAATCGGATTTGGACCGAGTCCCCGAGTCCATTTTCATGTTTCCCATATTCTCCACCTCTGCTCTTGACTACCATTTTGGTGTTTGTCAGTCGAGTCACGAGATCAACAACACAGCATACATTACTTGAATTTTGGGACGAGGTTCAAAGCAATCCGACACATGAACGGTATGGACAAAACAGTAATAAAAAACACATGCATAAGACAGGCAGTCCCCGAGTCCAGACTCGGATTGCCGAAATTTCATTTATGATAAACTGAGATACATACATTGCGCCCCTTAAGAGTAAAAGGGTCGAAGCAGAGCTACATTCCAGGGTCGCTTGGTTTCTTGTCCGGGTCTGTCCAGGCCGTCCGTCCTTGGTTCCTGTGCATCTACAAGGTAGTACGAGTCATTGTGCATAGCCTTGCTCACAATGAATGGTCCCTCCCATGGAGGTGATAACTTGTGTCGGCCTTTGCTGCGCTGCACCAGCCTTAGTACTAGATCTCCCTCATGAAACACTCTAGGGCTGATTTTCCGACTATGATAACGTCGGAGACTCTGCTGGTATATGCTGTCCGGGATAGGGCCAATTCTCTTGCTTCCTCTAGCAGATCCACTGCATCTTCCCGGGCTTCTTTTGCCTCGGTTTCGGTATACATTGTCACCCTTGGTGCATCATATTCTATGTCAGTGGGTAGCACTGCTTCTGCCCCATATACCAGAAAAAATGGCGTATAGCCAGTTGACCGATTCGGCGTGGTCCTTAAACCCCATAGTACTGATGGTATCTCATCTATCCAGCACCCCGGAGTCTTTACCAGAGGTTCTATTAACCGGCTTTTATCCCAGCTAATACCAAAGCATTTGATCTTTCCACCTGTCCATTGGACTCTGGGTGTGCCACTGAGGCTATGTCTAACCGGATCCCCTTATCCATGCAGAATCGGGCAAACTCTCCCACAGCAAAGTTCGTGCCATTATCCGAGATGATGCTATGGGGGTAACCGTATCTCAAAATGATTTCTTTCAGGAAAGTTACAGCCGAATGACCATCCACTTTCCGGATCGGTTTCACCTCTATCCACTTGGTGAACTTATCCACCATCACCAACATATGTGTCATGTTACCCCTAGCCGGCTTGAATTCTCCCACCATATCCAAACACCACACAGCAAACGGCCAAGTGATAGGAATTGTTTTGAGCGCCGATGCGGGTAGGTGTGTCTGCTTGGCAAACCTTTGGCATCCTTCACATTTTCGGACTATGTCCTCTGCATCTGCATGAGCAGTGGGCCAGTAAAACCCATGCCGGAATACTTTAGCCACCAGGGCTCTTGTACTGCAATGATGCCCACATTCTCCTTGATGTATCTCCAGGAGCATCTCCTTGCCCTCGGCTGGCTCCACGCAACGTTGTAGCACCTCGGTTGCACTCCTTTTGTATAACTCCTTATTTATGATGGTGTAACCCTTGGACCTCCTCTGCACTCGCCTAGCTTCGGTTTCATCATTTGGCAAACTCCCCTCCGACATGAATTCATGATTTCTTCAGCCCATTCCGGTACTGGATGCAAAGGGAATAAGTGCTCATCTATTTCCACTGGTTCGGCCGCCATTATCTCTTCTATCAGTCTCTGCCCATTCCCTAAGATTCGGTTAGCACCATCTTCCTCTCTTCCCCTTCCCTAAGATTTGGGTAGCATTCCCCGAGTCTCGGTGCGCAGTCCCCGAGTCTCGCCATGCAGTCCCCGGGTCTTCCCAAATGTACCCGACATCAACATTCATAGGAACAGCTTCAGATTCTTGCTTTGGGATAAAAATTGACTCGGAATCAGGTGAAGGTTTGATTGAAGGGATCCTTAGGTGATTCAAGGATATCCCGGGTGGGATTGCATCCCTAGACGACCCCAGTTTTGACAGGATATCAGCAGCTTCATTCTCCAGCCGGGTATGTGCTTGTACTCGCAGCCTTCAAAAAATCCTGAAATTTTCTGGACATGAAATCGATATAGTGCCATATTGGCATCAAGGGCATCCCAATTTCCAGAAGATTGCTGCACCACTAAATCTGAATCACCAAAACATTCTATCCGGCGGATGCCGATGTCCTTAGCCACATTAAGCCCATGGATCAGTGCCTCATATTCGGCCACATTGTTTGATGCTGAGAAATGAATCTGCAACACATATCGCAACTGATCTTGCTTCGGTGATGTGAGTACTATCCCAGCACCTAGTCCGATTTTGGTTTTGGAGCCATCAAAGTGCAACTTCCAGTAATTGTAATCCGGCTTGGGTGGCTCATACTGCATCTCGGCCCAGTCACAAAGGAAATCCGGTAAAGCCTGAGACTTGATAGCATCTCTTCTTTCATAATGCGGGGTGTAAGGAGACACTTCTATTGCCCATTTGGCAACTCGGCCAGTCGCATCTTTGCACCCAATGATCTCCGAGATTGGGCTTCGCATACTACGGTGATCGGGTGCTCCTGGAAGTAATGTTTCAACTTCTTGGCCGCCAGGTATACACCATATGTCATCTTCTGGTAGTGAGGATAATTCTGCTTCGAGGTCGAGATCACCTCGCTTAAATAGTATACCGGTCTCTGCACGGATTTACCCTCCTCTTCTCGCTCTACCACTATCACCACACTTACGACCCGGTTAGTGGCCGCAATGTAAAGTAGCATTGGCTCATTCGGCAAAGGTGATGCCAGAATTGGTGCAGTGGACAACATCTTTTTTAATTCATTGAAAGCCGAGTCTGCCTGCGGGGTCCACGTGAACCCGGTGCTCTTTTTCATCAATTGATACAAGGGTAAGGCTTTTTCTCCTAGCCGACTCACAAACCGACTCAGCGAGGCTAGACACCCGGTAAATTTTGTACATCTTTTAGACATTTAGGCAATTTCATGTTTTCTATGGCTCGGATCTTAGCCGGATTTACTTCAATACCTCGGCTCGATACAAGGAAGCCGAGCAACTTTCCAGCCGGGACACCAAAGGTGCATTTATCCGGATTCAATTTTAACCGATACTTTCTCAAGTTCACAAATGTTTCCTCGAGATCCTCGAGGAGAGTGCGTTTTTCTTTAGTTTTGATAACAATATCATCGACATACACTTGCACATTTTTGCCCATTTGAGAATGTAAGCATTTCTGCATACATCTCTGATAAGTTGCACCGGCATTTCTCAAACCGAAACACATGACACGATAGCAATACGCCCCATACGGGGTAATAAAAGCAGTCTTTATTTGATCTTTGGGGTTCAGTGGTATCTGGTGAAAACCAGAGTACGCATCAATAAAAGACAACAACTCACACCCAGCAGTAGAATCGATCACTTGATCAATCCGAGGTAAAGGAAAGGATCCTTCGGGCACGCCTTGTTCAGGTTGGTGAAGTCGATGCACATACGCCACACCTTGACCACCGCTGGTTCGTCCTTCTTCTTCTCTACCAGAACCGGATTGGATATCCAGTCTGGATGCAACACCTCCATAATGAATCCGGCTGCAAGTAGCTTAGCCAGCTCATCAAGCACCACTTTTCTTCGATCGTCTGAAAGACGACGAGTCGGTTGCCTCACCGGCTTCACATCCGGCCGACAAATAAAGAGTGCTCTGCCAACTCCCTCGGAACACCAGGCAGGTCCTTAGCCGACCATGCAAAGATATCCCGATTCTCACGGAGGAAGTGACAGAGCGCGCTTTCCTATTTCTCGCCCAATCCGGCCCAATGATGGCCATGCGCTCCGGATTCTCCGGGTCAATGGGGATCCTCTTTGTCTCCTTGGGCACCTCAAAAGTTGCACCTGCATCCGGATTGGTCATGGCCAGGACGCCGAGCTGAGCTGACTTCGCCATCGCTACTACTTCATGCATCTTGCTCTTCTCAGCTTGGATCACCAACGACTCGGCTAAGGTGGAACCAACCGTAGCACACTGTATGGCCTTCTTGTAATCTCCCGCAACGTGATGATTCCATTCGGGCCAGGCATCTTCATTTTGAGGTAAGCAACATGAGTGGAAATCATGAACTTGGCTAATGCCGGCCTGCCGAGCAGAGCATGGTATGGGCTCTCCAAGTCTACCACCTCGAATTCTAGACTCTCAAGTCTGTGATTGTCCTTGGTACCAAATAGCACATCTACCCATATCTTACCCATTGGGGAACAAGACACCCCGGGTACTATACCATGGAAGGTACAACTGCTCTGCTGCAACTGATTCGGCGAATAACCCAATTTGACCATTGTGTCCCGATACATGATGTTTATAGCGCTGCCATTGTCAACCAAGACTCGAGTGAATTTCACATTGATCTTTGGTCCAACCAAAGTCGGATCCACCACCAGTGCGTAGTTTCCTGGGCTTGGCATAACCCTAGGATTATCAGCCCTGCTCCAAGTGATCTCCTGCTCGGACCAGTTCAGGTATTTTGGTACTGCTGGTGTGACTGCATTCACCTCCTTCGCCCTTCGCAGCTGACTTTTCTTGTCAGTTGGCTCGGTCACAAAAACCACATAACTTTGATGAGCTCCTTGTAATCATTTCCGGGGTATCCACCTTGCCGACTCGGACCAGCATTGTTGTTGTTGCCTCCCATATTTACCAGTTAACCGGCTTTGTGGCTGCCGGCCTTGGAGCTCCTTCGTTCACCGGGGTTGCATTGGCTCCGGATAAAGGCGTATTTGGCCTGAAATTCGGTCTAGGAGCACCTCTCTGAGGTGGCCCTCTCTGACCTTCTGCCTGGATGCGATGATGCCAGCTACAATTCCGAGTTGAATGATTGGCCGGCTTGCGTGGGTCTGTTGTGTGATAACGGCAAGGCCCATCTATCATTGCCTCAAAAGTTAGAGGTGGACTCGGTCCATCCCACACTTTCTTTGCCCAGGCACCTTGATTCGGCCTCCAAGCTGGACCCTCATTTTTTGGTCTCTGGCTATCAGGATGATCCATATTTACTGCTGCAACCTGGTCTGAGCCGTATCTGTAATCCGGATCCTCCTTTTATAACCGAACTCATGTCGGTCATTGGGCCTCAATGGTCCAGTTCGGTTATTAACCGGTTGCCTCCTGCTTGTTCCCACCACATCCAACGCTGGCTGCGTCGGATCGCCAAGAGCATATGTATCTGCTATCCGGATCATTTCCGCTAGGGTCTTTGGCATATCCCTCTGGAGCTTCTGCCAAAGCGGGGTGCCATGTCGGCAACCCTGCGCGAACCAAGAAATGGCCTGCTCCTCCACGACACCTTCACAAGAATTGCGAATGTTGCTCCACCGAGTCAAAAATTCTCGGTCTGTCTCCCGCTCTTCCTGCCTGCACGCAGACAAGAGCTGAGGTCGGTTTGGCCTCTTGTAAGTGCTGGAGAAGTTGCTGTAAAATGCCTGCTCCAAATCCATCCAAGAGTTGATACTACCCTCTGGTAAGTTATTCAGCCAAATCCGGGCTGGCCCTTCCAACATATGCGGGAGATACCGGACCGCCCATCGGCGATTGCCCCCAATGTGCACCGAGGATACATAGTCTATCAGCCAATCCTGCGGCTTAGTGCTGCCATTATACGGCTTTGTGATTCGGCCAAGCTGAAACAACGGCACATTCGGCTCGTTCATGATCTAGGCCCAAAGCACGGAGGACCTGGTGGGCCTTGCTCTTCCAGCCTCTCGGACTGTAAATCCTATCCAACCTGAGACGCTGATCATCCGGAGCCAACGTCCGAGGTCCCAGTCTGGATGCAAGTGCATTGTCATACGTTTGGTATCCGGCTCGCGCCATAGCCGAATTACCATCATCATAGCGGTAGCCCGCCTGGCCACCACCTTGCTGCTGCGCTTGCACCATTACTTGCTGCTCCTGCCGGGGTTGATTCTGCCCGGAGGACGAGGTGGTTGACCTCGGCCAGCCGAATTACCCCTTCCGGCCCCGGATTGCCTTGACCGCCATTGTTTCTGCTCTGGCCACCTCTTCCTTGAGCAGCTAGCTGCTTGCCGGCATACTCAGCATCATAGGCCTGCAGCTGTTTGCTCTTGCCCGAATTCACACTTTGAGCCCGGTCAGCTCCGACATGCGGGGATGACGCTTGCCCCTTGGACCTCTGGCTAACCGCCTTAGCCGACACCACTACCCGAGAACCACCAGCATCCGGATTAGCCTTCCGGTAAGCCTCATTCTGCCGGTTACACACATCAACCAGCTCATTGACCCTTTCTGCCTGCTTGCGCCAAGCATCCCCGGTTAGTGTGGTCAACTCGGCTCGCGCTGCCGCTGCAGCCCTAAGATTTTTGGCCGGGGAGCTATACACCGGCTTGCCTGTACCCGATCTATGACTAGTAGCCTTACTTGAGCTCGATCTTGCGGCTCTAGCTAACTCGTCATTGAGGTCCTTACCCCTGTTACGCAAGTCTGCTTTCTTGCGCGGGTGAGGCGCTACCGGAGTGAAACCATCGGTAATACCATTGGCAGCATTATATTCTCTCATATCTCTATCAAATGCTTGCCTAGACTCTACCACCAACCGGGCTTCTCTTTGCAACCTCAGGCGCTCTGCCTCTAACTGAGCTATAGTAAGCTCTACATTTGCCCCAGGTGCCACTGGCCGAGCTAACTTTTCCAGGACATCCTCCAAGGGAGCCTCCCTACTTGACATGCCAAGTGGACCAACCGGATCTGGTTTCTCCTTTGGGAACTTTGCCGTCCGAGTCGGCTTGTCAACCGGATCGGTTGGCGTAACAGCTCCTCGGGTATGCTATTGCCGGCATCTCCTTTGCCAGCTCCAGCACTTGCTCCGGTCATCATCACTTCCACGCTACTCCCGGGGCGAGCGCTACGCTGTCCGAGAGCTGCGCGGAAAGAAGGAGGGTCCTCGGCCACGAGCACCTGCGCCGGGTACTCGCGAACAGCCTCGACAGCAACATAGGTGACGAAGCTACCGAGCATCATCAGGAAGCCATGCTCGGGGAAAGGCTTGCCGGCGAAACACCCTGCATTGTCGCTGACGAAGGTGAACTCGCCGATCTTGGCGATAAGCCAGAAAGAACACGCTCGCCTGAGCCCGTCCGGATGTAAACTCCCTCCAACGCCTCAATCTGCCCCACGGTGGGCGCCAACTGTCGTGGTGGGATCACGGCAGATGCCATAGGTATGGCTAAGATGGGGCCGAAAGTGCGTTGGGGGAACCGGGGAGGGTTTATGCACTCAAGAAGTGCACAAGCAAGAACACACAAGAAACCGCAAGAACATGAACAAGAAACAAAGAAAGCAAGAACACAAAGCACACCACGATGTACCCTGCTTCGGGGCCCTCTTGTGGAGGTAACACCCCTACTGCAGCACTAGCCTACTCTCTTTATATCTCAATAGTGACAAGTACAGTGCGCTCCTTGAGCTGTATGAAGCAACAATGGTGAGAGCTCACGATGAAGAAGAAGCTACCGAGGGGGGAAAATGAGCTCTAGGGTTCGTCCCTTCGCACTGGAGGATGTGCTGGTCTACTTATACACTAACCGGATTACCTTTTTGCCCCTGGCCGGAGATGATAATGGCATGGACAAGAGGAACAGGACAAGCCCTGGCTACTGTCACTCAGTCCAGCTCATCGTCAGTTCAACAGCGGTCTATTTTTCCTCTTTGAGCTTAAGCCAGCGTAGCCGATCAGAGCCTAGGCCACCGCCCTTTCCCGAATTAGCCAAGTCAGCGCCTAGGGCCTTGTGACCCGGAAAACCCGTGGCTCGACCTGGCTGTCTTCCGAGCCTCGGGCAGGAGGCATGCAGGACTCGTGAACTTACTGACATTACTCGGTCTTTGTGCATTATCCGATATCACAGGTAAACCGGATTCTTCCAGGCAACCCGGCTAGCTGAGCCGGATCTCTTTCAGGCAACACGGCTAGCCGAGCCGGATCTCTTTCAGGCAAGCTGGCTAGCTGAGCCGGACCTCTTCCTCTGATCCGGCTAGACTTTGCCTGATCCCCTCTGGCGTCTCCCTGCACCTAAACAAGAGTGAGTACTAACCGACTCTCTCCACCGATCCGGTCGAAGAGATCCGGCTCGAGTGACCCGGCTTGAGTTTCCTTTCCGCCTTTATGCCCTACCCGGGGGCAGCCCCCCGACAGCATTCCCCAAATATGTTCTCATATATCTCTTTGGGAAACCAATTGCTTCAAGCTACTCCTTGGAGTTGCTTTGCATTATTGCGTGATTTTTGAAGCTATCAAGAATTTCTATCTATCTAAGCATGGCTTTTAATTCCTATCCTTTGCTATATGCTTATGTTTTGTGAATATGATCTTGAATATATCTTTGCAATCCACCACCGAGAAATATCTCCATACATTATTTGTCTTGACAAGTGATAATCATATTTGTGGTAAATATATTGATCATATTCACGTTGGCTCTTGCTTTGAAATTGCCTTATTTGATTGCCAGGGATTTGTTTTGATATAACTCTCATTTGTCTTCCTCGTATCTTTTGGATCCTCTATTGCTCTACTTAAAATTTGTTTTGTGCTTTCTTGAGTTGGGAAAAGCAATGAACCAATTCTTGTGCATTGACATTCAAAAGTCAGACTTCTTGATAATGCACTATTCTTTGGGAAGCTATCCTACTTTGAGTAAAACACCGTTCTTTAAATTGGTATTGCAATTTCTTGCCCTTCTTGAACATGACTAGTGTTTGAATATATATATAGAGAGAGAGTGATGATCCCATTTGTGTGCATTTTGTATTCAAATGCAAAATCTTAAATAATGCACACATCTTGGGGGAGCAATTCTATAGGCTTTTTGAACATTAGTTGTCTTCATTTGATATTTGATCCCGATGACGTGTCTCCTTGGGAGACAAACATTTTTCGTCTTGGTACTTGTGCCATCATGAAAAGTGTAGAGGGTTTGGTTTATTCCTTGATGATATTTTCATCATTTGGTATCTTGATTTCATTGGTATATTTTCAAAGTGGTATCTTCACTCATGTGTTGATTTGGGTATTTGATATAATTTGGACACTTTATTTTCTTGTCACACTTGTGTGTGGTTTGTTGGTTTACTTGGTGTTTTGTCTAAATTATATCTTATTTGGTTCTTGAAAGTCATGTGCATGCATATTTATTATATGTATATCTTTTGGCATGCTTACTTTCGTTGATCTAATATATAGGATAAACTTCATCAAATCCTAAATGACTAAGATGTGCATGAAATTCAATTTCATATCTATATGCACATAGTTATGTGGAGTTTGTCTTATGCATTCTAGTTGCTCTAACTACTTTGGACCCAATGAGTTTGGGCACCATTTTGTACTTGAATTTGTTTTAGGTACATTTGGAGATGCATTGGAAGCTTGTCTCATCTACAAGGAAGGTTTTGTCACCATGTGCTTATTGGAGCCAAGCTTGGATGATCATGAGCTCCTATCTTCTACATCACCAATGCTATCTCGGTAACAAGTATCTACCTCATGCATACTTTTCTAGCTCTCAACCTTGTGTAGGTTGCTTTATGGCATGAATCTCTTTGGTTGTAATTCTTTTGATTCTTGCAAAACGTCTTTATTGCAAATGTGAGTAAGCCGGGATGATTACATATAAGGGGACTATATATTCATTTCCATGATTCATCGATCCCATTTATGTCAATCTAGCACTTTCTACTTGAAGTCTCTCATGTGCAACTTTGATGTTTCTTCAAAATCATTTGCCTTTCGTGATACTTGTTATCTTACTCGGAGCATCCCGTTTATCACCTTTATCCTTTGTGGATAGTTTTTGATGCTATGATGAGTATGTGTTGGAAGTTCATCTATATCCCTTTAAGATAAAATTGAGCTTTGTGCTATGCTTTTAAGCAAAGATCTTATTGGTGTATTTATGACTTCCTCTTGGATATCATGACCTTTACCTTTGTACCTATATTGTGTGTACATGTTTATTTGTGGACTTATATCTTCGTGATTGGTGTCTACTTAGAAACTTATACACATAAGAATAGTTACATCTTTATTTGGTATTCCAATTCTTTAGTGACCACCCCTTTGCTTTTGTTTCTTTGGTGGTTTCTAATTAAAGGCACAAGCTTTATTTTCATGTGTTATGCTTTTCGAATTTTAATAAGCTTGTGGAGCTATTTGCTATATCTCCTATGGTGTGTGGGTATGGGAAAGACATGATATGCACTATGTGCAACTCCTTTTGAAAGACTATGTTGATGCTTTGGCTCATCCTTGTATTTGTCTCCTAAAATATATTTTTTAACTCACACCCATCCTTTTAGTTGCCGCTCCTTGCTCATGTTACAAAACATCTTATTTGTTGCAAGTTGTTTTGCCTCTTTTCACATTTATATTCTCTTGCATGTGCTTGTGTTCGAATTTTTCTAAGAGGGAGTGAGGATTCCATGTTGTGCACACTATATTGAAATACAAATCCTATTTGTGCACGTACCTTGGGGAGTTCCCTCTTGATCCTTAGAACACTTTTTGGATCCTTTTAATTGCTTGCTTCTTTCGTTGAAGTATCTTTCCATTTGATATTCTTTTGCAGTCTTTGGATCCTCAATATAGTTTGATCTCCTTTCCAACTATTCGTTATTGGATATGTGCATTTGATTTCACTCATATTATGAGAAATGCACACATTATGGGGGAACTCTTACTATATTGGCCTTCTAAATTTTTCCTCCCATTTTCGGCAATCGATGCCATTGGGGGAGAAGTTTAGAGGGTTTAAGAGTTTTTGGTTTTATGCTTTAGTTTCGTTCTCAAGCATTTGCCTTTCTTGCTCATGCATCCTTTCTCCTTGTGTTGCATGGTTGCTTAATTCATTATATAAACCCTCGTAAAAGGGATTGTCATCAATTACCAAAATGGGGGAGATTGAAAGTGCATGTGTTGCCCCATGTGTGGTTTTGGTAATTAATGACAATCCTTGTGGACTAATGTTTGCATTGAGATATACTTGTAGATCTTATCCATAGGAAATGATTGGAGTTCATGTGTTGGACTCTAGAAGATGACATGATGACCAATGCTCTATTCAAGGGTTTATATGAAGAATGGTCATGTGTAGAGTTGAGCTTATTGCAAGTATGGCTTGGAAAAGAAGATTGAGTGAAAATCATGTTTAACCTCAAGCCTTCATACATATCAAGAGAAGAAGATGAAGCGCAAGCTTAATATGATGCATCTCGAAGATATCATTTGATTGAATCTTGCAAAGGAGACATGAAGACGGAGCTTAGCGAGACCCTCCCATAATGGTATATGGGGGAGCATTTGGAGAAGTCTTCATCAAGCATGTGCTAGCAAGCACAATCAAGAAAGGTGTTCCAACTTGAGAGAGTCAAGATCGTCATCATCGAGCTCAAGTGGAATGCGCAAGGCAAAGGTATGATCTTGATAGGTTTTCTATTTTACCGGTCTCATGTTGTTAGTGGGAGACCGGGTTTTAGGATAGACGGCGTACTGTCAAGAGGGGCTCTCAAGTGAGTAACTTGATCGCATCTTTGTGGAGAGCTCAAACCTTTGCATACTTGGCATTTCATCTTTCTTGGTTCTTATTTGGTTTTCTCCTTGTTGGGTTTTGGTGCTTATTGTGATCTTCACGACAAGCCCAAGTTCACCGAAAACGAATTTCGTATGAAAAACTTGTTGCGTTTTCGGTTTTGGAGGTTTGCCGATCATTCCTTTTTAGAGAGGTTTTACCTTTCTCCATTTGGTTTTATCTTTTATTATTGGACTATGATGTTTCTCTGCATGATCTTGTAAAGCTCTTCGTTGCGATTCCAACGAGCCCGAGAACATCGAAAACGGAGTCCGGATGATCAAGATATCGTCGTTTTCGTGTGCAGTTTTCTGAGGGGCCGAAGTTACGGTTTGGCCGGAAATTCCGGCCATCCGGAAGTTCCGGGCAAATTTCCGGCCAAAGTTCCGGCCGAGTGCAGAACCGTTTTTTAGTCGCTTTTCTGGGGGTCCAAAAGTTCTTGGCCGGAAGTTCCGGCCATGGACCGGAAGTTCCGGCCCAAGTGAATCTGCGCGAAAAGTGTTGCAACGGCTAGTTTTTCTGGAGGGGTATAAATACCCCTCCACCTACCTCCAGCCAAGGAGCTCGCCCAGTTTTCTCTCTCCTCCATTGTTGCAAGCTCATTTCTTCGATTACTCCCATTTCCTCCACCCAAACTTGTTGATCTTTGGAGGATTGAAGGAGGAGACCTAGACCTACATTTCCACCAAACCATATCTCCTCTAAGTGAGGGGAACCCTTTCGATCTAGGTCTTGGAGTTCCATTTGTTGTGTTCTTCTTTGTTCTTCCTCTCTTCTCCCCCCATAAGCATTAGTTGCTTGTGGTGGGATTTGAGAGTGAAGGATTTGAGCACTTGTGCTCTTGCCTTTTGCATTTGGTGCATCGATGTGCTCTCCACGAGGATTCGTGGAAGTTGAAATCTTGTGAACTTGTTATTCTTGGGTCTTCAGGCCCTAGACGCCTTTGTGGTGGTTGGACCCTTGTGTGGTCAATTGAAGCCGTTCGGGAGCCCCCAATCCAATTGTGGGTTGTGCCTCGGATTGTTGTTGAAAGCCGTTCGGGAGCCCCCAATCCCTTTGTGGGTTGTGCCCCGGATTGTTGTTGAAAGGCTCCGGATTCTGCCTCGAAGGAATACCGATAGTGGAAGGTGAACCAAACCTTTGTGGTGCGGTTCATCGGAGAAGAGGGTGAAACCTTTGTGGTTGTTGAACCGTTGTGTCGGTTCACACCTCTCCAACGAGACGTACTCCCTTTCAAGGAGGAACTCGGGAATACATCCTCGTCTCCGCGTGCTTCGGTTATTTCTATACCCGAGTTTTTTACTTATGCTTTTTACATTGTGATAGCCCTCGTGCTTGAAGTATTCTATATTGCTATCACCTTGTTGCTTGTCTTGCTTAGCATAAGTTGTTGGTGCACATAGGTAAGCCTAGTTTATTTAGGTTGTGGGCTTGTTAATTTAAGCACCTAGTTTTATTCCGCAATTAGTAAGCCTAAACCGGAAAAGTTTTAATCGCCTATTCACCCCCCCCCCCTCTAGGCGACATCATTGTCCTTTCAGAGAGGCGAGGTGAGAAGTGTTGTGTGGAGAGGAGAGGCATGCTAGGCGCCATTTTAAAGCCGGCGGGGAGTGGAGGAGGTCGGTGGCCGCATTGACGCCGCCACCGGTACGTCTGCCACGCACATTGACGACAACGACGCGTGCGCGTGATACCCACAAGTATAGGGGATCGCTGAAGTCTTCGTTGGGAAGTATTACCCAAATTTATAGTTCGACTCGATGGGAACACAAGAATATCAATAAGACCTTTGCAATTGAGGCGTCACTCTCAACCACACCTGTATATCAATAACTTGCAGCAGTAATAGTGATGGCAGTAGTATGATTCAAGTAACAAGCAGAACAGTAGCAGTGAACAAGTGTTTCCCAGTTTTCACCGGAAAAGTGAAAGTGTAACTCAGAGATTTAAAACGTAAGCATGAGGTGATAGCGGGGTGTTGCAAGAATGAGATTGATCATATAATAAGAAACAAATAACAATGGGACCCATCTCTAACTCCGATATATGTAGGTATGTGTTCCATATTTAGTTGTGCGTACTAACCAAGAGAATTTCCACAACATCTATTGTCCAACCTGCCCATTTCACCGGGGCCAACTTGGAACTACATGTAATTAAAGTCTACCCTTTCGAATAGACCGGAACAATGCATTAACACTTCATGAACACATAGAATCCTCAAACTAAAACATCTCCCCCTTGTTTTCCCTATACGTCACGTTTAGGGTTCGCAGGTTCAACATAATAGCAGGTGATACACTTTGCAGATAAATACCAAACTCAAATATATGATGGGGCAATATAAGTTCAGTACTGAAATCATGCCACTCGGGCCCTAGTAGCAAGCATTAAACATAGCAAGAGTGCATCAACACAATACAAAAGTATCCTCAAGATAAAACCCTAAAATCCCGAACAACGGGTAGCATTACAAGATCAATCTCATCCAATCCCCATCCACCTCACATGCCTACAGCGGACTACTCACACATGGTGATGGTGAAGGGGCTCATGGTCGATGGAGATGAAAGCGGTGATGAAGGCGGTGAAGACGGCCTCCGGATCCCTCCACCGGAGGAGAAATCCTGGATCAATCTGTCCCCGAAACGAAGATCGTGATGGTGGCGGCGTTCTGTTTCGCGAAAACTCCCCCTTCTAGGGCACGCACTTTTCTGTATATATGAGGGGGTACGTCGAAGACCGAAGGCGAGGCGGTGCCCGAGGCCCGTTTGGGTGGGGCCCACGTGGCCAGGTACAGGGGCCGCGTGGGACCCCCCTTTTGGCCCTCGAGCGCTTCTGTAGCACCCTTGCCTAAAAAGCATAGGTACTTTGCGAAATATACAAGCCCTGGATCAATAGGCTAGTACTCACCAACAGAATTGTAATATCATGTATTAATGTCAAAAGATTATTACAACGCGAGTACGATATGATCCATAAAATATTTATTACAACTGCGCATAGCCAAAGGCTAGCTTGAAACAATAAATAGTTCAACATTTATTCAGAGTTCACACGCATTATAAATAACACGGAGCTTCATCATCTCCATGTGCCACTGGCGAACATGTTGGTTGTAAGCTCGAAGACAGACGACGTCACTCTTGATCGGACGAACCTGCAACATGTAAGTTGCAGCCCAAAATGTTTGGGTCAGATGCCGTGCGACTGGCTGGCAAGTGAATACTAGTGGAATATAAAATGGCGAGACTATTGCTACATGCTTATATGGCTGGTGGAGTTCAAGGCTATTGCATAAAGCCAATTTTGTCCTACTTTTCATAAAGTATTTTCTTTCTCTAAAATTAATATGAGACACAACCCTGGAACGCATCCAGTGTCTCATTTACCCGAGTTCACCCATCAAATTTTATTATGAAATTGGAATGATGAGATTCTCCATACACTACCATGTTCGAAGACACGTATTGTCCGTAACCGGGGACACGGCTAAGATCTTAGTTTGACACACTCTGCAGAGCTTGTGCACTTTCACCACTAGACTCGATCAACCCAAACTATCCTTTACACTCATTTTGTGATAAGGAAAAGAAGAAGATCGAGACGAGACTTTTCAGAAGTGTTTCCCCGTGGTACTACTAGCGAGATCACCGCCCAACTAACCCGCTACATCTTCAGATCTCACTGACCCAGGTCCACACAACATACTCCGTCAAGACAGAGCCCATATGACTAATGGTTGCACGTTCGGCAACAAACACAGAGCGACTTTAAATCTCGAAACCCTGGGTGGCAATCCACAATTGAGCGTAAACAAGACAGCCATAGAAATGACCCATGAATAGCCACTCCACTCACATCACCCTCTATCAAACCAATCCACCCAGGCGGTAAATTAATTTAGTTGAGTTTTCACTTAACACGTCTACAATAAAACAATCATTTTTGCAGCATGTATTTCCACTAAATGTTAATAGGTCACTAACAAGGTGGTCATATGGCTATCCTAAAAGGTTTGCATAGCATAAAATAATATAGTAGTACCTATCATGCATACTACAAAAAAATCTACAAATGCAATAATTATAAAAATAGTAGGTCATTCATGCTTTTGCAAGATATTCACTTGCCTTCGTAGTCGTTCGTGTTGGCGCAGCACTCACAATACGTTCTGCACTCTTCACAATCTATTCAAACAATAAGCACAAAATCAAAACAACATACAAATGACATTACAAAAATATGTATGCATGATAAAATGCAAAGGCGGCACATCTTTAATCAAGCAATAAGTAATATATTTGATTCTCTGATATGAACTATATGCATGATGCTCATGACCAATTTTTATTATGTTTAGCAAAATCAAACAAATTTGATTAGCTAAATACTAGTTTTTAAACATCTGTAAATAACGCTAAAAAGCATGATGCGAAAGTGAAAACTTTTGTGCCCACTGTATTCTACATAAATTTCTGAGAAATTTGATATAAAGAACACTATTTTTGGACAAGTAAAACTTAAGATATGGATTTTACAAGTTTGGGTTATTTTCTGGAAAAAAAACAAAACGTCCGGGCTGGCTGGATGGCGCAGTGGTGCTGATCGCGTAGCTGCCGGTGGTGCACTGGTGCTCACCGTTGACGGCGGCAGCAGCTCGGTCGTGGTCGTCGGCGGTGTTCTGGCGGTGCTCCTGTTCGGTGAAGACTTCCAACAAGCGGCAGCGGTCACGGCTGTGTCGACGATGTGCTTGGTGACGACTCCCGTGGCTCCAATCGACAGCGGCGATTCGGACAAGACTTAGCCTAGAGGCATGGTCATGTCCTGGAGATAGGAAACAATTAGGAGAGCATACTGGTAAAAGGAATCGATGAAAAGATCACTGTACGCGCCGTACCATTCCGATGAACTCGAGAAGATCCAAAAGAAGACGGCGATGGCACGGGATACACAGAGATCCTCTCGAGAAACTTTGTGTAGCAAAATGGTGGAGGGAGATAAGGGGCGCAAAGTGACGCGGTCGGTTCACCTTTGTATTATCTGAGTAGGGAGATCGGAAATTGAATGCCGACAGGTGGCATTCGGTTCACCGTGTAAATTTGTATGATTTAGACATTGAATTGAAAAATAAATTTTCTCATGAGACGTCCATCAAATTCTGGGTAACTCTCTTATTGAAAATGAGAGGAAACGGTCTGTAAATTGATGGGGGAAATGAAGAAGTGGTAACCGTCCATGGCTGTCACGAGTTCGAGCTCGTGTACGTGCTCGTGCAGGAAGACGACCAGAAAAGGGTCGGTCTAGTTGGGCCAAGAGTCGGCCCAGTATGGGTCGTTTCTTCTTTTCTTTTTTTTTCTTTTTTTAAACACAACATTTTCAAATAATGATTAAATGCAACAAAAAAAATATGATGAGGAATGAATGCATGCATGCTTTTATAATTTTGAAATTTTGGGATGTTACAAACCTAACCCCCTTAAGATGAATCTCGTCCTCGAGATTCGGATTGGTTAGCAAAAAGGTGTGGGTGGTCTTCTCGAAGATCTTCCTCCCGTTCCCACGTTGCTTCTTCATCCGTATGATGATTCCATTGGACTTTGCAAAGCTTGATGGTCTTGGTACGAGTAATTCTGTCAGCTGTCTCCAATATTTTGATTGGTTTCTCCTCGTAAGTCAAATCACTTTGCAGTTGAACCTCTTATAGTGGAACCGTATCTCGTAGCGGCGTCTCGGCCATTTCTGGATGACATTTCTTCAGCTGACTAACATGGAATACGTTGTGTACTGCTGAGAGCGCCTCTGGTAGTTCCAGCTCATAAGCCACCTCTCCTTTACGAGAGAGGATCTTGTATGGCCCAATGAATCGCGGTGCCAATTTACCTTTAATTCCAAACCTCTTCACACCACGTAATGGTGAGACTCTAAGATAGGCTCTATCTCCTACCTCATATGTGACCTCTCTTCGTTTGGAATCTGCATAACTCTTCTGCCTTGATTGAGCAATTTTCAGTTTGTCTTTGATCAGTCTGACCTTTTCTTCGGCTTCTTGAATTATGTCTGGTCCGAACAGACTACGTTTTCCTACACCGCTCCATAGTAACGGTGTAGTGCATTTCCTTCCATACAAAGCTTCAAACGGTGCCATCTCTATACTTGACTGATAACTGTTGTTATATGAAAACTCTGCATACGGCAGATTATCATCCCAACTAGAATTGTAGTCCAACGCACAAGCCCTCAGCATGTCCTCCAAAATTTGGTTCACTCTCTCTGTTTGCCCATCAGTCTGTGGATGAAAAGTTGTACTAAATTCCAGTCTTGTTCCCAAAGATGCATGTAACTGTCTCCAGAAATGTGAAGTAAACTGGGTACCCCTATCAGACACGATACTCTTGGGAACACCATGTAAACATATTATTCTTTTTCATGTAAATTTCAGCTAGTTTTGCACTAGAATAAGTAGTTTTCACTGGCACAAAATGAGCTACTTTCGTCAGACGATCCACTATAACCCAAATTGAATCATATCCCGATTTTATTCGAGGTAGTCCTGTGATGAAGTCCATTCCAATCTGCTCCCACTTCCATTCCGGCACAGGTAAAGGCTGTAGTAATCCTGCTGGTTTCTGGTGTTCTGCCTTCACTCGACTACACACATCACACTTTGCAATGTATTCAGCGATATCCCTCTTCAGGTTATTCCACCAGAATCTCTCCTTTACATCCATATACATCTTGGTGTTACCCGGATGTATGGAATAAGGCGAATCATGTGCCTCCTATAAGATCAATTTCCTAAGGGCTTCATCTTGCGGCACGCAAATTCGCTTCTCAAACCAGACAGTACCTTGGTCATCTACACGAAAACCTTTGGCCTTGCCTTCATTCAGATTCGTCTTGATTTCCTCCATCAGTTTATCTCCCTTCTGAGCTTCTCGGATTTTATCCAGCAACATCGGTTGCACCTGTAATGATGCTAGGAATCCTTCAGATACCACTTCCAGTCTAAGGTCCTTAAACCCCTTACATAAATCTTCTGGCAGCTCTCCTGCGGTTAGTCCATTCACATAGACTTTGCGGCTTAACGCATTAGCAACTACATTAGCTTTTCCAGGATGATATTGTAGACTGAGATCATAGTCTTTAATGAGTTCTAACCATATCCTCTGTCTCATGTTCAACTCCTTCGGAGTAAAAATATATTTCAGACTTTTATGGTCCGTGAATACCTCACAACGTTTGCCCATAAGATAAGGTCTCCATGTCTTCAACACGTGCACCACTGAGGCTAACTCCAAGTCGTGTGTTGGGTAATTGATTTCATGTTTCTTGAGTTGTCTGGAAGCATAAGACACCACTTTGCCTCCTTGCATCAACACGCTTCCCAAACCATGACCCGAAGCGTCACAATAAACTTGGAAGTCCCTCTCTATATCAGGTAAACACAATACTGGGGCTGAAACTAACCGTTTCTTCAGTTCTTGGAAACTAAACTCACATGCTTCAGTCCAGTCAAACTTTTTCCCTTTTTGCAACAACATGGTCATTAGTCTGGCAATTTTAGAGAAATTCTCAATGAACCTCCGATAGTATCCTGCCAATCCTAGGAAACTATGGATTTCTCCCACATTCTTTGGTGATTCCCACTTAGTCACCGCCGACACTTTCTCGGGGTCCACTGCAATTCCATTCTTAGACACTACGTGTCCTAGGAATCCAACTTCTTCTAGCCAAAATTCACATTTGCTAAATTTGGCATATAATTTATGCTCTCTAAGCCTCTGTAATATCAGATGCAAATGTTCTTCATGCTCCTTGTGGCTTTTGGAATATACTAGTATGTCGTCAATGAATACAACGACAAACTTATCCAGAAAATCAATGAAAACTTTGTTCATCATATTCATAAAATAAGCAGGTGCATTGGTCAAACCAAATGGCATTACAGTATACTCATAGAGACCGTATCTAGTGGTAAACGCGGTCTTGGGAATGTCTAATTCTCTGACTTTCATTTGAAAATACCCTGATCGCAGATCAATCTTAGAAAACACACAAGCTCCTTCTAGCTGATCAAACAGTTCATTAATCTTGGGTAGTGGGTACTTGTTCTTTATGGTCACCTCGTTTATTGCTCGGAAGTCCATCACTAGCCTCTGAGTACTATCCTTCTTCTCAACAAATAATACCGGGGCTCCCCAGGGTGATGAACTTGGCCGAATAAATCCCTTCTTCAGATGTTCATCTAGCTGTTTCTTGAGTTCTTTTAATTCATCCACGGCCATGGGGTATGGCCTCTTGGCTATCGGTCCTGTTCCGGGTATTAACTCGATAAGGAATTCTACATCTCTATCGGGTGGCATTCCCGGTAACTCTTCTGGAAAAACATCAGGATATTCTCTTACCACGAGAACCTCTCCAAGGCTAACCCCCTTAAGAGAATTAAGCCTAACTCTTTTCAGATCATACTTCGACTTGTATCTGATCTTCTTTTTCTCTGGAGTAGTTAAAATAATAGCTCGGTTTGCACAATCAATGATTCCTTCATGACGGGTCATCCAATCCATCCCTAAGATGACATCCAAACCTTGGGTTTCTAATATGATCAGATTTACTGGGAAAGGATGTTTGCCTATTTCCAGGGTAATGTTTCTACATTCAGTTTGCACAAACATTTCTCCTCCAGGAGAACTCACTCTAATCGGGTTCATCATGGTTGCAGTGGCTAGATTGTGTTTATTAACAAATGCTCTTGATATGAAAGAATGTGATGCTCCAGTATCGAACAAAACTAATGCTGGAAAAGTATTGAGTAGAAACGTACCAATCACAGCATCAGGTTCATCATACACTTCCTCCATATTGACATGATTCACATGTCCCTTCTGGAATGGATTGGGCTTCGCAGCTTCTTCAGTCTTCTTCTCTGGACATTCAGTCGAGTAGTGCCCCTTGTTCTTGCATTTGAAGCAAGTCACTAGACTGACATCTCTCTTCTGCTCATGGTTATGGCGATGCTGCACATTGCCATTATTGTGCCCATTGTGGCCATAGTTGTGACCATTACCATTATGCCCATTCCCTTTGTATCCAGAATTGCTTCCTTTGATTCCTCCATTGTGGTTATGACCATTATGGTGGTGGCCATTCCCATACTTGAGGTTGTTGTATCCTCCACTGTTCTCATGATAATGAGGTTTCTTCTGACTAGAGCCAGAGTTGTACTTGTTAGTCGCATTGTACTTCCTCTTCCTGCTTTCCTCCTTCTTGATGTTGTTGTCTAGAGTGATGGCTTGATCTAGCAGAGTCTGATAATTTGGAGCATAAGCCACTGACAACGGTATCTTCAGTTCCCCATTAAGTCCACTAAGGAATTTGTCCTTCCTTTTTGCATCAGTATCAATGTCCTCTGGCGCATAACGTGACAGGGAACAAAAGTCATCCATATACTCCTTCAGAGGCCGGTTGCCTTGTTTCAGACCACGAAATTCATCTCTCTTCAAATTCATGATTCCGGAGCATATGTGAGCATTGCGGAATCCTTCCCTAAAGGTATCCCAAGTGATCCCGTCAAGAGGGTGTGAAATCTGATACGTCTCCCACCACTGTGCTGCTGGTCCCTCGAGTAGATGAGCAGTGAATCTCACCTTCTCCACATCGGTGCACTCACAAGTAACAAGGTCCTTGTGTACAGAACGCAGCCAGTCATCGGCCACAATGGGTTCAGGTGCTGTAGAGAACTTGTTGGGTCTAAGCCTCAAAAACCTAGCAAGGCGATCAACTTGAGGAGGGGGTGGTGGTGGCGGCGGAGGTGGTGGTGGTGGCTAGTTGTTCTGATTTGCCAAGAACTGTGCCATCATGTTCATCAGCTGCGTCTGTGCTGCCATCAACTATTGCATCATTTCATTGTTGTTGTTCTCGGGATCACGGCGTGGAGGCATCTGTATATTTAGAGAATAGTTGAGCAAAGACAGAAAGAGCTAGAGAAAAAAATCTACCCATTCAAACAATAACAACAAACAGCCATACAAACAAGTAATCAAAACATAAAACAGTCATAATTTATAGAATTTCGAAATTTATAGTTTTGAAAACACCACTAGTACGATATAGGTTCTAAAGAAAGCGTACTAGTACTGCCATACCACATTTTGATAGGTCAATACTCGAAAATAACGACGACAATATCAAAGTCTCGCATTACAATACTCAAATAAGAGTAGCAGAATGATATATGAGCTAAATGGATAGTCTCTATAATCACATCCTGAAGAGCTTTTGAAAAGAAAAGAATTATTAGAAATCAAATGAACATGGTAAGAAGGTACAAGACATTAATAAAATAGAATATAGTGAAACTTTTATTAGAAATATTTTTAAAATTTGAAATTATCAAGTAAGGTCTAAACTTATAGTTTTAACCAAACCTAGGGGTTTCGAGCCTACAAGCAACATTACGCTCTGATACCATTTGTAGCACCCTTGCTTAAAAAGCATAGGTACTTTGCGAAATATACAAGCCCTGGATCAATAGGCTAGTACTCACCAACAGAATTGTAATATCATGCATTAATGTCAAAAGATTATTACAACGCGAGTACGATATGATCCATAAAATACTTTATTACAACTGCGCATAGCCAAAGGCTAGCTTGAAACAATAAATAGTTCAACATTTATTCAGAGTTCACATGCATTATAAATAACACGGAGCTTCATCATCTCCATGTGCCACTGGCGAACATGTTGGTTGTAAGCTCGAAGACAGACGACGTCACTCTTGATCGGACGAACCTGCAACATGTAAGTTGCAGCCCAAAATGTTTGGGTCAGATGCCGTGCGACTGGCTGGCAAGTGAATACTAGTGGAATATAAAATGGCGAGACTATTGCTACATGCTTATATGGCTAGTGGAGTTCAAGGCTATTGCATAAAGCCAATTTTGTCCTACTTTTCATAAAGTATTTTCTTTCTCTAAAATTAATATGAGACACAACCCTGGAACGCATCCAGTGTCTCATTTACCCGAGTTCACCCATCAAATTTTATTATGAAATTGGAATGATGAGATTCTCCATACACTACCATGTTCGAAGACACGTATTGTCCGTAACCGGGGACACGGCTAAGATCTTAGTTTGACACACTCTGCAGAGCTTGTGCACTTTCACCACTAGACTCGATCAACCCAAACTATCCTTTACACTCATTTTGTGATAAGGAAAAGAAGAAGATCGAGACGAGACTTTTCAGAAGTGTTTCCCCGTGGTACTACTAGCGAGATCACCGCCCAACTAACCCGCTACATCTTCAGATCTCACTGACCCAGGTCCACACAATATACTCCGTCAAGACAGAGCCCATATGACTAGTGGTTGCACGTTCGGCAACAAACACGGAGCGACTTTAAATCTCGAAACCCTGGGTGGCAATCCACAAGTGAGCGTAAACAAGACAGCCATAGAAATGACCCATGAATAGCCACTCCACTCACATCACCCTCTATCAAACCAATCCACCCAGGCGGTAAATTAATTTAGTTGAGTTTTCACTTAACACGTCTACAATAAAACAATCATTTTTGCAGCATGTATTTCCACTAAATGTTAATAGGTCACTAACAAGGTGGTCATATGGCTATCCTAAAAGGTTTGCATAGCATAAAATAATATAGTAGTACCTATCATGCATACTACAAAAAAAATCTACAAATGCAATAATTATAAAAATAGTAGGTCATTCATGCTTTTGCAAGATATTCACTTGCCTTCGTAGTCGTTCGTGTTGGCGCAGCACTCACAATACGTTCTGCACTCTTCACAATCTATTCAAACAATAAGCACAAAATCAAAACAACATACAAATGACATTACAAAAATATGTATGCATGATAAAATGCAAAGGCGGCACATCTTTAATCAAGCAATAAGTAATATATTTGATTCTCTGATATGAACTATATGCATGATGCTCATGACCAATTTTTATTATGTTTAGCAAAATCAAACAAATTTGATTAGCTAAATACTAGTTTTTAAACATATGTAAATAACGCTAAAAAGCATGATGCGAAAGTGAAAACTTTTGTGCCCACTGTATTCTGAGAAATTTGATATAAAGAACACTATTTTTGGACAAGTAAAACTTAAGATATGGATTTTACAAGTTTGGGTTATTTTCTGGAAAAAAAAAACAAAACGTCCGGGCTGGCTGGATGGCGCAGTGGTGCTGATCGCGTAGCTGCCGGTGGTGCACTGGTGCTCACCGTTGACGGCGGCAGCAGCTCGGTCGTGGTCGTCGGCGGTGTTCTGGCGGTGCTCCTGTTCGGTGAAGACTTCCAACAAGCGGCAGCGGTCACGGCAGTGTCGACGATGTGCTTGGTGACGACTCCCATGGCTCCAATCGACAGCGGCGATTCAGACAAGACTTAGCCTAGAGGCATGGTCATGTCCTGGAGATAGGAAACAATTAGGAGAGCATACTGGTAAAAGGAATCGATGAAAAGATCACTGTACGTGCCGTACCATTCCGATGAACTCGAGAAGATCCAAAAGAAGACAGCGATGGCACGGGATACACAGAGATCCTCTCGAGAAACTTTGTGTAGCAAAATGGTGGAGGGAGATAAGGGGCGCAAAGTGACGCGGTCGGTTCACCTTCGTATTATCTGAGTAGGGAGATCGGAAATTGAATGCCGACAGGTGGCATTCGGTTCACCGTGTAAATTTGTATGATTTAGACATTGAATTGAAAAATAAATTTTCTCATGAGACGTCCATCAAATTCTGGGTAACTCTCTTATTGAAAACGAGAGGAAACGGTCTGTAAATTGATGGGGGAAATGAAGAAGTGGTAACCGTCCATGGCTGTCACGAGTTCGAGCTCGTGTACGTGCTCGTGCAGGAAGACGACCAGAAAAGGGTCGGTCTAGTTGGGCCAAGAGTCGGCCCAGTATAGGTCGTTTTTTTTTTTAAACACAACATTTTCAAATAATGATTAAATGCAACAAAAAAAATATGATGAGGAATGAATGCATGCATGCTTTTATAATTTTGAAATTTTGGGATGTTACAGCTTCCTTGTGTCCATGTTTGGTCCATTGCCTTCCTTTTCCATAAAAATTGTCGTGGTATTTTTCCCCGATTTAATTTCCTGCAAAAATAGCCAGAGAAGAGACTTTGCTAAAAACAGCGTCAGATTCAGCAGTTTTATTCAAATATGAGAAGATTCCGGAGCAAATTATGAGGCAAAGTACTTGGAAAAGTAGATGCATTTTGGATGCATCAGCTCCCCCAAGCTTAGCTCGTTGTTTGTCCTCGAACAACTCAAACATAGTGCAGAAGCGATAAAAAACTTTGACAAGAACTTTGCATTGCATATGTAACACCGTTTAATACCAACAAGCATTCAAAACATAGCTTCAATAACAAATAACAAGATGCTAGCAAAAGTATATCTAGTCAATGTTAAAGCATTTATATTTGCTGCAAGAGGAATAACATGTAGTGTCAACACTTGGATAAGTTTGCTCAACTGTAGAAATAAACAAAGGTTCTTGCATCGCTATTGATAGGATCATGACAAGATTTTTGAGATCTTTTGATTCTCTCTTTTGTTGACTAGTAAAATCATTGTGCTTACAACCTTGCTCTTAGTTTTATCAAACCCTTTGGCAATCATTAATATGACTCATATGCTTGACCAACTCATGGTTGAAAGTCTCATGCCCCGTGAATACGAGTACCTACACCATGGCTACTCAACTTGGGTCACTAGGTAGGTTCGAGTTTTTCAGTCATTGCAAGTAATAATAGCGTCATCAAGAGCGTCAACTGGGGTACCTCTTATCCCAGGACATGGAATAAACCCGTGTCCAAACAACAAGATAAACAGACAATGAACAATCTCAGCACTCTTTTATTTACTATTTGTGTAGCTTTTTATTATGAGGTGCATCACTGAATGTTCACTATAGTATGCTGTAAACTTCCACCATGAATGATGCATGGCTTAGGTTGGCGGCCCAGGCGTCTCTCTAGCCAAATATTCTCACTCAACAAACTTACTAAGTTTCCGCTTTTATTTCGCACATGATAGCATCCATAGACAAAAGTACATGATATCAACGGAATATAATTTAGTGCAATGTTGAAAGCTTTCCATGTGTCAGCACATTTCAGCTAACTCTAAACCACTAAGCCTGTCAAGCATATGACTTCATGTTTAACATTTGGAAAATTATTTTACTCTCTTTTAATTGGCAAGTTTAGTAAGCACAATGGGATGCGTAGACCTTTGTTTAAAACCACAATTAATCAATCCATAACCAAGTATTGTCACTAATATTATTTCACTTGCATCATCATATAACATACTAGAACACGGAAAAGATAAACGTTTGCTACCACTTTACTAGATGTCAAAGAAATTATGATGTGCACACTTGCTGTTATTAAAAAGTCCACATAAACATGGCAAAGGTGTCATACCTTTCATCCACTTCATGCACCATCAACTCATCATCGTTGTTCTCCTCTCCCATCTTGAACTGCGCAATGAAAACTCAAATCTGCCGAAAATGTCACTGCATACAGTACTGTTTTTACCCTACCTAGACACCTCAGAAAAATCTCATATTTTACGTGTGTGTAGGTTATGATGTGTTGCAGCAGTGGTTAAAATTTCAGCTCAATCGGAGTTACAGAGAAAAAATGAAAAATAAAACAGCGAGCAGATTTCAGCAATTTCTGCACCTCCGTTTTTGCGTTTGTTTCAAGAAAACGAAAATATTTTTGTTATTTTTCGTTCTAAGAAACAAAAGACAAACAACCAGAAGTAAAAGAAACAAATAAAATCTTTTTGTGTTTTTGCGTTTTCAAGAAACTTATCATAGCAATATAACGGTGATATAAAACAATGAATGGAGAGTAAGAGAAGTACTCCCCCAAGCTTGCGATCAAGCTAGTATCCTGGGTAGTTGCCGTATCCACTTCCACTTCCAGGGTAGTAACTATATGGGTAGCCTTGCATGCTTGGGTACAGGGGCTCCGCCTGAGGTATGTACCCCTGTGTCTCTGGAGCTTGTGGCTCCTCCTGAGGCGGCGCCTCTTCCACTATCCATTTTCCGGTACTCCTGTCAAAAAGGTCAGTACGGGGGAGCCTAATGGACACTCGCTGCCCACTAGTGCTCAAATAGTTATACAGATAATGTTCCCCATACAACGTACTTATATCCATGCGAGTAGTCAAAGCAAAATCAAGTAATTTGGACTCTCGCACTAGAGTACCCATGTTATCACCATATCCTCTCTCGTTTTTAATGTAATTGTACACCATAGTAGCAATAGCACCAGCATAAATAGGAGTTTGATCAGTAATATTTCTACTCACAGCAGTATGCAAAGATCTAGCAAGTATGACTCCCAAGTTATATTCACACGGTGTATTTTCTTTTGCACATTTTAGTAGATAAACCATTGGTCCAGTGCAAGCAGAATTGTTATCCCTAGCAAGAAATCCTCTTGCAAGAAACAACGCAAAATATCTCAAACTTGGGTGCTGTATATGAGTAAATTTACCCCTATTTAATCTATCATGAGAGTTTACAGATATAGTATGCCAAAACTCAACAAGCTCATGGTTGGTATCAGCACGAGTTTCACTCCAACTCCCTGAATTTTCTACACCAATAGCATTGCAAAATTCCCCTAGAGACATAACAAGGCGCTCACCTCTCATAGTAAATTTGCAAACAAAGGTAAGAGGGTGCCTTACTTTCTTCCTGTGCTTGGGGCTCCGGGCCCTCAAATCTGAAGGTAGAGAGAATTCCCGAGAGAGTTCTCATATGTATCTTGGGGTTCTGAGAACCGAAGTAAACCAGTTGTAGACGAAGGTGTCGAAGTCCTCTTTGATCCCCATGCTCAAGAACATAGGGATCTTGCCATCTTGTTGTATGTATTTTCAGCTTCTCCCCTACAAAGAATGCATCATCCTCCCAAGATGGTGGTCATCATAATTGAGGGAGACTTTGCACTCTTCTTCTTGGTCTTGAGCTCATCCCAACCAAGCTTTGCCCTTGCTAAACATGATACCTTGCTGCCCAAAAACAATATTCAACAAAAATCAAGATGTAACACCTTAAAACAACATTAAGCCATCCATAAATAGTCTCCACATCAATATCATGCATCAATATCAACTAGAAAACTTGAATCTATGGATTTCCTAAGCATAAAAGGGTGACACCTAGTGCAGCAAAATACTTCATGCATGAGGCATAAGAACAAAAAGTAATTGGATGAGTGGAGGAGTCACATACCAATGAGCAATCCCACCAAACAGATTTGAAAAATCTGCCCTAAACTTGGAGATCCAAGGATAGCAGGAAGAGAGCTCGAGAAAATTTGGGAAAAATACCTGGGGCTGGTTTCCTGTCGAGGGGAAGGAGATGGGCACTGGATACTCACCTAACCCCCTCTGTGGGCCAAAATAGTGGGTCCCACGCGGCCAGGTACTGTGGCCGCGTGGGACACCCCCTTTTGGGCCCTGGTGGCCCTCTGGTGTCTCCCTTTTGGCTGTTAGTTCCTCTGGTAAAATAACTTACCTCCAATTTTTCTGGAATTTTTAGAGAAAATTTCTGAACAGAATTTTTCAAACTTCATATGCTGGAATTTCTGCACTTTGAAATAATTATATCATGTAATAATCTAAAATTCTATAATGAATACAACTAAAAGCAATTTTTATGGGAATCAAGTTTGCATCATTTTCATATTAGTAATGAGGTTGATCAAGTCTCATTAATAATATGCAAAAGATATAACACATGATTCTTTATTTTATATGTTTCTGAGCAATTTCAAGTCACCTCATATTTGATTGGAATAGTTCCAATCATTAAGATAGCATATTTTGGTTCAGGAGGTGGCAATGCAAACTCAAAGCTTCCTATTATAAGAGTATTCCTTTTAATGGAGTTCACACTCTGGCTTACCATAGTAACAGATTTCTTCTTAGGAAAATAGATAGTGTGCTCATTTCCCTTGACATTGAATGTTACCTTGCTCTCAGTGCAATTTATAACAGCCCCTGCAGTGTTTAAAAAGGGTCTTCCAAGAATAATAGACAAATTATCATCTTCAGGCATTTCTAACACAACAAAGTCTGTAGGGATTAACACATTAGCAATAGAGATAGGGACATCCTCACATATTCCTATAGGCACAGCAGTTGATTTATCAGCCATTTGTAATGATACTTCAGTTGGAACCAATTTGTTTAGGTTAAGTTTCTTATATAAAGAAAAAGGCATAACACTAACACCAGCTCCTAAGTCACATAGAGCATATTTCACGTAAGTTTCTTTAATATGACAAGGAATAGTTGGAATACCAGGATCACCACGTTTTTCAGGCATTTTCCCTTTAAAGGAATATTCAGCAAGCATAGCAGTTATTGCATCAGTAGGAATCTTTCTTTTATTAGTCACAATGTCTTTCATGTATTTGGAATATGGAGGGATTTTAATAGCATCAACAAGAGGAATTTGCAAACACAAAGACTTAATCAACTCAAAGAATTTCTCAAATCTAGCATCATCCAAAGTTTTTATTACCTCTTGGGGATATGGTATGGGTTTTTGTACCCACGGATCCCTATCTTTACCTCTTTGTGGATTAGGATGGCTCTTCTTCTTATTCTTCTCAGTAGATGGTGGAGGGTCTTCTTTATCATTAGGTTCAGGTTCTTCAATATTTTCATCCTCTTGTGGCTCTTCTTCAGGTGAAGGTGATTCTTCTTCTTCATTATTATTATCTTCAGTCTCAGCATCAGAAATAGAAATATCCTTATCTTGCTCTTCAGAGTCATCAATGTCCTTGTTTTCATTGGGAGATTTTCCTGCAGAAGATTTCTTCTTGAGAGCTTCTTGTTCTTTTCTCTTGGGATGGCCTTCAGGAAAATCAGGATCCTGAGTACTTGCACCTCCCCTAGTGTTAACTCCACAAACCTGTTTCTTCACCATAAGACTTTCATACAATTGATTTTGAAGAGAAACCATTTGTTCAACTTGATTATTCATCATCTCACAGTGTTTAACAATTCTTTTTACCTCTCCCACACTAGCATGTAAACTTTCTCGAAGAGATTTAATTTTGTGAGAGTTCTCCATAATAGTCATTCTAATATTATGCTCCTCAGGATTATGATGATAAGCAAAATCATTCATGTAGGATACATCAACAGGAGGTGTTACCTTTTCATTACCTTTTATGGAGCTAATAGCATTGACTTGAATTGGAAAACATGGTTGATCATCAGGAAGTTTAACACCCATTTCAGATAATTCCTTAAGATGAGAGGTTTTAATTCCCTTCTCTTTAATAGCCTTGGAAGCTTCTTTCATTGTTTCGTTATCCAATTTGAGCATGCCTCCTTTCTTCTCCGGAAATATCTCTTCAATATTCCAGTCTTCATAATTCCTAGAGATAGTCTCCAATAGCTCAGTTGCTTCATCAACGGTCCTTTCCCTGAAAACATTACCTGCAATACCATCAAGATAGCCTCTGGTGTTTTCGGTTAGACCATTGTAAAATATATCAAGTATTTCATTACTCTTGAAGCCATGGGTAGGACATTTCCTAACCATCTTACTATACCTCCCCCAAGCTTGGGGTAAATCCTCCTTCTCTTTCTGTGAAAAGCTGCTAATCGCAACAGTCAAACCATGAATCTTATCAGCAGGGAAATACTTATTATAGAATACCTGCAAACATTCTTCCTTGCTAGTAATACATCCAGGTTCTAAACGATTATACCAAGTTTTAGCACTTCCTCCCAAAGTAAAAGGAAACAGCTTTAAGAAATAGTAGCGTTGATGGATTTCATCTTTACCAAATAACACAGATAAGTCATGCAAGACAGCAATGTGTTCAAAAGGAAACTCATCCTCTCTACCATAAAACTTATATTTTTCAGCTTTTTCAATTATTTCAGGATCAACACTAAACTCATAATCTTTATCTTTAATTTTAATAGCAGGAGCATTCATTTTCTCAGTAATAGGAAAATATCCATCAAGAGGAGAATTTTTATAGCTATCAAGTTTATCCAATTTATCAAAGTCAGAATTCATAAAAGCCATAGTAAATGCCTCCTCTTCCTCAGAAGAAGTTTCAAATTCATCATCACAGTATTCATTATCTTCTAACTCAGATTCCACATTTTCATTAGTAGAAGATTCCAGATTTTCAGGTGTTTCAGTTATCTCAGATGTTTCAGGTGTCACTTCTTTGTCTATGCTACCACATAATAAATCATTTTCATTACTAGTAGACATTTTAGACAATGGTGAACTAGATAAAACCTTTCCTTTTTCTTAGGAGCAACAGCAGAAGCAACATTAGGTGAAAAGTTTGGCCTACTTGGCAAATCCGTACCTCTGCGAGTAGTTGAAGGCCTCACTTCCTTCGGAGTAGTCTTTTCCTTTCCCATGGTTAGGAACAAGCAAAAGCAGCAAATAGATGATAACAAGTTGTCTTACCAATAAAGCTAGGTTCCCCGGCAACGGCGCCAGAAAACGTCTTGATACCCACAAGTATAGGGGATCGCTGAAGTCTTCGTTGGGAAGTATTACCCAAATTTATAGTTCGACTCGATGGGAACACAAGAATATCAATAAGACCTTGGCAATTGAGGCGTCACTCTCAACCACACCTGTATATCAATAACTTGCAGCAGTAATAGTGATGGCAGTAGTATGATTCAAGTAACAAGCAGAACAGTAGCAGTGAACAAGTGTTTCCCAGTTTTCACCGGAAAAGTGAAAGTGTAACTCAGAGATTTAAAACGTAGGCATGAGGTGATAGCGGGGTGTTGCAAGAATGAGATTGATCATATAATAAGAAACAAATAACAATGGGACCTATCTCTAACTCCGATATATGTAGGTATGTGTTCCATATTTAGTTGTGCGTACTAACCAAGAGAATTTGCACAACATCTATTGTCCAACCTGCCCATTTCACCGGGGCCAACTTGGAACTACAGGTAATTAAGGTCTACCCTTTCGAATAGACCGGAACAATGCATTAACACTTCATGAACACATAGAATCCTCAAACTAAAACATCTCCCCCTTGTTTTCCCTATATGTCACGTTTAGGGTTCGCAGGTTCAACATAATAGCAGGTGATACACTTTGCAGATAAATACCAAACTCAAATATATGATGGGGCAATATAAGTTCAGTACTGAAATCATGCCACTCGGGCCCTAGTAGCAAGCATTAAACATAGCAAGAGTGCATCAACACAATACAAAAGTATCCTCAAGATAAAACCCTAAAATCCCGAACAACGGGTAGCATTACATGATCAATCTCATCCAATCCCCATCCACCTCACATGCCTACAGCGGACTACTCACACATGGTGATGGTGAAGGGGCTCATGGTCGATGGAGATGAAGGCGGTGAAGACGGCCTCCGGATCCCTCCACCGGAGGAGAAATCCTGGATCAATCTGTCCCCGAAACGAAGATCGTGATGGTGGCGGCGTTCTGTTTCGCGAAAACTCCCCCTTCTAGGGCACGCACTTTTCTGTATATATGAGGGGTACGTCGAAGACCGAAGGCGAGGCGGTGCCCGAGGCCCATTTGGGTGGGGCCCACGCGGCCAGGTACAGGGGCCGCGTGGGACCCCCCTTTTGGCCCTCGAGCGCTTCCTTGTGTCCATCTTTGGTCCATTGCCTTCCTTTTCCATAAAAATTGGCGTGGTATTTTTCCCCGATTTAATTTCCTGCAAAATAGCCAGAGAAGAGACTTTGCTAAAAACAGTGTCAGATTCAGCAGTTTTATTCAAATATGAGAAGATTCCGGAGCAAATTATGAGGCAAAGTACTTGGAAAAGTAGATGCATTTTGGATGCATCAGCGCGCCGCCGCCTGACCTTCCAGTGCTGCACTTGACGCGTCGCGTCATCTGCGCCCGCCTGGGGAGCTGCTGGGTCATTAAAACACACAAACCGGCCACAATAAATCCCGCGTGACCATTGTGTCGGACTATCGGTGGCGCGTCGGCCGCGCCCTTCAGGATTCGACGAGGTACGCGTTGCCTCGGTTGTCGGCACGCCCGCTTACATCCCTAGAACCTAGGCGTGAAGCGGGGTTGCCAGACATTGTATTGGGGCACGCCATTGGGGGCCGGCGCGCCCAATAGGCCTATTGGGAGCCCAGTTGGGCGCGCCGGTGGAGATGCTCTCAGAAGCAAATTACGGATATGACTTGTGAAGAGCTGAAGAAGCAACCAGCAGATTTGTTGGAGCAAGCTTGTTGCTTGGTCTGTCTTTATCGATTTCCCTTTTCCCTGATTTTTCGTTGTGTTTCGCCATCCCAAAGTTCTGCCCCCTCCCTCCGCCACCGGCAAGCCTGCTGGTACATTCCTCTTCCATCCATCGTTTCCACGACGGTAGGGACGGGAAACTCTATGCTTCTACCTTGGCGAGTTAAGTTTGGCCTAGGTTTTTCTGGCGGGGATCGCGCTACGTCGGAATAAGATGCCCCTATTTCTCCCCCATCTCGGTGGTGCTCTAATCGACGGCGTCGTGAAATAGGTGGCTTTGGTAATCTCGTCGTTCCTCCGATCTAGCGAGATTAGTTTCTCCGTGTGTCGTGGGTTGTATTCGCGGTGATGCTGGCAGTCAGGATGAGGTAGATGCTTTGGAGCGAGGATGTTGGTCCGAAGGTGGTGAATTCGTCGTTCTTCCTTGACTTTGTCGACAAGACGCGGCAGATCTTAGTACAAGATAGCACGGGGACGTCAACCGATGTGCCATAGCGACATGTGCCTCGCTGCCTGCGGCAGACCTTTTCATCGACTCACAATTCATCGCTGGCAATTGTGCTTTTTGGATCTTGCAATGGTGGAGGCTCTGTGTCTCTTCTGGCGTGTGTCTCGGCGACGTTGGTATCGGGCGGCGGCCACTGGTTTTGGCGAGTGCAGAAAACATTGGGGATAATTCTATATTTTCTATCTTTTAGGGGTCTATCTATAAAGTCTTCTCCACGTATGCTATGCTTGGTCGTGTAACTTGGTTTTCAATTAATGAAATATGTGGTTTCTCTCCAAAAAAACTCGTGACTTGTTCGTGCTTCGTCATCTGGTCGTTGGGATGATCAGTCTCTTGAGGCTGATAGGTTCCCAATCGACTTGTTCCCTTGAATTAACATCATCCGGTTGTATGCGTAGTTTGCTCCTCTCGTGTGCCCTTTGAGTCTTCTCTTTCAGGCCACCTGCGGCTTTTACATACACTCATAAATCTTCTGTCCTACCTTGTCTCTGTTTTGATACATTTTATTTTGACAATCGTGATGAGCCAATTTTACAGTTACAGACCTGTAACCATAAGCAACATTGTCATGTTGTATCTTGAGTTCGCCCGTCTGGCGTACCCTTCGAGTCCACTCTCTCAGTGCACATGAGGCTCTTGCATACATTTACATTATACATGTGTATAGACAAAACCGGGCCATGGCCCGCCCTGTACTAGAGCAAGATGTGAAAGACTAGCCCACTAGTGGTCTGACCTATGGAGTTTAATCGGGTTCTTCTTCAGACTGCCCCACCCATGTTTTTCACCCTAGCTCCATGTCCTTTTTCTGATCACAATATATCAATTATCAAACTCACAAAAATGAGGTTGGAGAAGCTGTTTTTATATGGGAGAGGCGTTTTGTCTCCCGAGCTCATATGCTCCCGGTATGCTAAATAAAAATAAAAAAATAGTAAAACATTTTGAAAAATTCTAAAATTTTTAGTGACGACATATTCATGTTTTTTAAATACGTTTCAAGTTTCGTGATGAAACGTCATGTATGGTGCTCTGTGCAAAATAAAAAAAATCAGTGCTCTAAAAAGTATGTTTTGAAATTGCATTTGACCACTGATTTGTCTTTTTTTGCACAGGGTTTACCAAATGTCATTTCGCCATGAAACTTGGCACTTATGTTGGAAATTGGTATGTGTTCGCCTCCAAATTTTTTTGATTAAAAAAATGTTTTACTATTTTTAAAATTTAGATTAGTATAGCAGGAGCATATGAGCTCGGGAGCCAAAATGAATTTCTGTTTTTATATTCGTTATTCTCATGTACTCATGAGTTGCCAATTGAGAGAGAGAGAGCCCATTCAAATATATTTCAGCTATTTAGATCATTCCATGAATCTCATGGGAGCAGAGGTCTGTAATGGGTTTTGTAGTGTCTTAATTTGATTTTTTAATATTTGATTTGATGCTGGACAAAATTATATATATATATATATATATATATATATATATATATAGCATCTAATGCGTGACAATTACTTTCAATCATAATTCTAATTTTAAACAACAAAGAATTGTTTGTAAATTTGTCGAAAGCAGCGTGAATCCTAGATTAGTTCAAGACAAGGAGATACAATATCAAAGCTTGTTACCTGTTTTATGACCCTGTGTGATTGTTTTTAACTCAAGCTTACATCTTAATATTATTCTGACGAACTTTTTATATAAAAATACACATTATGCATGACAACTTGTATTTTTCCAACGACATGGAAGAAATGAGCTCAGAAACAGGACTTCGGATAGGTGTACGATGGATCATACACGAGTTCTGTTCCTCAATCGAAATAGGGGCTATTTCATTAGAGGAATAGGGTTCTGCCTCATGTCATGTATGACATCGGATGAAACTAGTTCACATTCCTTGAGGGTATAGTGAACATACCAATCGTTGGGGTTACCCAACCCAGTAATATTATGATTATCTAGTGAGGAATCATGGATGGCAGGTTGTACCTACTAGTGATGGCCTGACTATAGCCCGAGGCTAATTTTGAGATTTTGGGGCCCGAGACAAAACAAAAACTTGTGACTAATATAGACATCATAACAGTAATGTATATACATGTAAAAAGTATATTGCAAGAACACTTAAATGTATCCAAAAGCAATATGCAAATTTACACATATTAACTTGATAATTTCCTCTAACATTACTTGGCGGAAAGTCATCCACGACAATTGTCGCCAACTCATCATTTGGGTTCATCAAAGTACCAATATTACCCCTGAACTTTTTATGAAAATCTCTCTTCTTGATTGTACCAAGTCATCCACGCATTTTGCTTTTTCCCTATTAGATGCCAGATGAATACTTTTATACGACATGATAACACACAATGATGGAAAAAATTAACATCAAGATGCATGTTTGGATACCTAGAAGAGTCGAGTTTCCAGAGAACACGTTTCCGGAGGATTTTTAGGAAAACAAGTTGTAATCTGTTATTTTGTAAGTCAAATTTACACAAATCTTTGATTGGCCGATGCAAGTTTGATCCTTGTTTGCGTTAGCAATCGTTTTCTTTCCCTTTGCCGTGCATTGCACCGTCTGGATAGGACACGGACATGCCTGTTGTTCTCTGCACGATTTCACGTGTTTTTTTTTTTCGCTACTCGGCTAGGCGAGCGAGTCTCCTCCCATTTTCTCGTGGTTTCGTTTCGCTGGCTCAGCTCGCACATGGCCCCACCTGAACGGCCCCTAATCCATCGACGGTTGTCACAGATTAAGATATTTCTCGTCGATTGGGACCCACCAGCGAGGCTTAAAGCGTTTTTAACCCAACACGCAAGCACCGTAGATATTTTCCTGCCGTCAGCCAGGCTGGGCCCCAACTAACCAATCGGCTCGCTCCGTCTGGAGGCTGGAGCCTCAGCCGCCGTCGCTCTCACCCAAAACGGCACCGGCGCTCGTGTCGCCACGACGAGGGATCCGCCCCCACAACGAGCGGGCGAGATCACGCTGCTCGTGTTCGTTGCCGCTTCCGGCTTAGCCAGTGGGCGCCGAGCTGAGCCGATCGCGAGCGGCTCCCCGTCGGCGTGGTTCGGCTTGTCTTCTCCCCTGCGGGGCCAGGCAGGCCGCGTGTCCCCCAACCCCATTGTGTAAAGCGAGGAAAAAAGGCGACGAAAATATCTCAAGAGTGGACATCGCACCGTCGCCAGCCAGCGACCGCCCTGAATAGATTACCCGCGGATAATGGAGCGAGGTCGGGCGGAGGCAGCCGCCGCCGGGCGCGGCCGCCGTTTCTAGTACACGGACGGACCGCCGACCGGCCGTAATCTATTCCACGGGCGCGGGAGCTCGCCGGGAGCCGAATTGATTGGGGGTACAGGCGTCAGGCGGCGGCGGAACAGATGGAGGAGGAGGCGTCCGCAGATCCGACACCCGCCTCGTCCTCCAGCTTCATCAACCTCTCTGGCTCCGTCCTCTGCTGATTAGAACTCGCTGTCTGGATTGAGAACAGGTGCGTACTGCGTGGGCTAGGGTATGGCCGCCGAGGGGGGTCGCGTTGGTGTTGGCGGTAGCGGCGGCGGGGCAGGGGGTGGACAGTCCTTCGTTGACCGGAGCAAGGTGAGGATCCTCCTCTGCGACAGCGACCCGGACAGCTCCCAGGATGTGCTTCGCCTCCTCTGCAACTGTTCCTACCAAGGTCAGTTCATCTTAGGCTGTAGTACAGGGGTACATCGTTTTATTGTTTTTTTTTTAATTTTCCACATATATTAAACCAGCAAAGAGTACACGATTACATCGATTACAAAAACAAAACTAAAAGAGACGATCAAATCTATGAGATCTTCAATCCCTTTCTTCATCCATGACAAAATCTTGTGCTTTTCTGAAGGCAGCCGTAGAACAACGCCGAAAACACCAAACCACAGACCTGTGAATACCACTGAAGGTTCTCCCTTTTTAATTTTGAGCCGCAATGCCAAGACTTGGTGCACGCACGCAGTCATTAAATTAATCAAGCAACATCGACAAGAGCACTACCGTTGATATTTCAGGGACAAATAACTGAGCCACTTTGTCGACGTCGTTGGGAGCCGAGAGAACGAATCACCATTGCCGAAGACGTAGTAGCCGGGATAGATATTGCGAGGACAAACCTCCTCGTGGCAACCATGAGAAACAATCCAAGATTGATCTGGCGAAGTAAGATCTGAAAAACCATACCTAGACAGACTTAATTTTCCAAAGCCACCATTGACGTCGGGAAGGATATCTCGTCGTCGAATGAAGCGTGGAAGATCACTTATTGCAGACGATACCATCTCCATTAACGAAGAAGATGACAAACAAAACAAGCTCTAACATTATAGACCTTCATATAGCGCCGTGCGCAGGTCCGAGGTCCCCACCCCTCCTACTCCTAGTGCCAGAACGGCAACTAGAGGAGGCGAGGACCCGTCAAATCTTCGCCGGCGTCGATGATGAAACTGCAGATGGCTCCGGCGGCGACGGCTAGGGTTGAAACCCTAGGCCGCCGCCACAATCGCCCCAAGATCGCCTCGTGGGTCTCCCTCCTCCGTACGTACCGGTTCGCGTGATACATCGTTTTATTGTTAATCAGTACTACCTTCGATTTACTAAGATATTTTGCTGCTTGCTGTGGACGTGATAATTATTACTAGTACGGTAGTACCTTCATGTTCTCTTCTAATCATGTGTTAGCTACCTGTTGTTTCAGTGACCTGCGCCAAGTCCCCACGGCAGGTGATCAACGCGCTCAACTGCGAGGGGGCAGAGATGGACATCATCCTGGCCGAGGTCGATCTGCCGGTCTCCAAGTGCTTCAAGATGCTCAAGTACATTGCAAGGAACAAGGAACTGAGCCACATCCCCATCATCAGTAAGCTGTTTTCCGGATCTGTACTTTTGTCCAATTCCTGTGCCATGCTTGTAGTGATGATATTCCTACGGATGCAATCGTGCAGTGATGTCGAACAGAGACGATGTTTCTGTTGTTGTCAAGTGCTTGCGGCTAGGGGCAGCCGAATACCTGGTCAAGCCGCTGCGCATGAACGAGCTGCTGAACCTCTGGACCCATGTCTGGCGACGGAGACGGATGGTAAATAGCGCTCTTGTTGTCTCTTCACCTTCACTTGTGTTGGTTGTTGCGGCACTGTTTCTGAATTGTTCTTAAACTGAATATTGGTGTTGGCAGCTTGGTTTGGCCGAGAAAAACTTCTTCATTGACAATCTTGAGTTGGTGCTATCAGAACCTAGTGACGCCAATACCAATAGTACCACACTCCTTTCGGATGAGACATACGATAAGCCAAAAGAAAATAGAAATCATGAAACAAATACCTCGAATCAACAGGAATACGAGGTAATCAACTAATTTATCTTTAGGAAGTTCTGCAGCAGCCCAACGAATAGTTTTCTCTTTCTGTGTATTTAGCTCTTTTAATTTTTTTGCTGCTAAAATGTTCCTTGTTACCACATATGCTACTTGTTTAAACCCTTACATCTCTTGCCATCTCCAGTCTCCTGTTGCCGACCCCCCCAAGACGGACCAATTGGAGAATTTACCAAGCATTCCTGAATATGACGATAAAGCCTGTAAGTCTCTTCAGTCTGACCTTTATTTCCCTTTAGCTGTCTTTGTTATATCCCCAATTATACTAACTACTCCGTCATAGTTCTCAGCTGGTTTCTAAATCTTTATCTTTTCGCCAGCATCTCCAGGAGGAATGTTTTCACGCCCAATAAAGACTAATTTGAGGTTTGCCGAGTCATCTGCATTTCTAGCATATGTTAAGTCAAGCAGTCCTACCAACACCCCATTGGAAAATGAACTACAGATAGGGGTAATCATTTAGATACTATGGATCGCCGGGGTGATTCCTCTTGTGGAACTGACAGAAATGACACCAACAGCGGCATAAATATTCAGGATGAAAAAGCTTTTGAGATGCCTACACAGTATCCTTCGGTATGCTTTTCTTCCTCTAACTTGCATCCGGAGCATAGAAATGAAGGCCAACAAGATGTTTCAGGAGCTCCTCCTGTATATCATTTCCCGTATTATTATCCAGGGATGGTAGATCATGGCATGGCACTTCATTCAGTACAAAATTTTCAAGGAAACATAAACACCGCTCAAGCACATATACCACACACAATGCTCCATCAATATCATTATCCCCAATCCCATGGTGTATCTACTATGCAGTCGTTTCAGTACAATTCTGCTGGTATGAGTGTGCATTCAAGTCATTTGTCAACGCAAAATGTGTGGCCATCAGTATCAAGCACACCAATTCCTGTGGAAACACATAGTCGCGCGGACAGGAGGGCTGCAGCGCTTGCCAAATTCAGGCAGAAAAGGAAGGACCGTTGCTTTGACAAGAAGGTGAGGTATGTAAATCGGAAGAAATTTGCTGAAATAAGGCCGAGGGTGAGAGGTCAGTTTGTTAGGCAGGCAAGCAATGCAGATATAATTAGCACTGGGGATGATATATCTGAATATGAAGACGATGATCCATCCTCCAGGGAGGTCAATGTGGTTTCTTCACCCGAGTAGTGTGAAAGGCCATCTTATATGTGAAATGTTGTGTTGATGATTGGTCACGTTTGCGAATCATTCACATAGACAATACATTGTTCTTCCCGCCACTAGCAATACATCATTGGCCCACACAATACATCCTCAACCCCCACCCCCAAAGGAAATTGTGGCATATCTATGGTTGTTACTCTGGACATTTTGAGAAATTGTCTCTTGACAGTGTAAGTTAATTATACTAGTCAGTGATGCACATGGCATTATGGCAAACTCTATATAACCCAATGTATTATTGCAGACTAATATCATGCTGCCCTCTTTCTCTGCAATCGTCATGTTTTGTTTCATTTTCTCTATTCTTGAGGAGGCTTTACTTTGTGTTTACTAAATGCAAGTTGAGGAGCACTATCCGTAATATATTGGTCCACTGTTCGTGTTCTGCCTGGTGGCGATGATTATCACGTAGCGCTTGTTTGATTTGGTTGATATTGCCCATGTAAATTTAATGTGAAATCATGAAGAATTGGAATTGAAATTTGCATGTTGGTTTAAGACATGATCACACGAAACAGGTCAATTACATTTTATTTATGGTAGTTACAAGCAGTGGTTATTGCAACCATCAACTGTACACGGGGCGACCCTAATAATTTTCGGCGGTCACTCCCAACAACGATGTGGTTGCTGTGTTGGTGCTGTCGCAGCGGAATTAGAAAGGAAGCAACATGGCATTTTCGTTTTTCTGAACCAAAGATAGATTTCAGATCCAATGCTAACAAGTTTTACCAAGAAACTTGTACGAATTTCAGCTCTAGTACTAACATCTATGATTCTTGAAAATTTAAGATCGAACCCTTAACCATCTGAAGGTAAGATTTCAAAAGATCGAACCTATCAAACCAGAGGGTGAACTTTCAACAATTGAGCTCCCAACCACTGGCGCATGAATTTTATTACTGATTCATATCCAACTATGCCTGCCTCGTCCTCTTAAGCCAGCATGGCAATGAAAGATGACACCAAGGAGCCGTAGAGCGTTGTTTACCAAGGACCCATAGGTGATAGGTGACGCCCGGCTCACCAGAAGGAATCTCTGATAAGTAGGCACAAGGTGGCCATGGCCAATGAAGAAACCAAAACGGCAGGTTAAGCAAGAAAATAGGAAGTAAAATCGTCAGAGCAAGGAATGGGACCTACTGGCACATACTCTACAAATAGATCATACTCAGCAGAATAAAATGACAGCCGCTGCTCACTTGTTTTCACCAGCTATACAAGAAATGCTCTCTTGTGTCATAGGGAAAAAACAAGTTGCTAAGAGTATGATTTTCATTTTAGTAGCGAATCATTAAAGCAGTTAAGAGCTGAGGTAGAGCCCAAAAGATCTAGTGTCAAATGGAGTACATAGTACGAAAGAGTATGATCCATCAACAATACCATTGCATTACATTCAGGAGTCACTGCAACAACAAGCAAGATAAGAAAGTAGCAGTGCTGATTCTCCCTTCACATAGCTGATCACCTAATCTACACTCCAAACATCATTCAGCGAAGTAAATGAGTCTCTTCAGAGGACCCATCCAGCGACTGCTTCAGTACTTTTGTGCTGGCTGTTGGGTTGGCAGCAATCCAAACCTCTTCTTCAACAGGTATCGCTGGCGAGCATACTTGTCATCTGGGAGAAGCGAGCTGCGTCACAAGTAAAGATGTAAGTGCCGCTCTTTCACGTGGAAACACACCGATACCATTGGACATGTAATGCAACTACCGTAAAAGAACAATCAACTACATTGGCTTATGCACACAGGAACTATGCCACTTTAGTAGTTCAGAGTTAACTTATTGTTCATATGTCAACAACACAGTACAGATGTTCTACTCAAAAAGCTAAAACATCACAATTATATCTACAGCCTAAAGGAGATTTTAGATCAGCACTTATAAGAGGATCGACCTGAAATATGACAGACAGTGTTGGTATGAACATCAATCGAGCTACAGGAGATTCTAATATGCCTCGAGCTCCAGGACAAGATTCTAATTTGCTGGTCTCATAAGACCATTTCAAGTATACTGCTCTCACAAAACATAGAAGTTTGAGGCACTCTACAAATATCTACCACAGTAAAAGAGTCCTAAAGCAAGCAACATTCTTTTAACTTCTGGACTCTGTACTTTTTGAGAAACTATCATAAAATGCATGAGAAATAAAAAGATCAGACATAGATGGATTCAAAACAAAAACAATTTCACATTCTCACTTTGACCCCTTAGGAATAGTCAGATAAAAATGTATATCTATCTCAAAAACATTTTTAAAGAATAAAACAATATCAACTCCTATAAATGCTCTTTATGCAGTAGCTCCAAGTTTTAACACCCAAAGTAATAATACTAAGCAGATAAACCAAGCTGGAATTTGATTAAATGCACCAATTCAGCATCCCATCCATAAGTATCCTTTGAATAGCAATGGATAAAAAAAGCTTCCGCACAAGCAAAGCTCTTTATTGTAGGAAAAGACCAAGACCAAGAATACAATCTGTAAAGTTTCTCCAAAACCACGCCTACATGTTTAACCTTTGAGAACAAGCAGGTTAATGCTGCGAACGGACCAGACAAACAGGACATGACACCTCTAGGGGACGCTTATCAGACATGTGCGCCCTCTTTTACAGGGCAAGAATCTGGCATACTATGTACAAACTCAAGCGAAGACACATATTTACATGTAAGATGATCTAACAGCCAACACAAAGAACACAGGATAAGGAGCTCGGTATACCTGGGTGGGCAGACTGCGTCGGCACACCGAGAGGGGATTCCTTCTGCAATCCAAAAATAAGAAAAGCATAAGAACGGGGTCACAGCCCAAATCATACGCTAATCAGCACAAGGCAAGAGCAAGGGCAAAGCTTATTCGACCTTGGTGGTGTACACCTTGACACCCTTCTCGTTGACGTAGTACTGGAGATACATCTTGGTTCAAGGCGCGAGAATCAGCCCTGAGAAATCCGACGAAACAGAGGCAGCCTTGCTTGTGAGACCGTCGATTGCAATGGTCGAATTTGAGGCGGGATTGAAGGGGGAAATAGACGAGCAGTTACCAGGAGGTTCGCGGAGGCGGCGAGCGGGAGAGGAGGAGGCTGCTGGGCTTGCGCGGGTATCTGGCGGCTAGGGTTCGTGGGAAGCGGGGTACAAGAGAGGGAGGAAAAGGGTTTGTAACTGGTAAGTGGGACCAGAAGTGAGGAGTAGTGCGTGGTCCCACATGGCATGACGAGTCGGCGAGGCTGGGACTCGTGGGCCGGATTGATTCAGGCCACTGAACTGCCAAGATAATCTAGAGCAGGGTTTTTCTTTGGGAGCGCCGCTCCTTTCCAACGCGTTAAACGTCGTACGGCGCGAACCTCATGGGCCAAGCCCATCAGGATTTTTTTTGTTTCTCATTTTTCTGTTAATAATTTCAGAGAAGTTTGTGAAAAAAATGATCTCAGATTGTGAAAGTTTCTAAATCTGAACCATTTTAAATTTTGCACATTTTTATAAATATGAACCATTTTTGAATTTTTACCATTTTCAAATCTGAACAATTTTGAATTTCGACCATTTTTAAATATGAATTTTTTGAATTTTGAACATTTCTCAAATATGAACCATTTCAAAATGAACATTTTTAAATCTGAATCATTTTCAAAAATGAATTTTTCGAAAATGAACACTTTAAAAAATGAAAATGATCATGAATTTTAAAAAGAGTAAAAACGAATGGAGCTATATGTGTATGTTTCCATAAAAACCAACCTAGAGGGGCTATTGAAGGTATTTTCGCGACACTTGCCACTCATGTGTTGATTCAACATTTAGAATGGAGCCATATGTGTATGTTTCCATAAAAAGGTATCCGGTAGAAACCACATTGTGAATTTGATTTTGGAACCGAAATTTACATTTTCATAAAACATCAATTAATTAACATATTATATATTTTTAGATTTGTTTTTCTAAAACATACTCCCTCTGTAATTAAATATAAGATGTTTTTGTAGTTCAATTAGAACTATAGAAACTGTTGACCAATAAAGGATCATCTAGCACAAGTTTGAACCACACAAAAGAGAAGATTAGCAGTACCCTGATCTGAAGAAGCAGCCATGCCTTCTTATATTGCTCACACCACTTAGGGATGGAACAATTGATGACTAGTTCTTCCTAGTGTTTTTGGTGCTTGCTAGATCGGATTGCCTTTTACTTTAGAGAGTAAAAGAGTGAGAGAGAGAGAGACAGAGAGAGCTTCTGCGTATTTCCCACTCTTCTAGAGTCATCTAACCCTTTATATTTTGTTTAGCACCACACACTAGGGGAACTAGCACCGTTGGATCAGAATTGGATGTCTCCGATCAAGACAACACACTAAGCTACTGCAGCACCGCTTACTGTAGCAATTTACTGTAGTGCTGACCTACTGTAGCAGCCGTAATTTTTGACTTGTGACCTAAGAGTGAGAGCAGCCTAGATCACACCAGAATATCTAACATTCTCCCCCTTGATCGTAAGGCTGTACATTATAAGCTCAGTTTTCAACAAAATAATGCACTAAGACAAAAAGATTATAACGGTCTATTAGGTACCATTTAATCCAGTGACTATAGTACATCACTTCATATCAAAATGAACCTCATTAATTTATGAGCTCCATAAACTTTATTCACATTATACATTAACTTAATTTACATAATTCTTTACATAAACATTACAGATTCATCTTTTGATAAAATGGTACACCAAGACAATAGATTACAACAGTCAATTAAGTATTGCTAAACCAAGTGACTATGGTTCCCATTCGATCTCAAAATGAGCCTTTTTGGGGAGATGGTGCCATAATAGTTCCAACTTCTCCAGAATTAAAAGCTTTCAACCAAACCCATGCCAGCAACATGCTCTCTGAATACGCTGGGTGGTAAGCCTTTTGTGAGCGGATCCGCTAACATGAACTTAGTACTGATGTACTTGACATTTATTGTCTGATCCTGGATTCTATCTTTCACAACATGAAATTTAATGTCAATGTGTTTGGCAGCACCACTTGACTTGTTGTTACTCGCATAGATCATTGCGGGTTGATTATCGCAGTACAGAGTGAGAGGCCTGGAAATGCTGTCAATCACTCTCAGTCCCGGGATAAAATTCTTCAGCCATACTGCCTGCCCGGTAGCCTCATAACATGCTACAAATTATGCCTGCATTGTCGACGATGCAGTGACAGTTTGCTTTGAGCTTTTCCATGATATAGCTCCATTTGCGAGGGTGAAAATATAACCCGATGTGGATTTCTTAGTGTCAACACACCCCGCAAAATCAGCATCCGAATAACCCACCACTTCAAGGTTATCAGATTTTTCATAAGTAAGCATGAGGCCTTTAGTACCTTGCAAATAACGCAAGACCTTTTTAGCAGCCTTCCAGTGATCCTGACCTGGATTAGACTGATATCTGCCAAGCATCCCGGTCACGAATGCTAAATCAGGGCGAGTGCACACTTGTGCATACATAATGCTCCCAACAACAGATGCATAGGGAACTGACTTCATCTGCGCAGATTCATAATTGTTTCTTGGACACTGAAAAGTCCCAAATTTATCGCCCTTTACAATAAGAGCAGGCGAGGCTGAGCACTTATGCATATTGTACTTCTTCAGTACCTTCTCAATATATGCTCTCTGAGATAGCCCTAATATTCCTCTGGATCTATCCCGGTGAATTTCAATTCCTAAAACATAAATTGCTTCACCGAGATCTTTCATATCGGATTTAGATGACAGAAATCTCTTGGTCTCCATTAGCATGTTTATATCGTTGCTGGCCAGGAGTATGTCATCAACATATAATATCAGGAAGATAAAATTACTCCCCCTGAACTTAACATAAACACAATTGTCCATTTTATTTTCCTTAAAACCAAATTCCTTTATGACTTGATCAAACTTGAAATACCACTCTCTTGATGCTTGCTTCAAGCCATAGATGGATTTCTTCAGATGACATCCCAAATGTTCATTTCCTTCCACAACAAAACCTTCCGGTTGTGCCATGTATACATCTTCATGCAAGTCACCATTTAGAAATGCCGTTTTAACATCCATCTGATGTAGCTCTAAATCATAATGAGCCACAAGTGCCATAATTATTCTGAATGAATCCTTGGTAGAGACAGGTGAAAAAGTTTCATTATAATCAATCCCTTCTCTTTGAGTGAAACCTTTTGCCACAAGCCTGGCTTTGAACCTTTCGATATCACCCTTGGAGTCACGTTTGGTCTTATAGACCCATTTACATCCAACTATTTTAGCTCCTTTGGGAATTTCTACTAAGTCCCATACATCATTAATGCTCATGGACTTCATTTCATCTTTCATGGCATTAAGCCATTCAGATGAATATTCACTTTGCATAGTGATACGTCTCCAACGTATCCATAATTTCTGTTGTTCCATGCTAATATTATACCATTTGCTACATGTTTTATATACACTTCGTATCACTTTTATGCATTTTCTGGGACTAACCTATTAACAAGATGCCACAGTGCCAGTTCCCTGTTTTCTGCTGTTTTTGGTTTCAGAAAGTTACTTCTGGAAATATTCTCGGAATTGCACGAAACAAAAGGCCAGTCCCTATTTTTCCAGCACGTACACGGAGTCCGAAGGAGAGACGAAGACTCGCCACGAGGTGGCCAAACCACCAGGTGGCGCGGCAGGGGCCCAGCCGCGCCTGCCTGTGGTTTGGGCCCCTCGGGGGTCCGCCGACATCGCCCCTTCGCCTATTTATTCCCCGAGGCGTGAAAACCCTAAAACACCGAGCCTTTCATCCAGAACATATTCGCTGCCGCCGTCGTCGTCAACCCTAACTCGGGGGGTTTCTGAAGCTCTTCCCGGCACCCTGCCGGAGAGGGGAATCATCACCGGAGGGCTCTACATCGCCATGCCCGCCTCCGGAGTGATGCGTGAGTAGTTCATCCTTGGACTATGGGTCCATAGCAGTAGCTAGATGGTTGTCTTCTCCACTTGTGCCATCATGTTTAGATCTTGTGAGCTGCCTATCATGATCAAGATCATCTTATTGTAATGCTACATGTTGTGTTTGCTGGGATCTGACTTATATTGATACCTATGTGGAGCTGAATATTATATTATCATGTCTATGTCATTTGTGATCTTGCATGCTCTCCGTTACTTGTTGAAGCCTTGGCCACGTGAATACTTGTAACTCCAAGAGGGGGTATTTATGCATGATAGTTGGGTTCAACCTCTATTTAACCTGGGATAGTGACAGCAAGTTCTAAGGTTGTAGATGTGTTGTTGCCACTAGGGGTAAAACAGCAATGCTTTATTCAAGGATGAATGTATTGTTTACATTACGCACATTACTTAATGCAATTGTCTGTTGCTTGCAACTTAATACTGGAAGGGGTACGGATGTTAACCGGAAAGTGGACTATTTAGGCATAGATGCATGCTGGATAGCGGTCTATGTACTTTGTCGTAATGCCCAAATGAATCTCATAGTAGACACCACAGCTCACACATGCATGTTATATGCACTTATCAATTGTCAATTGCCCAGCTGTAATTTGTTTACCCAGCATGTTAGTTATCTTATTGGAGAGACACCACTAGTGAACTGTGGACCCCGGTCCATTCTTTTACATCTGAAATACAATCTACTGCAATCATTGTTCTCTACTGTTTTATGCAAACAAACATCATTTTCCATTCGATACGTTTAACCCTTTGTTTTCAGCAAGCCGGTGAGATTGACAACCTCACTGTTAAGTTGGGGCAAAGTAATTTGGTTGTGTTGTGCAGGTTCCACGTTGGCACCGGAATCCCTGGTGTTGCGCCGCACTACACTCCTTCACCAACACCTTCGAAGCAAACCTCGTTTTCCTACTGGTTCGATTAAACCTTGGTTTCATACTGAGGGAAAACTTACTGCTGCACTCATCATACCTTCCTCTTGGGGTTCCCAACTGACGTGTGACGTACAAGCATTGTTTCTGGCACTATTGCCGGGGAGATATTCCCTCGTCAACCTAGAGCCACCAACACGTTTTCTGGCGCCGTTGCCGGGGAAAACAAATTGCTTCTGCAAGGGGAGTCTCTCACACCCAATCTCTTTACTTTGTTATTTGTCTTGCTTAGTTTATTTTTATTTAGTCTTGTTTGCTCTCTTTATCAAAAACACAAAAAAATTAGTTACTTGCATCTAGTTTATTTTCTGTTTAGTTTTTATTATTTCATCATGCTTCTCCCTAAGTACACTTTAAAAGAAATATCTGTGGGTAGTGGGTCTATCATTGGAAGAGACAACATTGAAGAATTTTTTAGTCATGTTAGCAAGCTGAAAGATTTTGAAGATAGATCCTTGGTAGAACTTGCCCCTAATTATGAAATTGCTGCTGCCTCCTTAGTCCACATGCTTGAAGCTAGGTTTGTTAACCTTAACCCTATAATGCAGCATATGTTTCTTAGACTTCATGATATGGAAGAGGGGGAAAAGAAGGATTTTGTTTTAGAAACCCTTCTCAAAGAATTTGGAGATGTAGCTAGTGAAGCTAGAAAAGTTTTTATGCGATATAGGATGCTTGGTTATTACATTGATATCGCCAATATACTTGAAAAATTAGAGAAGGAAAGATCCAAGTACACTAAAGAAACTAGTTATGAAGGAGAGAATAAAATACCAATTCCTTTTAAGATTGCAGGAATGCATGAGGCACTAGAAAAGAACTTTAATTGGATTGTGCCTGAAAATTTATTTGATGAGGATAGTTTACCTAAAAGTAATGAAAGGGGAGTTTCTGAAACTTACATAGATAAAGTGCAATGCATCGTTGAGAAAACTTCTAAACTCTCCGTTGATGCTTCTTCTCTTGATAACACTTGATTTTCACTTTCTGCGCCTAGCTGAAAGGCGTTAAAGAAAAGCGCTTATGGGAGACAACCCATCGTTTTTATTTGCTGTTATTTTTTTTCTTTGAGTCAAGGAGTTTTGTTACTTCTGTAGCAACTCCTTTGTATCTTTATTTTATCGCAATGTTGTGCCAAGTAAAGTTCTATATTGAAAGTTGATGCAAGATTTGGATTTCTGCGCAGTGACAGATTTTTAGCTGTCACGGATTTGAGCTTATCTCCCTGTAGAAAATTCAAAAAATTCTGAGAAAAATCACGCATATTCCTGAGATATGTACGCAACTTTCATTATTTTAGGCCAGATCCATCTGAGCAACTTAAGTGCCTCGAAAAAATTCGTCATTCCAGACTGTTCTGTTTTTGACAGATTCTGCCTTTTGTTTTGCATTCGCTCTTTTACTGTGTTTGTGTGGATTTCTTTGCTCCACAAAGCATTGGTGGCTGTAGCTAATGTCCAGAAGCTTTGGGATTGATTGTATCATTACAGAATATGAGAATTTTTGATTATGCACTAACCCTCTAATGAGAACTGTCTTGAGTTTGGTGTGAAGGAAGTTTTCAAGGATCAAGCGAGAAGGGTGATATTATGTGATCAAGAAGAGTGAAAAGCCTAAGCTTGGGGATGCCCCCGTGGTTCATCCCAACCATATTCAGAGAGACTCAAGCGTCTAAGCTTGGGGATGCCCAAGGCATCCCCTTCTTCATCAACAAACTTATCAGGTCATCTCTAGTGAAACTATATTTTAATTCTTTCACATCTTATGCGCTTTACTTGGAGCGTCTGTGTGTTTTTATTTTTTTTTGTTTGAATAAATTCGGATCCTAGCAATCCTTGTGTGGGAGAGAGACACGCTCCGCTTTTTCATGTGAATACTCATGTTCTTCACTTATATTTGTTGAGTATTCTTAACTAGCTACTGCAGTGCTTTTAGCTCCTGTTTTTCATGCATCTCTTCGAGCTGTTAGCACTTGTTTATAAATACTCTCTTGCTGCATTATATTATCATTTGGAGAGTTTATGTTTAAATAAATTGATTGGTGTTTGTTTGGAAGAAAGAAAATGCTACATGTAGTAGTTGGTATTGGAAAAGACATATGCATTCTTGTAGATCATTGTCTTGTTTTGATTTGATGCTTTGCAATTGTTTTGAGCTCTCAAGTAGATCATGTTTAAGCTCTTGCATCATGTAGTTAAAGCCTAGTAGTGGAGAACTACCGTAGAGCTTGTTGAGACTTGGGATGCATATTTGTTCTCTCTAAGGTCTAGATATTTTCTGGTAAAATGTTTGAGCAACAAGGAAGACAGTGTAGAGTCTTATAATACTTGCAATATGTTTTTATGTGATTCTTGCTGTACCGGTTTATACTTGTGTTTGCTTCAAACAACCTTGCTAGCCTAAACTCTGTACTGAGAGGGAATGCTTCTCGTGCATCCAAAACTTGAGCCAAAACCCATGCCATTTGTGTCCACCATACCTACCTACTATGTGGTATTTCCTGCCATTCCAAGTAAATATTTCATGTGCTACCTTTAAACTATTCAAAACTTTATTACTCCTTATTTGTGTCAATGTTTTATAGCTCATGAGGAAGTATGTGGTGTTTTATCTTTCAATCTTGTCATTTACTTCTGACAGACTTTCACCTGGACTAGTGGCATATACATCCGCTTATCCAATAATTTGCAAAAAGAGCTGGCAACGGGGTGCCCAGCCCCAATTAATTACAACTTTCATTAATAATTCTCTTCACATGTTTTGCCCTGATTTATCAGTAAGCAACTTAATTTTGCAATAGACACTCCTCCATGGTATGTGAATGTTGGAAGGCACCCGAGGATTCGGTTAGCCATGGCTTGTGTAAGCAAAAGGTTGGGAGGAGTGTCATCTATAAAGAAACTAAAATACATGTGTAAACAAAAGAGAAGAGGGATGATCTACCTTGCTGGTAGAGATAACGTCCTTCATGGGAGCCGCTCTTTGAAAGTCTGGTTGACAAGGGGGTTAGAGTGCCCACTACCATTCGTTGACAACAACAAACACCTCTCAAATACTTATTTTGTGCTCTCTATATGCTTTCGAAAACTTAAAAAGCTCTAGCACATGATTTAATCCCTGCTTCCCTCTGCGAAGGGCCTATCTTTTACTTTATGTTGAGTCAATTTACCTACTCCTTTGTGTTGCTTCAATGCCTTTTGCTTTGAATCTATTGCTTTATGAGTTACCTCTTATGCAAAACTTTTTGATACTTGTCTTGAAAGTACTATTCATGAAAAGTTTTTGCTTATATGATTCATTGTTTACTCTTTATCTATTTGTTAGCAAACTATAGATCATTGCTTTGAGTCACTTCATTTACGACATGAGCCTTGCAATATATTGATCAAGATTGTGTGAAAGCATGTCTCCTCAGAAATTATTTGTTGTTATCGTTTTACCTACTCGAGGACGAGTAGAACTAAGCTTGGGGATGCTTGATACGTCTCCAACGTATCCATAATTTCTGCTGTTCCATTCTTATATTATACCATTTGCTACATGTTTTATATACACTTCATATCACTTTTATGCATTTTCTGGGACTAACCTATTAACAAGATGCCACAGTGCCAGTTCCCTGTTTTCTGCTGTTTTTGGTTTCAGAAAGTTACTTCTGGAAATATTCTCGGAATTGCACGAAACAAAAGGCCAAGTCCCTATTTTTCCAGCACGTACACAGAGTCCGAAGGAGAGACGAAGACTCGCCACGAGGTGACCAAACCACCAGGTGGCGCGGCAGTGGGCCCAGCCGCGCCTGCCTGTGGTTTGGGCCCCTCGGGGGTCCGCCGACATCGCCCCTTCGCCTATTTATTCCCCGAGGCATGAAACCCTAAAACATCGAGCCTTTCATCCAGAACATATTCGCTGCCGCCGTCATCGTCAACCCTAACTCGGGGGGTTTCTGAAGCTCTTCCCGGCACCCTGCCGGAGAGGGGAATCATCACCGGAGGGCTCTACATCGCCATGCCCGCCTCCGGAGTGATGCGTGAGTAGTTCATCCTTGGACTATGGGTCCATAGCAGTAGCTAGATGGTTGTCTTCTCCACTTGTGCCATCATGTTTAGATCTTGTGAGCTGCCTATCATGATCAAGATCATCTTATTGTAATGCTACATGTTGTGTTTGCTGGGATCTGACTTATATTGATACCTATGTGGAGCTGAATATTATATTATCATGTCTATGTCATTTGTGATCTTGCATGCTCTCCGTTACTTATTGAAGCCTTGGCCACGTGAATACTTGTAACTCTAAGAGGGGGTATTTATGCATGATAGTTGGGTTCAACCTCTATTTAACCTGGGATAGTGACATCAAGTTCTAAGGTTGTAGATGTGTTTTTGCCACTATGGGTAAAACAGCAATGCTTTATTCAAGGATGAATGTATTGTTTACATTATGCACATTACTTAATGCAATTGTCTGTTGCTTGCAACTTAATACTGGAAGGGGTACGGATGTTAACCGGAAAGTGGACTATTTAGGCATAGATGCATGCTGGATAGCGGTCTATGTACTTTGTCGTAATGCCCAAATGAATCTCATAGTAGACACCACAGCTCACACATGCATGTTATACGCACTTATCAATTGTCAATTGCCTAGCTGTAATTTGTTTACCTAGCATGTTAGTTATCTTATTGGAGAGACACCACTAGTGAACTGTGGACCCGGTCCATTCTTTTACATCTGAAATACAATCTACTGCAATCATTGTTCTCTACTGTTTTATGCAAACAAACATCATTTTCCATTCGATACGTTTAACCCTTTGTTTTCAGCAAGCCGGTGAGATTGACAACCTCACTGTTAAGTTGGGACAAAGTAATTTGGTTGTGTTGTGCAGGTTCCACGTTGGCACCGGAATCCCTGGTGTTGCGCCGCACTACACTCCTTCACCAACACCTTCGAAGCAAACCTCGTTTTCCTACTGGTTCGATTAAACCTTGGTTTCATACTGAGGGAAAACTTACTGCTGCACTCATCATACCTTCCTCTTGGAGTTCCCAACTGACGTGTGACGTACAAGCATTGTTTCTGGCACTATTGCCGGGGAGATATTCCCTCGTCAACCTAGAGCCACCACTAGCTTCTTTATATGAGGTGGGATCATTATTCAACATTGACTCATTCACATCCTCACTCATATAAGTGATATAATCATCAGGAATAGCAGACTTTCTAGCCCGATGTGACCTTCTGAGTGGTTCATTATTTGGCACATCATCAACAATTTGAGGCTGCTGAGTATCTTCAATAGAAGTATCATCAGGTGTGACATTTGAAATAGTCACAGGAGTCTCAGCAGGTGTATTATTCAAAGGAGGTGCAATATCAGCAGACACCGGGAAAATGGGTTCTAAAATTATTGGAGCCGGGACATACACCCGTTTTTCCTCCAAAATTATTTCTCGAGGTGTTACGCTCCCCCTCATCACATCATTTTCCAGAAACACTGCGTGTCTTGTTTCAACAAACTTAGTTGTCTGATTTGGACAATAAAATCGATATGCTTTAGATTTGTCAGGATAACCAATAAAATGGCAACTGACTGTCTTGGGGTCTAATTTTCCCATAACCGGATTAAAAATCCTTGCTTCAGCAGGACAGCCCCATACATGAAAATAATTCAGGGTTGGCTTTTTCCCTGTCCATAATTCATATGGTGTTTTGGGCACCGATTTACTAGGAACCCTGTTAAGAATATGCGCTGCTGTTTTATGGGCTTCCATCCATAAATTTACCGGCAGAGTGGAATGGCTTAACATACTTTGCACCATATCCATAAGTGTGCGGTTTCGCCTTTCAGCCACCCCATTTTGCTGAGGTTCGCCCGGTGCTGAGTATTGGGCTATAATGCCATTTTCCTGTAAGAATTTAGCAAACGGTCCAGGAATTTGGCCATAAGTAGTATGTCTGCCGTAGTATTCTCCACCACGATCAGATCTTACAACTTTAATTCTTTTATTACATTGATTTTCAACCTCAGCTTTAAAAATCTTGAACTTGTCTAATGCCTCTGATCTTTCTTTAATTTGATAAATATATCCATAACGGGAGAAATCATCGTGAACGTTATAAATGAATTAAAACCATCCACCGATCTAACATTAAACGGACCACATATATCCGTATGAATTAATTCCAAAACTCCCGTGCTTCGATTTGCACCTTTCTTAATTTTCTTGGCATATTTTCCTTTGATGCAATCAATACAATGATCAACATCCGCATCTGTAAAATCAAGAGAAGGAAGCATTTGATCTTTAATGAGACGCTCAATTCTCCCCCTTGAAATATGGCCTAAACGATAGTGCCATAATTTCGAAGAAGTCTCATTATCATTTCGTTTGCGTTTGGTACCGACATTTAAATTTGAGGTAGAACCCACATTATTTATATCATCACATAGGGATATTACATAAAGTTTGTCTTGTCGACATGCAAGACCAACATTATTATTGTCATACATAATTATACATTGCTTATTCCCAAAGTGACACTCATATCCATCATCATCTAAACATGAGATGGAAACTAAATTCCATTTCATCGAGGGTGCATAGAGAACATTATTTAGTTGAAGCCTAAAACCACCATGAAGTATGAGAGTGAAATCTCCAAGTGCCTCGGCATGAGCTTCAACACCATTAGCAACTCTAATTGTTCTTTCCCCTCTTTTTAGGGTCCTCCTCATATTGAATCCCTGCAACGAATTTGCAATATGAATTGTTGCGCCTGAATCAATCCACCAAGTATTGGTGGCATAATTAACATAAAGGGATTCTTCAACAAAAGTAATAACATCTGTACCTTTTTCCTTGAGCCATCTCTTGAAGCCAAAACAATCCTTTTGCTTATGTCCACCTTTTCCACAAAAGTGGCAAGCATTAGATTTATTTTCTTCCGCATTAGGCGCTCTTTCTGGCTTCTTCTGCTGTGAACCTTTTGATGGTTGGCCTTTTTCCTTAAACTTATTAGGCTTGGGCTCATATACTCATTCACAAATTTTTTATGCCTTTTCTTCTGTGAATGAGCAAACTGATTAATATGCTCAATTCTGTCAGCCTTCAGCCTTTCTTCTTCTTGAACACATCGCGCCATCATCTCATCAATCTCCCATTTAACATCCATCGTATTATAGTTGATCATAAATGGATCAAATTGAGGAGGCAAAGATGACATAATAAAATGGACGAGGAAACCACTAGAAATCTCCATCTCCATAGACTTAAGTTTGGCGGCCATGTCGCACTTCTTCATAATATGCTCTCGAAGGCTTCCAGTGGGATCATATTTTTCATCAATTAGTCTTCGAATAAGGCTTGTTGCATAGACTTTTGAAGACCCTTTAAATTGATGCTCAATTTTTGCAAAGTACCCTTTAGCTGTCTCGCAATCAGGAAGGGCTCCCTCATACTATGTGTAATGGAGCCCTTTATCATCATAAGGCACTTGCGATTAGAGTCATCCCACTTAGCTTTAATAACATCATATTCCTTCTTGAGGGCTTCATAATTTTCATTATCTTCTTTAGGTGCCTCACGAGGATCATTAAGGAGAGCATAATCAATATTGAGTAAGGCCATCGTAATTTCCAGCTTCTCCTTCCACATAACATAATTGTTGCCATTTAGCTGTTCGATGCCATTTAGCATTCCAGCAATATTAGAGACATTAGTTGCTGCAAAAGAAAAAATTCAAAATGCTTTAGTAAGCATCATCATAATCATCATTAAATTCTATTGATCAAATTCAAAACAGCTTTGGCCAGAGATGAAAATGAACAACAAAATTTTGTGGACAAATATTCATCAATTAGCTTTGGCCAAATTGATAAATAAAAGCCACGCATTAATAATCCTCATTCATTAATTTCCTTCTACTAACCCGGTTCACATCAGCTTTGGCCAGAAGTGAAACGGATCAATAAAAGAATTTTGCGGTTAAAATGCCCATCAAACAACTTTGGTCAGAATGACAAAGCATAAAACCACACTTTATTTGAGGATCCATTAAACTTTATTTCGCAGCGGAAACATTATTTCATAATAATCATAGTGATAAAAATCACCATAATTCATAAATCATAAGCAAACTTAATAATAAACATAATTAAAGATATGTAAATAACTAAGCATGGCAACTAAAACATGACTAATAATAGACATAATAAGCATAACTAAAACATGCAGAGAAATAGCCCTGAAAAATCATTTATTTTAGCCCCAATTTTTTATTATTATTATTAGTAACAATTATCCACTGAACTGGGCCGCAAAACCCAGCCCAGTTTTCGGCTCCCCTAACCCCATCTGGGCCGTAGCCCATTTAGTGCCAGGAGCGCCGCGAGCCGTTAGATGCAAATCCAACGGCCGCGTCACACACCCGTTCGGATAAGGCCGGTGCGCCCTCGCACACGCGGCCACAACCCTAACCCTAATCCCCTTCTCCTTTTCCTCCTCTGCTCCCCGATGGCGACGAGTGCACGCGGCGATGGCGGCTAGCACCAGCGCGGCAGGGAGGAAGGCGTTAGCCTCGGCGTCGTCCAGGGCCCTTCGCCGGAGCTGCGTGCAGCTTTGGCTAGCACGCATCTCCGTCGAGCGGCTCTGGTTGGCGCCCCTGCGTGAGGCGAGCGTGCGCGTGCGGGCGTCCCCGCGACGGCGTCAGCTACCTGCGCATCCAGCACCGCAGCGGCGTTCCACGGCGACAAGCGCACGAGGAAGCACTGCCACGGCCTGGTGCAGTGGACGGCAAGGTCACTCGGGGTCCAGCCCGAGATCCTCTGCCAACATTAGTTGGTGGCTTCGACGCCGCCGTGGCCAGCGACGACGGCGAGGCCCATAAAGTAAGTTTCCACCGCCGTAAACCTTGAATTAGGGTTAGGGTTCTTCAATTTGGGATTTTTCATAATTTAGGGTTTCGGGAAATTGGGGATTTCACAAAAATTTGCATCAAATGAACAATTCCCCACTTAAACTTGCTTAATTCCAGAACCCTAGCTTAATTACAGAGGGAATTAGAGGAATTTCAATTCTAGGGTTTCATAAAATTGGGAACTTTGCTTAAAAGCTTGCTGAAAAACATTAGTCCCACTTAATTTCATCAATTGCAAACCCTAGAGCCTTAAATTTAATCCACCAGTACTCATTTCTTCAAGATTTAGGGCTAAAAACTTAATAAAAACAGGGCTAAAGCAAAACATGATCGTAACTAGGAAGAACAATTTTATAAACAACATAACATGCTTGATCTCAGCAACCAAAGCTTGCTGTTCTTGAACTTTAGCACTTAACAATTAATAGATCAAGCAAGAATTTGAGCTAGGGCTCAAACTTGAGAGCTAGATGCTCTGATACCTTTGTTGACCAATAAAGGATCATCTAGCACAAGTTTGAACCACACAAAAGAGAAGATTAGCAGTACCTTGATCAGAAGAAGCAGCCATGCCTTCTTATATTGCTCACACCACTTAGGGATGGAACAATTGATGACTAGTTCTTCCTAGTGTTTTTGGTGCTTGCTAGATCGGATTGCCTTTTACTTTAGAGAGTAAAAGAGTGAGAGAGACAGAGAGAGCTTCTGCATATTTCCCACTCTTCTAGGGTCATCTAACCCTTTATATTTTGTTTAGCACCACACACTAGGGGAATGATACGTCCAAAACGTATCTATAATTTTTGATTGTTTCATGCCATTTTTATGCATTTAGCACTTGTTTTATATTAAGTTTATTATTTATTTGGACTAACCTACTAATAGTTACAAAAGTGCACAATGTTCTTGTTTTACTCTTTGATGTGTAGAAATTATCAAGAATACTTGAGGAAACCTTGTTGGAGTCGAATTGGGACTTTCCTGAAACCTGTCTGAGAACTTTTTACGAAGATTGCCAGTTTGACCCTCAAATATGACGTTATCTGGAGACCTGGCTGTTACGAAAGTTGTCACAATTTTCCATACGAAGATTTTAAGCCCGAGATCAGCCCAATCGGAGTTCGGACGCGGCCTGTAGGCCCATTTTGGTGGAACCCTAAAAGGGGGTGACGGAAATCCGAGAAGATATATAAAGGGAGGAAACCTAATTCGTAGAGGACTCCCCCACCCACGAATTTCAGCCACCAAAAGCCACGTTTTTGCCTCCCCCATGGATCCCATCTCCATGAGGGAGGGCTCCCAAGAAGCCATGAAGGAGGGAGGCCAAGGGGCGGCGCTCCCCAAGCTTGCCGGCGGCGGGGAAAGGAGTTCCCCGCACCGCCAGCGCCGCCGCCGCACTGCGCCGCCGCGCTGCCCTCTCCGCCGTCTTCACCGACATCTCCAACACCATCTCCTCCTTGTATTCAGTGGTTCATCCTCCCACAAACCTCTGTACCGTCCTATGTAAACATGGTGTTTGATGCTATAATATTTATCCTATGATTTACATCATGTTTCCGTAGTTTATTTGTCCTTTGATTGCTTAATTGAATGCATGAGGTTCATTAGAGTTGTATGTCTATATGGTGCTGTCCTTTGGTGTCCATTATATTTGTGCGCGCATGGATCAAACACCCTAGGGTTGGTAGTATTTGCAAACGAAGCGGGGGAAGTTATGCCGGAGTGACAGAAACCTGGGAACGCGAACCGATTAGTTGCACGTATGGGAGTAAGAGGACCATGAACTTAAGGCTATGGTTGGGGAAACCTTAATGCATTGTTAGTATTTGCGGATGCCTGCTAACAATCCAATCATATAGTACTTGTAATCTCAAGTAGTGGAGTGCATGTATATTTAGCCTCTCCCACATAGAAAACTGTATCGAGGACAATGAACCAAGTACCTTCACTAATTAATCTTGGACAAAGCCACCACAATTACTACTACTTTTCCACACTCATAGTACTGTTAGTATATGGTTACTTATTGTACTTTATTGCTGCAACACTAACATTTACTTTCTTGTATTTATTATCTTGCAAAACTACCTCTCATACCCGTATTGCTACCGTAGTTTTATTTTCTAGATAATGCAAATGTTTAGTGTGCGTAGAGTTGTATCAGTGGTTGATAGAACTTGAGAGAATACTTATCCTACTTTTAGCTCCTCGTTGGGTTCGACACTCTTACTTATCGAAAAGGCTACACACGATCCCCTATACTTGTGGGTTATCAAGACCTTTTCTGGCGCCGTTGCCGGGGAGCCATAGCGTAGGCTAATGTTCTTGTGTGCACTTGTTTGCCTTATCTCTAAGTAGTTTTTATTTTCAGTATCAAGTTGTTCTTTATATTACTATGGATAGTAATACGAATTACAAAAAAAATTAGGTGTAGCTGTTATATAAAAACGTTTTCAAAAAGAAAAGTGATTGGAAAGATGAGTAATGGTTAAATGGGGGTCGACCTTGAACACTTGTGTTCATGCCTATGAAACCAAAACAAATCTTTCCATGGAAGCTTTTCATTAAAAGCATATAAATATTGTAAATATTGTGTATATACCTCTGTACATAAAAATAAAATGCTAATTATAGTCTTTAGTTAATTGAAAGTTGATAGTTCCACTTTGCTGTCCAGAAACAGATTTTCTGTGCTCCACCGTATTAAATGTTTAAAATCACCAGAATGTGATATTGATCTGAAATTTGTTGAGTGCAAAGTAATGCTTATTATCTTTCTTTCATTAGACTAACTTTTTGTGATTTGAGTTACGTAGATAGGTCGAAAAATTCGATCTTTACTGACTGTTCTGTTTAGACAGATTTTGTGCTTCTCTGTAAATAAAATCGTGATAAATCTCAGAATAGTATTTTGACTTGAAATTTTTGTGCATACACCTGAGATTATTATCTTTCTTTCATTGGACTAAAGTTTTTCGATTTGAGCTACTTAACTATCTCGTTGAATGCCATCTTTACGGACTGTTCAGTTTTGGCAGATTTCTTTGTTTATTCAATATTGTACTTGGTGTTGTTAGTTTCATTAGTTTTTCGACGGACAACGGAAATCATGAAAACCTTAGTTTATACAGTGGCTAATGTTGAGTAAAGATTATAAAACTTGTCAATGCTTGAACATGAGTGGATTTTATTTAATGAGTACTAACCCTACTAATGAGTTTTGTGAAGTTTTATGTGGATGTAGCTTATAAGATCTAATCAATATGGTGATATGATATGAATAAGTAGATGCAAGAGCTCAAGCTTGGGGATGTGTAGGTACATCCATAGAACATATTCAAGAAGATACAATCATCTAAGCTTGGGGATGCCCGAGTCATCCCCCTATTCATCAACTAACATGAGGTTGTCTCGTTCATACTCTATATTACCCGTCCACATGATTTGTATTGTCTTAACTTGTATTATAATTGGTTTTATATGTCTTGGTTTTACCTTCTTTAGTTTTATTAGGCTCTTTATTTGGTTTCTATTGCTTCTTTACTTTCACTTATAAATTCAAAACAACAAAAATATTTTCTTTTGTTTTGCTTCTTTGTTTGGTCCTTTATTTTAATTTTATTTGGGTTTTACTTTTGATTCTTATTTAGAGTTTTCCTTGCTGTAGCTAGCATGTTTAGGTCTTGCTTAGCCTCTAGTCTATTGGTTTATAAAAATAAAGTACCAAGTTTTACCCATTTAGCTTAGTTGATACAATTGTAAAAAGTGATTTTCTGTTTTCGGTATCTACTTCTTATTGCGCGATTTTTCATATTTTACTGGAAGCTCTAAAAATCACGAAACAATTACTGATGTTGTAGCACCTAATCCTCTGCATGTACAAAATTGGCTAAAATTTCGGGCATGTTTAAGTGCACCTAAAAATTGCGTTTTCCAGCTGCTATTTTTCTGGACAGATTCTGACTTTTATTGCAAGAGTGGCCTCTTTTCGTTTTCATTTGATTCTTAATGGTTCTTACCTTTCATTTAGAAGTTGGTCATTTAAGCAACCTCTCTGTAACTTATAAAAAAATTTGATTTGGTTTAATAGCAGCACTTTGAAAATATTATGTATTGCAATAAGTGCCTAGCTAAAAGGTGTTAAAGAAAAGCGCTTATGGGAGGCAACCCATTATTTTTATTTCTGCAATTTTTCTTTTCTTGAGTCAAGGAGTTTGCTTACTTCTGTAGAAACTCCTTTGTATATTTACTTTCATGCATTGTTGTGCCAAGAGTAGTCTCTAATGATAAGATGTTGCTAAATTTTTGATTGCTGCGCAGGAACAGATTTCTGCTGTTCACTGTACGAAATTCATAAAATCACCAGATTGTGAATTAAATCTGAATTTTTTGTGCGTAATCCTTACATATGTATACATCTTTTGTTAGTTCAAAAAATTTCGATCTGAGTAACTTAAGTGACTCGAAAAAATTCGTCTTTGCGGACTGTTCTGTTTTAGATAGATTATGTCTTTTATTTTGCATTCTCTCTTTTACTAGTGTTGGGTGGAATTTTTTTTGGGTGGAAGAGCTTCACATAACATCAGTGGCTGTAGCTAATGTTTAAAGTAATGGTCATATTATATCTATACAGAACATGTGAGTTTTTGATTGTGCACTAACCCTCTAATGAGAATTACTTTGAGTTTGGTGTGGCGGAAGTTTTCAAGGGTCAAGAGGGAAGAGTGATATAATAGGATGGCGAAGTGTGAAGAGCTTAAGCTTGGGGAGGCCCCATGGATCTCCCCAGCATATTTCAAGAAGACTCAAGCGTCTAAGCTTGGGGATGCCCAAGGCATCTCCTTCTTCATCGTCAAAATTATCAGGTCATCTCTAGTGAAACTATATTTTAATTCTTTCACATCATATGTGCTGTTCTTGGAGCGTCTGTATCTTATTATTTATTTATCTTAGCATCAAACACCGGTTACATTAATAAGTGGACAATCACATATTTTATTTATCCTCTGTTTTCAATGTTTACTTGGTTAATGGATTACTTGTTGAAACTTAAAAATGATGTGTGAATAATACTGTTTAGTAGTTTATGTTTTCTTATGGTTAGTCTCAACTAGCTAATAGTGCATATTATGTTATTTTGATATCAACATGCATTGTCCTGTTCATAAGATGGTATGGTATTGTGGTATCCTCCTCTGAATAATTCACTTGAATCGACTTGGCACATGCTCACACATGTTATGACTGAAAAATAAAAGTCAATTAAGCCTTGATGATCTATTTTGTCTCAGAGTTTTAGTATCGTTTTTATGCCTCCGTTAATTTTATTTTGTCGCAAGCATGATTATGACCGTTATCGCTCTCGTGGTTGTCGCTTCCCAGTCTATTGCTAGCCTTCACTTGTACTGAGCGGGAATGCTGCTCGTGCATCCAAATCCTTAAAACCAAGTTATCCCAAAGAGTCCACCAAAAAATTCCTATGCATGGTATTTCAAGCCATTCCAAGTAAATTTGCATGTGCTACCTTTAAAACCTTCAAAATATTTCTCTTTTTGTGTCAATGTTTACTAGCTCATGAGGAATTAGTGTGGTTATTCTTTATTCTATTTGTCAAATGGACTTTTACACCTGGACTAGTGGCATATACATCCGCTTATCCAATAACTTGCAAAAAGAACTGGCAACGGGTGCCCAGTCCCAATTAATTACAACTTTAACCAATTAATTCTCTTCACACTTTTGCCCTGATTCATCAGTAAGCAATGACAAACAGTGAAATACCTGAATGTGTGTAAACCAAAGAGAAAGAGGGATTGTGAGGACCCTAGGATTAAGTACCCGAGATACTCGTTATGTTTCCTGCAACAATCCCGTGATCAGTCTGTTGCTGCACATAACTCGAATTGGTATCACAGAACACCCCAAAAATACCGAATAAATATACTTACGTGATTGAAGTCATAAGCTTCAACAGGTACTTGCAGCGGAATCACCAAACACCGTGGAGCCCAAGTCATTCGCCTTAACCCTACAGGCAGCTGACTGGGAAGCGCTCTAGTTCGCAAAGACGTCAGTGAACTCCTCTTCTTCGAACTGCTCCTCTTCGAAATCTGGCTAAGACAATAGCCAGGGACGAAACCAATATGAGTACATTTGATTGTACTCGCAAACTACCCCAACTTGAGTAAGCACTAGTTTTAGTTTTATTTCTTAAAACTTTTCTTTATTTTGAAATATCTCTAAAACTTTACTGAGAAGGGTAAGAAGAAGTTCATAACTATCTTTTAAGAAATCACCCTTTTAATTTCTTCCCAAAAAAAAAACTTCCCCTTTTTCCTACCATGACTCAATCATGGTTTTCTTAACACAACAACCTCGTACCAACTCATTGGTACAGGTATGCAACCTTTTTCCCTTCATTTCCTTTCCAAAACTCAAAGTTTTATAAACACTTGCACATGGCCTTAGGACAGCCTCCCAACTGTCCATATCCGAGGACTCGGCTATTCGAATAGTTTTACATTCTGCAGAGGTAGCACGCTTTTCCCACACCCATCCGGTCACTCATCGTGTCAGCCACATCCCGCCATACCAGGGGTATGCGAAGTTGAGTTCCCGGCCATAGCCTGTCCTTTGCTCATGCTAGTATAGGATCCTACCGCTATGAAACCGGTTCCATCGACACTTAAATCCATGCCCGTCGGAAACTAAGTGTGAGGACTTCGTAGTTCTGCCCGGCGGACCCAAGGGAGCCCTTCAATCCTCTTTCTACAATACAATCATACCGGCTTCCGGTAGACTTCCCTTAAGAGGACCCAGGTCAGGGGCAGGTCACCAAACCATCCCCTCATGGAACGAGGTCATTCTCGTTGTTGAGGCATCCAGTACTAACACGAGCAAATTATATGACTACGCCCTTTCCCATATGTGGGTAAGTGTGGTCGCACAGGGTATTGGTTGGTCGTCATAGTACTAGGACACAATGTGCATTTTTCTCAAAAACAACATCACCATTTTCCAGCCGAATACCGACCTTTCGGCATTTCATTTTCATCCAAGTACTTTCAAAAGAGTTTTGAATACTATTGTTTTTCCCATCCTATAGTTGTAAAATAACTACCTTATATTTCTACATAAGGTGGCAAAATAGTTTTTCATAAACTTTTGAAAAGGTTTTCACAATCATTTCCAATTTTCCTAGCAAAATACTTTTAACCAAAACTCGGGTGGTTCGTAATCCCACCAAAAGATTTTCATAGAAGGCTTTGGAGTAAAACAAATTCATTTCGAAATCGTTGTATACCATTGACACCTCTATATCGGGTGTCTCAATAATATACTTGTATCTTGGAAAAAGGGTTTTCAAAATCATAGCCTTCGTGGCAAACACCACATAAATCATTTATGCCATTTATAAGTAAAACAGGTAAATCAAAATAGATGTATATGGATGCAAGCTCAGTGAAGTAGCTTGCCTGGTTTCAGCATAATGTCCCTGGACTTCTCCTTGTTGATCAATATAATAAAAATCCCATCCTTCCTCGGTCAATTCTCTCCAAATACCCCTCCGGTAGCGTTATTATCTAACGTCACAAACAGAAAATAAACAACAATCAATACACCAAACAAAACCACAAGTGGTACACAAACAAATAACAACCACAAGCATCAAACTAATCATTCAAGCAACAAACTAGGATCTAAGCTTACAAGGGCCTTACAATAACACATGCTAGGTGCCTAGATCACAAAGCTATCTTAAGCAAAGATGAACCGCAAGCACTTTTATCTAAACAGGAAATACTTCACCACAACACAACCACTCAATTTTCAACAGAGAAAGCAACTACTCACATCTAGTAGATAAAAGGCTATTGGAACTATGCTTATGATTGGGAAACCTATTCTTCAATCAATATGCAATGGAATCAGTGGGTGTTCCACTATCATAACACGGCATTAAGAGGTTAATTATTCTCTGGCTATTTGTAAAAATCACTAAAACATAAACTAGACACAAGAGCTACTCATGCTAGGAAGTTCTAAGTAATCCTACCCATAAACCTAACTAATCAAGCTTTGCTAAGAACAAAAATAATAAGCAACCCGAGGTGACATGCTATAATATCAGTAGATATGAAAGGCTACTGATGTTCAAACAACATTTTCTAAAATCAAGCACACAAATGATTTTATCCACAACAAATCCTAAATACTAGGAAATTCTAGGGGATACTACCCTAGTAACCTTAACCCTAGATAAACACATGCAACACTAAACCTTTCTAACATGCTAATTAAATGAGATAACACACTCATATAAGAGAGTATCACTTCTATATAGGCTAGGAAACACAAATCTAACACTAACACCCTTTTCTAACAAAGAATATAATTACTACAATAATTAACAGAAAAGCATAGCAACTAGTTAAATACACCAACGATAATCCATAGCTCTAAAAATCACACCAAGCTAGGATTAGGTACTCCTAATCACACAGAAGATCACACAAGTGGATTCACACCAAAAATCATCACCAAACAATTTACAAAAAACCTAGAAAGGCTCTCTGGTCAATTACCAAAGTGGATGCCATTTTATTTAGGAAGCTCATTTGCATAAGAGGCAAATTGCTACTGCTAGGTAATGTGAAGAGCTTTCCAAAACAATTGGATTCATAAATTTTTGATCACCCTAACTCAATCTTATACCTAAAAGGGTGTTTTTGACCAGTGGCAAATCAGGAATTTCCATGGTCACCCAACTTAATATTTTTCCGATCTGCAATTTAGACATGACTCCAAACTTATCAGGCTACTGTGTGATTTTTGGTTTGGTAAACCTTGCACTTAAACTATTTCAAAACGATTTAATCTAAAGGTACAGAACAAATCTATAAGGAAAATAATTAAACAACCTAGGAAAAAGAGTAACGGGCTGGATCTGGCTGAAGATGGGCCGTGCAGTGTGGAGAGAGGCCCAGCTCGCGGCCCACGAGCGCGAGCGAAGCGGTACGGGGCCGCATCTTCTTCTTCCTCGACAGCAGAGAAGGCGAGGCAGAGCAGGAGCTCCGGCGAGGACGGCATCGGCGACCTGGTGCTTCCTGGGCAAGGATGAGATATGCATGAGAGCGAGCGGAGCAAGGGAAACTCGGAGGTGCAAAAATGGCAGGGAGAGGTGGACTGTGGCGATCCGAGCTTGCTCGACATCCCGTGGCCGGAGAAGAAAAGGCTCGAGACGGCGACGGCGATTCCGAGCGAATCACGGCGATTACTTGTACGGGATTGAAGAGGGAGACGCGGTGAAGCTTTTGGTAGGCTTGGATTTGGATGGGGGTGCGTGAATCGTCGGCGAGGCTCATGGCAGCTCGGCCGGGGTTCGGTTCCGTGGAGGAAAAAGGAGAGAGGGAGAGAGTGGGGGAAAGTGCGCGAGTGGGGAAACAGAGGAGTGGCGTGCAGTGCTCTTATCTCCTCCTCCGCAGCAAGGAGGGAGGGGCCACGGCATTGACGACGAGAGGAGCACGGCAGCAAGGCGAACACGGCGACAAGGGGCACAGCAGCGTGCGGGAGGTGCCACGGTTGTCCAGGGTGCAGAGCTGAGGTGAAGGGGGAGAGCAGAGCAGTCAGAGGCCAGGCTTCGCGGGGAAGGGGTGCACGGTGGGCGGCGACCACGGCAACGCCGGCGTGAGGAGCACGGCGCCGTGCCGGGCAGCGTTGTTGCTACAGGAGGTCAACGAAGTTTTTGCAAAGAGGCCCCTGAACTTGTTTTTCCACTCACAGATAGGTCCTTGCCTCTTTCCTTTATTCCCTTTTTAAAACCAGTAGGTTTCCAGTGATTTAATTGAGGTGCTTAAATATTTTACAAAAATTAGAGAAAATTCATGTAGCCTCCCCTATATATGAGGAAGCTCCACAAAAATTGGTTTTACAAAATAAAACGTTTTGCTCCATTTTTGTTCATAGGATTTAAATAAATCATTTTTTGGAAATTAATATTTTGATACTCCTTGAATATTTTAAAACCAGTGATAAAATATTGTGTTAAACCTTTGGAACTTCCTTGACAATAAGGTAGCTTCAAAATAATTTATCTTTTCATAGAGGGAATATTGGTTTGGAGGAAATAGAGAATTTGGGAGGGAATTTAGTTATGAAGATCATTTTTAACTCAAGACCTTCATTTCCTCTTTGATAAAAGAATGGAGGGGTTTGTTTTAAATCGACAAGTAGGTTTACTTGAGGAGAGAGTGATATGAAATGGAGAGGATTATCATTTCATCTCCTGCTCTAGAATTTTGGGTAAAGAAAATATAATTGTTCTCATAGAATAGAGGAATAGATAGAAAGGGAGTTTTGTTGAGATCATCTCCCTAAATTTTAGGAGTTTAACTTGGGGGTGCCTAATTTTAGAGGGTTTGTTCTTCCTCAAGTCGCACTCCAAAATTTGGTTGCCAAGTGTGTCCTATTTTAGTAATAACACCTCTGAGGAATTATCCTCACAAGAAAATCACACACAACAGCAATAACACAGCAATAGTAACAGCACAACAATATTAACAACACAACAATATCCATATCTCAAACAAGACCACACACTCCAAACCACAAGAATAAATCACACACCTTTTTCCATAACTAACAATACTATTTTGTAAAAATGGTCACACTCAATTATGACAAGATGTTGTTTAAGGGATATATCAACTCATAACTTAATAGTTTTCAAAATGGTTTGATAAAGGGAAATATGTGAGGTAATATATTCCCCACTAGTATTCCTTTTTAAAATGGAGTTGAAACATAGGAGTTTTAAAAAATAGGAATTGTAAAAAAAAATCAAGGTTGAAGAATAGATAGGGGATATCATATGAACCTCCATATTCTTGGAAGCACATAATTTTGGAAATACTTTTACTGTCTCAATTTAAAGGATATTTTATTTGTTGCTAAAACCAAATCATTATTGAAGTAGACTTTTGGCCAACATAGGAATGGAAAAGATCTATGGAATATATTCTTGTCATAACATGGTCACCAGAGTCGTAAATATATTTTTACTTAGGATTATTTCTTGGGTTGACATTTACTAGTCAACCAATCATAATCATCAAGTTACACAAGGTCAAACAGAAGAATATAAGGGAAAACACAATCATTTGTGGAACAATTCAAAAAGTTTTTGTTGGTTCTGAATTTTGGGTCTTATTTACTCTTATTATAAATTTGGGATGTTACAGATCCTTCCCCCCTTAAAATAAATCTCGTCCTCGAGATTTGCCCGGGGGTACCGGGGAGTTTTGAGGTACGGGTTTTGGGGTTGACTACTCTTCCGGGGTCGTTGCTTCTTCAGTAAGGTTGCCAGGTGAGATCTTGACAATTTGATGTCGCGAGGCCTTCCATTGGTTAGTTGTATAAGAATGTGGGTGTCTTTTATGTCATCGAATTGCCTTAGTCATACAAGAAGAATTTGTTAACAAGGTAGCTAGTCTTGTCATCAAATCACTTTTCATATTCCAGAGGCTGAGATGTACTGAATTATCTGATGTTCCGTTTATTTGTGTATGACACTCCGTTGTTTGAGCATACAAAAGTGAATTGCTAACAAGTTCATGAGGCTTGTTACCAAACTACTTCCATATAACACGAACATTGGAATATCACACTATTTCTTGAGAGATTAAGAATAATAGATTCTGATATAAGAGTTTCCAAATACTCAATGATAGTCTGGTATATCGCTTCTTTGGTTCCGGGTCTTCACGCAGCTTCGCAGGTGTCTTCACATGTAAGTTAGAGTGCACCAGAACAGTTAGGGTTTCCGGGAAAACTTTGTGGTTGAGGGGCTTATGTTAGTTTTCAAGGGAGTTGGGTACCATACCTTAGACATCAAACTTATTATACCTATGATCCTGAACGATCAACTTTACCTAGGTCTCTAATTCTCAATTTTTCAAAATACCATCCCAATATTTTTGGTAAGGCCACTACTATCAACCAATTAATTTGAAACATGGTCCTACCCAAGTTAAATTTTTAATCCACCCTCATCTTCCTCGGGTATAAACTCTTTAGCATAGTATAGTTCAATCTATCGGGTACCCATCAAATCTTTTTAGGCATAGTCTTCCCATTGCCTTCTATCACAAAAATCATAGTGCTCCACCAATTATTTCCTGATTGATTTTCCTCTCCAGATAGGCATATCTCATAATGTCTGACTCCGTCGGTTGTCATTTTCCTACGACCATATCATCAAAGCTAAATAAAGCATCCAACAATCATGTGATCATATCATCCAGAATTGACCCACTTTCTAACCAAATTCAGATTTTTATCTCAACACTTTTGGGCCTTGATCTCATAATCAAAGATGAATGATCTTTCCAAAACAATCCAAACAGAGCGTGACAAGCTCTGAAAACTTCTGTCACCTAGAATGTCTGGCTACTAGACCAAGTCATATTGATTCCTAGAATCCGATAAGCATTCATTTATCCTCCACCAATTATTTCTTGCATACAACGATCTGCTCATTTGCTAACTCATCTTTGATCACTTCCTATAATTCCATAAGAGTCTATTGCAAAGGTCACTTGCGCTAAGAATCACCCTAAACATTCCAACACCGGAGTATTTTTCTTAATTTACTTGCTTCCAACCAATCCAATTATCCTTTTATCAGCAAGTGCTTCCTAAAGATCCAAGAACTTTCACCTTTATTTCTAAACCTTAAATCAAGGGTCACACCTTCTAGCTCCAGATAACCACCAATGGTTGGGGACCACAACTGGTTAGCCCCAGAACATAAATCAGATATATCATTTGTCCAAACCCAATTAATTTATCGTTCCACTCCAAGTTTTCACTTCTATTCTAAACCCCTCTTTTACCAACAGCATCCACCAAATAGTTTTGAGTCGTCCTATGGCACCTCTTTCCTTTGTCTAGAGAAAAAGCAGTTAGTAATTTTGGAAAACTTGGTTAGATGAGAGATTTAATGTTAGATCAATTATGTTAGTCATGTTAGCTATCATAATCTTTTGTTAGTCCGACGGGATCCAACTAGTGCCATCGAACGTCGGGTCTTGAATCTTCATCTTTCTTGATAGCTTGATGTGGTTGTTCAGAACGACGTAGGAAGGCCGCTATCCGGCTGGCAGAAGGTCGTAGAGTCTTGGGCCTCAGGGTTGAAGTAGAGAGTATTCGATATCTTGTTCCTCTTACTAGGACAAAATTTTCTGGAGGGTTTTCTAAGTCGGACTTTTGAAAGGATACAAAAATCTCAGGCTATTTGGTTAAAGATCGGGGGTCTTTTGTATCTTGCGGAACTGCCAGTTCTGTTTGGGGAGATGGTTTAGATGAGAGGGAAAAATATTTTAGAAAGCTGTTCCTTGGCGGGTTTACATCCGTAACAAGGTGTACTTAGGTGGCAAAAAGGAAACTAAACTTTTCTTTTTGTAAAACTCCTTTTTCCATCTCGCAAACAACACACAAGCAGAGTACACACAAGCAAGGTGCACACAAGTACGTCTAGTACCAACGGATGTCTAATACGCGTGGTAATCGGGGTGAAACAACCAAGGTTCCTATCATATGTTGTTCCTATGGGTCTTGGTTAAACAGGGGTGCTGAAATCTTCATTTCGTCGCCTTAGTCTTCAGCTGGAGAAACTGAGATTGTCGAAGTAGCAACTTGAGTAGAATTGCTGAGGTTGAGCTGAGGTCTTGGAGGTCTCTTGCTTTGTTGGTGTCGACGATCTTGGCATTTGCAAATCAACCACCGTGATGTTGAATATTCAAGATGGAGGCTTCTTCTTGTAGGTGCTAGCTAGTTAGGTCTCACTTGGGTTCATCGTCAAGTATTTTGAACGGGTAAGAGGGAGTAGAGAAATCCTTGGTAAATTTTAAAATAGAAAGGTAAGGCTCAGAAATTATTTGAGAAGATGAGAAGAGTGGAAGTCATTTTTGGGACTTCCCTAGATAAAGATATATTTTTGGTATAACATATTTTTAACAAAATATTTTCTTTCCTAACTAACGTCCATGCTAACTAAGGTCTGTTACAGTCAGGATGGCTCTGATACCAAGTCTGTGAGGACCCCAGGATTAAGTACCCGAGATACTCGTTATGTTTCCTGCAACAATCCCGTGATCAGTCTGTTGCTGCACATAACTCGAATTGGTATCACAGAACACCCCAAAAATACCGAATAAATATACTTACGTGATTGAAGTCATAAGCTTCAACAGGTACTTGCAGCGGAATCACCAAACACGTGGAGCCCAAGTCATTCGCCTTAACCCTACAGGCAGCTGACTGGGAAGTGCCCTAGTTCGCAAAGACGTCAGTGAACTCCTCTTCTTCGAACTGCTCCTCTTCGAAATCTGGCTAAGACAATAGCCAGGGACGAAACCAATATGAGTACATTTGATTGTACTCGCAAACTACCCCAACTTGAGTAAGCACTAGTTTTAGTTTTATTTCTTAAAACTTTTCTTTATTTTGAAATATCTCTAAAACTTTACTGAGAAGGGTAAGAAGAAGTTCATAACTATCTTTTAAGAAATCACCCTTTTAATTTCTTCCCAAAAAAAAAACTTCCCCTTTTTCCTACCATGACTCAATCATGGTTTTCTTAACACCACAACCTCGTACCAACTCATTGGTACAGGTATGCAACCTTTTTCCCTTCATTTCCTTTCCAAAACTCAAAGTTTTATAAACACTTGCACATGGCCTTAGGACAGCCTCCCAACTGTCCATATCCGAGGACTCGGCTATTCGAATAGTTTTACACTATGCAGAGGTAGCACGCTTTTCCCACACCCATCCGGTCACTCATCGTGTCAGCCACGTCCCGCCATACCAGGGGTATGCGAAGTTGAGTTCCCGGCCATAGCCTGTCCTTTGCTCATGCTAGTATAGGATCCTACCGCTACGAAACCGGTTCCATCGACACTTAAATCCATGCCCGTCGGAAACTAAGTGTGAGGACTTCGTAGTTCTGCCCGGCGGACCCAAGGGAGCCCTTCAATCCTCTTTCTACAATACAATCATACCGGCTTCGGTAGACTTCCTTAAGAGGACCCAGGTCAGGGGCAGGTCACCAAACCATCCCCTCATGGAACGAGGTCGTCCTCGTTGTTGAGGCATCCAGTACTAACACGAGCAAATTATATGACTACGCCCTTTCCCATATGTGGGTAAGTGTGGTCGCACAGGGTATTGGTTGGTCGTCATAGTACTAGGACACAATGTGCATTTTTCTCAAAAACAACATCACCATTTTCCAGCTGAATACCGACCTTTCGGCATTTCATTTTCATCCAAGTACTTTCAAAAGAGTTTTGAATACTATTGTTTTTCCCATCCTATAGTTGTAAAATAACTACCTTATATTTCTACATAAGGTGGCAAAATAGTTTTTCATAAACTTTTGAAAAGGTTTTCACAATCATTTCCAATTTTCCTAGCAAAATACTTTTAACCAAAACTCGGGTGGTTCGTAATCCCACCAAAAGATTTTCATAGAAGGCTTTGGAGTAAAACAAATTCATTTCGAAATCGTTGTATACCATTGACACCTCTATATCGGGTGTCTCAATAATATACTTGTATCTTGGAAAAAGGGTTTTCAAAATCATAGCCTTCGTGGCAAACACCACATAAATCATTTATGCCATTTATAAGTAAAACAGGTAAATCAAAATAGATGTATATGGATGCAAGCTCAGTGAAGTAGCTTGCCTGGTTTCAGCATAATGTCCCTGGACTTCTCCTTGTTGATCAATATAATAAAAATCCCATCCTTCCTCGGTCAATTCTCTCCAAATACCCCTCCGGTAGCGTTATTATCTAACGTCGCAAACAGAGAAATAAACAACAATCAATACACCAAACAAAACCACAAGTGGTACACAAACAAATAACAACCACAAGCATCAAACTAATCATTCAAGCAACAAACTAGGATCTAAGCTTACAAGGGCCTTACACTAACACATGCTAGGTGCCTAGATCACAAAGCTATCTTAAGCAAAGATGAACCGCAAGCACTTTTATCTAAACAGGAAATACTTCACCACAACACAACCACTCAATTTTCAACAGAGAAAGCAACTACTCACATCTAGTAGATAAAAGGCTATTGGAACTATGCTTATGATTGGGAAACCTATTCTTCAATCAATATGCAATGGAATCAGTGGGTGTTCCACTATCATAACACGGCATTAAGAGGTTAATTATTCTCTGGCTATTTGTAAAAATCACTAAAACATAAACTAGACACAAGAGCTACTCATGCTAGGAAGTTCTAAGTAATCCTACCCATAAACCTAACTAATCAAGCTTTGCTAAGAACAAAAATAATAAGCAACCCGAGGTGACATGCTATAATATCAGTAGATATGAAAGGCTACTGATGTTCAAACAACATTTTCTAAAATCAAGCACACAAATGATTTTATCCACAACAAATCCTAAATACTAGGAAATTCTAGGGGATACTACCCTAGTAACCTTAACCCTAGATAAACACATGCAACACTAAACCTTTCTAACATGCTAATTAAATGAGATAACACACTCATATAAGAGAGTATCACTTCTATATAGGCTAGGAAACACAAATCTAACACTAACACCCTTTTCTAACAAAGAATATAATTACTACAATAATTAACAGAAAAGCATAGCAACTAGTTAAATACACCAACGATAATCCATAGCTCTAAAAATCACACCAAGCTAGGATTAGGTACTCCTAATCACACAGAAGATCACACAAGTGGATTCACACCAAAAATCATCACCAAACAATTTACAAAAAACCTAGAAAGGCTCTCTGGTCAATTACCAAAGTGGATGCCATTTTATTTAGGAAGCTCATTTGCATAAGAGGCAAATTGCTACTGCTAGGTAATGTGAAGAGCTTTCCAAAACAATTGGATTCATAAATTTTTGATCACCCTAACTCAATCTTATACCTAAAAGGGTGTTTTTGACCAGTGGCAAATCAGGAATTTCCATGGTCACCCAACTTAATATTTTTCCGATCTGCAATTTAGACATGACTCCAAACTTATCAGGCTACTTGTGTGATTTTTGGTTTGGTCAACCTTGCACTTAAACTATTTCAAAACGATTTAATCTAAAGGTACAGAACAAATCTATAAGGAAAATAATTAAACAACCTAGGAAAAAGAGTAACGGGCTGGATCTGGCTGAAGATGGGCCGTGCAGTGTGGAGAGAGGCCCAGCTCGTGGCCCACGAGCGCGAGCGAAGCGGTACGGGGCCGCATCTTCTTCTTCCTCGACAGCAGAGAAGGCGAGGCAGAGCAGGAGCTCCGGCGAGGACGGCATCGGCGACATGGTGCTTCCTGGGCAAGGATGAGATATGCATGAGAGCGAGCGGAGCAAGGGAAACTCGGAGGTGCAAAAATGGCAGGGAGAGGTGGACTGTGGCGATCCCGAGCTTGCTCGACATCCCGTGGCCGGAGAAGAAAAGGCTCGAGACGGCGACGGCGATTCCGAGCGAATCACGGCGATTACTTGTACGTGATTGAAGAGGGAGACGCGGTGAAGCTTTTGGTAGGCTTGGATTTGGATGGGGGTGCGTGAATCGTCGGCGAGGCTCATGGCAGCTCGGCCGGGGTTCGGTTCCGTGGAGGAAAAAGGAGAGAGGGAGAGAGTGGGGGAAAGTGCGCGAGTGGGGAAACAGAGGAGTGGCGTGCAGTGCTCTTATCTCCTCCTCCGCAGCAAGGAGGGAGGGGCCACGGCATTGACGACGAGAGGAGCACGGCAGCAAGGCGAACACGGCGACGAGGGGCACAGCAGCGTGCGGGAGGTGCCACGGTGTGTCCAGGGTGCAGAGCTGAGGTGAAGGGGGAGAGCAGAGCAGTCAGAGGCCAGGCTTCGCGGGGAAGGGGTGCACGGTGGGCGGCGACCACGGCAACGCCGACGTGAGGAGCACGGCGCCGTGCTGGGCAGCGTTGTTGCTACAGGAGGTCAACGAAGTTTTTGCAAAGAGGCCCCTGAACTTGTTTTTCCACTCACAGATAGGTCCTTGCCTCTTTCCTTTATTCCCTTTTTAAAACCAGTAGGTTTCCAGTGATTTAATTGAGGTGCTTAAATATTTTACAAAAATTAGAGAAAATTCATGTAGCCTCCCCTATATATGAGGAAGCTCCATAAAAATTGGTTTTACAAAATAAAAGTTTTGCTCCATGTTTGTTCATAGGATTTAAATAAATCATTTTTTTGGAAATTAATATTTTGATACTCCTTGAATATTTTAAAACCAGTGATAAAATATTGTGTTAAACCTTTGGAACTTTCTTGACAATAAGGTAGCTTCAAAATAATTTATCTTTTCATAGAGGGAATATTGGTTTGGAGGAAATAGAGAATTTGGGAGGGAATTTAGTTATGAAGATCATTTTTAACTCAAGACCTTCATTTCCTCTTTGATAAAAGAATGGAGGGGTTTGTTTTAAATCGACAAGTAGGTTTACTTGAGGAGAGAGTGATATGAAATGGAGAGGATTATCATTTCATCTCCTGCTCTAGAATTTTGGGTAAAGAAAATATAATTGTTCTCATAGAATAGAGGAATAGATAGAAAGGGAGTTTTGTTGAGATCATCTCCCTAAATTTTAGGAGTTTAACTTGGGGGTGCCTAATTTTAGAGGGTTTGTTCTTCCTCAAGTCGCACTCCAAAATTTGGTTGCCAAGTGTGTCCTATTTTAGTAATAACACCTCTGGGAATTATCCTCACAAGAAAATCACACACAACAGCAATAACACAGCAATAGTAACAGCACAACAATATTAACAACACAACAATATCCATATCTCAAACAAGACCACACACTCCAAACCACAAGAATAAATCACACACCTTTTTCCATAACTAACAATACTATTTTGTAAAAATGGTCACACTCAATTATGACAAGATGTTGTTTAAGGGATATATCAACTCATAACTTAATAGTTTTCAAAATGGTTTGATAAAGGGAAATATGTGAGGTAATATATTCCCCACTAGTATTCCTTTTTAAAATGGAGTTGAAACATAGGAGTTTAAAAAATAGGAATTGTAAAAAAAAAATCAAGGTTGAAGAATAGATAGGGGATATCATATGAACCTCCATATTCTTGGAAGCACATAATTTTGGAAATACTTTTACTGTCTCAATTTAAAGGATATTTTATTTGTTGCTAAAACCAAATCATTATTGAAGTAGACTTTTGGCCAACATAGGAATGGAAAAGATCTATGGAATATATTCTTGTCATAACATGGTCACCAGAGTCGTAAATATATTTTTACTTAGGATTATTTCTTGGGTTGACATTTACTAGTCAACCAATCATAATCATCAAGTTACACAAGGTCAAACAGAAGAATATAAGGGAAAACACAATCATTTGTGGAACAATTCAAAAAGTTTTTGTTGGTTCTGAATTTTGGGTCTTATTTACTCTTATTATAAATTTGGGATGTTACAGGGATGATCTGCCTTGCTGGTAGAAATAACGTCCTTCATGGGAGCCGCTCTTAAAAGTCCGTTTGACAGGTAGAATATTGTTCTCACCCGCTACCATTCGTTGACAATTAACAAACACCTCTCAAAACATTTTTACCTCTGTTTTTAAAACAAAAAGCTCTAGCACGTGTTAATCCCTGCTTCCCTCTGCGAAGGGCCAATCTTTTATTTTTATGTTGAGTCACCATCATTTCTTTGAGCACTTCTTCGAGAGCATAGCTGTCGTTCTTAGTGTAATGTGCTTGTCCCAGAATACAATTAATTGAGGTATAACCATGATGCTTTTATCTTTGATATCTCTATATCTAGTCTTCACTTGAACTTCAGAGGTGCCTTGGCATTTATGTTTTGCTCCACAATTAAGGGCAAGCGAGATACCACTCTATCATGCTTTATTATGGTCATTACAATCTTGTTGATGTTTATAAATTTCATGTTATAAGCTCTTATTTCGTTGATACTTTTCATTAGGAAACATGATTGCTAAGTTTTATTATCCATACATCATGCAATTGTTAAAGGCCTGATCATAGCATTTACAATCAAAAATTATTTTGTTATCATTTACCTACTCGAGGACGAGCAGGAATTAAGTTTGGGGATGTTGATACGTCCAAAACGTATCTATAATTTTTGATTGTTTCATGCCATTTTTATGCTTTTAGCACTTGTTTTATATTAAGTTTATTATTTATTTGGACTAACCTACTAATAGTTGCAAAAGTGCACAATGTTCTTGTTTTACTCTTTGATGTGTAGAAATTATCAAGAATACATGAGGAAACCTTGTTGGAGTCGAATTGGGACTTTCCTGAAATATGTCTGAGAACTTTTTACGAAGCTTGCCAGTTTGACCCTCGAAGATGACGTTATCTGGAGACCTGGCTGTTACGAAAGTTGTCACAATTTTCCATACGAAAATTTTAAGCCCGAGATCAGCCCAATCGGAGTTTGGACGCGGCCTGTAGGCCCGTTTTGGTGGAACACTAAAAGGGGGTGACGGAAATCCGAGAAGATATATAAAGGGAGGAAACCTAATTCGTAGAGGACTCCTCCACCCACGAATTTCAGCCACCAAAAGCCACTTTTTTGCCTCCCCCATGGATCCCATCTCCATGAGGGAGGGCTCCCAAGAAGCCATGAAGGAGGGAGGCTAAGGGGCGGCGCTCCCCAAGCTTGCCGGCGGCGGGGAAAGGAGTTCCCCGCACCGCCGCCGCCGCCGCCCTGCGCCGCCGCGCTGCTCCTCTCCGCCGTCTTCACCGCCATCTCCAACACCATCTCCTCCTTGTATTCAGTGGTTCATCCTCCCACAAACCTCTGTACCGTCCTATGTAAACATGGTGTTTGATGCTATAATATTTATCCTATGATTTACTTCATGTTTCCGTAGTTTATTTGTCCTTTGATTGCTTAATTGAATGCATGAGGTTCATTAGAGTTGTATGTCTATATGGTGCTGTCCTTTGGTGTCCATTATATTTGTGCGCGTATGGATCAAACACCCTAGGGTTGGTAGTATTTGCAAACGAAGCGGGGGAAGTTATGCCGGAGTGACAGAAACCTGAGAACGCGAACCGATTAGTTGCACGTATGGGAGTAAGAGGACCATGAACTTAAGACTATGGTTGGGGAAACCTTAATGCATTGTTAGTATTTGCGGATGCCTGCTAACAATCCAATCATATAGTACTTGTAATCTCAAGTAGTGGAGTGCATGTATATTTAGCCTCTCCCACATAGAAAACTGCATCGAAGACAATGAACCAAGTACATTCACTAATTAATCTTGGACAAAGCCACCACAATTACCACCACTTTTCCACACTCATGGTACTGTTAGTATATGGTTACTTAGTGTACTTTATTGCTGCAGCACTAACATTTACTTTCTTGTATTTATTATCTTGCAAAACTACCTCTCATACCCGTATTGCTACCGTAGTTTTATTTTCTAGATAATGCAAACGTTTAGTGTGCGTAGAGTTGTATCAGTGGTTGATAGAACTTGAGAGAATACTTATTTTACCTTTAGCTCCTCGTTGGGTTCGACACTCTTACTTATCGAAAAGGCTACACGCGATCCCCTAAACTTGTGGGTTATCAGGGAACTAGCACCGTTGGATCAGAATTGGATGTCTCCGATCAAGACAACACACTAAGCTACTGTAGCACCGCTTACTGTAGCAATTTACTGTAGTGTCGACCTACTGTAGCAGCCGTAATTTTTGACTTGTGACCTAAGAGTGAGAGCAGCCTAGATCACACCAGAATATCCAACAGAAACGTCCTATATTTAGTTACGGAGGGAGTAGATGTTTTTACCGTAACTTGGTTTTCACCTGATATTTTCTCTTTTCCATAGCTCCTTTGAAGATAGTGTATACAACTGTTGTTCCCAGTATAATACCTCAATACATACCTACATCAGCTAGCTCAGGTGCATGTTTGAACACGTGTGTTTTCTCCCCTTGCCTATCTTTTCCAAAAGGAAATTATAAAAACCAGCTTATTAATTTTCCCCCTAAAAAAGTGTTCTAAATCTAACCAAACGTGCCAGCAAGCTAGGCATGCATGGCTACTGGAAGTGGAGCTATAGTTGGCAACGCATCCTTATCCACCAACACTACCACATGTACGCAGGCAGCCGCGACGTGTACCCTCTCAACACGCGTAGGCTTTGCCATTGTATATGCTGCTAGTAGAAAGCGAGTCTTTGATCCTGCGGCAAAGGGAAGCTGTCCCACAGGCAGCACGCGCCGCCGCCATCGACGTCGACATCCACAACGACGTCGTCGAGGTTCCACAGGCTGCCCCACGTGGCGCAGTCGCCGTCGATCTCCCCGCTGGACCCGGCCTCGCTCCCCGAAACGCTGGGGGCGCCGCCGTCGAGGAAGTAGGCAGACATGGGTTGGTACTGCAGGAAGTCGTCCATGTCGTCCGGCATAGCATCTCGCATCATTATCAGGACGTCGTCCTGCGTCGGCGCTGGCCGTGTTGCTTCATCAGCGTGGCTCGCCGCGCCGTCGTCGCTGACGTTTTCAGTGCTAGCGCACCCGTGTTGGTCGCCCTGGTGGTCGTGGTGTCCTGCGTGCATGATCTCGCGGCGCTGCTTCAGGAACCGCGCCCTCGCGCGCTCGATGTTCTTGGACGACGCTTTGCCCTTCTTGAAGTGCGTCCTCCAGTAGTTCTTGATCTCGTTGTCCGTCCGGCCGGGGAGGCTACGCGCGATCGTTGACCATCTAGCAGAATCGACCATTGTCAGCTGGATTCCAGCGATCAATCTTGGTGTGTACATGAACAAAGATTTTTCTTTTCCATTACCTGTTTCCCCACAAGGCGTGCAGCTCGAGTATGATGCTCTCCTCCTGTGGTGTGATCTTGCCTTTCTTGAGGTCAGGTCTCAGATAGTTCACCCACCGAAGCCTGCAGCTCTTTCCGCTTCTCTTCAGACCTGCAGAAAAAAGAGCTTAGCTCTAGCCCATCCTAGTAAACAACGAAGTATGACGAACATGCATGCGCTTGCATGCAGTTTAAAGCCAATACTCAAATTAATGCGCTTAAAACATGCATGATTTTTCCTTAATTCGATCGGGCTACTCTGGCACCAAAGTTAAGGGAAACCAGCGAGGGAAAATGCCGGAACAAGAGCAAAGAGTGCATCGTCAATACCGGTGAGCTTGGCCACAGAATTCCATCTCCCTTCGCCCTGCTGCCTCACGTACTCGAGCAGCAGCTTGTCTTCCTGCGCTGTCCACGGCCCTTTCCTCCACCCTCCCTCCTCCCTTCCCCAACCAAACTGCTCCATTCCAACAGGACTAGCATAAGTTCTAAATGAATGTTTGCTTCAGAGCTGAACAGAACTAGCAGAAGTTCTAAATGAATGTTTGCTTCAGAGCTATCATTCAATTCCTCGTGATCGAGCTATCTGTCTCACTTCTCACTCCCCAGCTGTGAGCGAGCGAGTGAGAGGCTGAGGCTAGATGTGCAACAAACCAAGCGCGCTATCGCTGCATATATACCAGCACGGTCGCCGGGTCACCGGTCACTACAGGGCAAGGTCACTGTCAGGGGGCACTCCACTGTCACCACTCTCGCGAGGAGGTGGCGCGGGATCGGCTGCCGGAAATGCCCCCACGGCCGGCGTTGGATGTCGCCGGTAATTCTAATCAACCTCTTGCTTCTCTTTTTCTCGACAGATATGATGATGGATTGCCGACTCACCGTAGGTTTCTTGCCGAAAGCGCGACCTCTATCGCCTAGCTTAGCTGCGTTTTTTTGGGTGTTGCTTTGTGTAGCCACGACAGGGACAAACCACGGATGATTCCTAGCTTGTAGCTTGCTGCCCATCCGGCCTCTTGGCAGTTGGCACTCAATCGCCCGATCAAGATCAGCTGATCGGCGATTAAGAGTGCAAATGGCCTCGATTTTCTTTTGAGGGCTGTCCCGTTTCTAGCTGTTACCGCTTCGGTGTGGTGCGTCTAGGGTTCTAGATGCTCCAACAGTATGCCATAGATTTGGTGCTGTTTAACAATAGTCCTAGTGCATCTTTTTTCCCATAGCTAAAAGATTAGCAACCAGTGCATCATTGAACATGGGTTCAAATATTCGTTCTAGAAAGAGCTGGGCGTGTTTAGTACGGTTCATGTGCGTTACTCCACGTGTATTGAACTATTGATACAAGGGGACGTGTAGTACTCTGCCGTACGGGAGGCTCACGCCGGTGGCACCATATCCACGTTACCTTGTTACATTTGTGTGCTAAGAATCGATATGCTTGCCGTGATGGTCTTTGGGCAACGACGACGAGGACTAGCACGCCGCACGGCGAGAGGTCTCAGCAGGCACGGGACCGCGGGGACGCTCCGGGAGCAACGGGCGCGTCGTGTGGGCTAGCTTCGACATCTTGTCACATCAAGCGGTGCCGCGAAACTGACACGGCTCTCCTCGCCGCTAAGCACGCGGAGGTGAACGACGACACCGATGCTCAGCGTCGCCTCGAAGTCGCTATGGAGGAGAAGGAGCTTGCGATGGCGCGGGGAGTGAGCACGCCGGTGAAGCGAAAACTCGACGCCGTCTAGTAGGCAGTTTGGGTTTAGTTTGTATCTATGTAAAACTGCTTTTGTGAGTGTTTGTGATGAACTATGTTTGCAAATTTTACTATGAACCTTTAAAGACCGTAATTGAATTATCGTGCGATTTTTAAAAAAAATTATAATTATTCGGGGCATTGCATTTTCAAACGTAAAATGGTTTTAGGAAACCGAATACTCTGATTTCGCGGTATGAGTTTATAAAAGCATTTGCTAGAGATATGCTCTTCGTCGTACTAATCCTCAAATGGAACGAACTGGTCGATCGATGAACTAAAATAAGCCCGACCAAACTTTGCCGATCCCGAGGCAAACCTAACTCGTGGAACACCTGGCGGTCGCAGCGTATCTCCCGGTCGCTTCAAGGCAGAGCGATCCGGCCGATTGATCCCCGACGCGGTTATAGCAGAAAGGCAGAGCCTTAGTTAATCCGATCGCCGTCGCCATCGTCTAAAAGGCCGGCCGGCGGGTTCACAGCCCCTGCGCCGGGCACTCCAAGTCTGAGCTTTGACCACCGCACCATCCATGGGGAGCGTCCTGCTGCGTCGTCCTTGTACGGTTCCGGCGGTCAGGTCGTCCCGTCCCGTCGTCAACACGGAGAGCGCGCCTAACACCACGCGCGCCGGCGGCGTCCAACACGGTGCGCCACCGTGGCCACCACGCGCTCCCGAGCACCATCGCTCGCTCGGATCGGGCAAGGAAAGTGAGTGGGCGTTGGTGTCACGGGATGTGATAAAATCTCGATGTGCGCTTTAGCACTGGCCGGGGCGGATTAGCACGGGAGGAAAAAGCGCGAAAAGGGACGAATCCGAGAGATTCCGTCGTGGGACACGACGCTAATCGAGTCGTCTGTGGTTACAGTGATGAGGTTGTGATCATGTGATGGCATGATGGAAGGGGAGAATTGCTAGCTCGATCGGTTGTCTGTTCCGAGATTGTTGGTTCACCATTGTGGGCTGATGACATCTGAAAGTGTTTTTTCTTAAGATTGTTGGTTGACCAATGGTTGATCATTGAGCCGAAACAGGAAGTGTTATTTCTGAAGAATCACGCCTTGTATGCAAAAGGGTGTCTCTGCGGCTTGAGTTATTTGTTCAATTTAAAACATTTCTACAGACCAGACTTGCTGAACAAAATCAAACATAGACATTGCAGTCTCATAATCATCCGAGAACAAGCATACACAAAATCGGCACCGTGCCAATGGCCAACGACTATCTGCTTACGTACGCACGATGTACTTGCTTTAGCTAGAACACGTACGTTAATCTCTGATTAGTACAGCTAGTAGTACAAAAATCTGTCAGTGCCGGGCGGAAGAAGTTAAACGCGGTTACTGGCATGTATTGTTGCAGGCCGCCAAACCAGCTGAATCTAATCTTGGTTCGTGGACCGATCGATCTTGCATGGCGCAACACATGTTTTACTACCCCGCCTTTATGAACGATCTGAATCCAATCTTGTTACACGCTTAGAGACCAGAACATATGTTTAGGCGCCAATTCGCACGCCGACGCGGCAACTCACTGCTTTGACCAGATTAGAGAACGACCACCGCTGTCGACCTCCAGTGGACGGCCAACTAATTAGCTGTGTCGAACTGTCGATATATCTGTTCGTTTTTCTGCTTCAGACACCTTAGTCTGAACTTTGCTTTCCTTCTTTTCTCTCTCGGTTTTATTTTCCCTTTGTTTGGATCCCTTCCAAACACTTGTAACTTCCAATCTTAATCAATGAAAAAATGCGATGTTAGCATTTTTGTCAAAAAAAAAGACTATCATCGAGATCACCGAAAAAGACAACCGATCTATTAATCATCCATAGCAGTACAAAAGACCCAAAAAGTAATAAAAAATACAAAAAGACCATTCGACCAACTAGAAACGACTACGAACACGGGAGCGAGCCGAAGGCGCGCCGTTATCCTCGCCCCTTCCTCACCGGAGGCAGGCAAAACATGTCATCGGAGAGCTTGTTGTAATAGACAGACGGGAATTTGTCGTGCTACGACCCCAAAGGGCCATCGCACCAGAGCAGCAACCATCACCAAAGATGAGAACCGTAGATCGGAATAAACTGACCTGCAAACACACTGACGAACATGAAAACCGACAAGATCCCAGAAGATCCACCGGACACACAACTCCATGCGCCTTCCGTTAGCGCTAGGCGCACCACCGGAGACAGTGGCGGATCTACACATGAGCTGTGACTACACAGCTTTTTGGCTAAGATAGGCAAAAATCATGCAAAAGATAATAAAAATGATATAAATATGTGTATTTGACTACACAATATTGCACTGACTACACATATATGAAGTTCTGGCTCCGCCACTGACCGGAGAGGGGATAGAGCGAGCAGTCCCTTATTCTGGCACCGGGATGCAGCCACCGCCTCACCACCCGGATCAAGACACAAAAACTAGCTAAAATAGTAAACGGAAATCCTCCCGCCAACGAGAGGTCAGGGTCCGCGCCCCTCCAAGACCTATAAGGCCATCAGAGGCGCGGAAGACCGGAGTTTAAGCCAGGCGTCGTCAACTGCTAACGTCTAGAAGTACTGATCATAGAGCAGCATTTTGTATACGCAGGCTTCGCAGCATCCGGCTCAAAGGAAAAATGATCAGGGGCACATGTGGTATCTTAATTAAGCAAGTCTAGGACAGCGGGAGTTACTTCTGGCAAGTCTTCGATAAATCTATTAGTGGCAAACAGCTTTACGTGCATATTTCCTTCTTTCGAACCGTCGAACCTATCCCTTTGTAACACATATTACACCCTAGGCAAGCTTAGCTCATACTAAATCAACCTTAGGACCGGCTGGACCGAGGACCACATAGATCTCATCGGCGTTAAACAACGTCCTGGCACGAATGAAAGAGCCTTCTACCCTCCACACGTAGACCTGTGCTGTGTACTACTGTACTTTACTAGCTCCATAACTAAATCCATGCCTATCTCTCACCCAAACGCCGAAAACGGCAACGCATCACGACCAATGGGAATTGTTCTCTCCCCGACGCCATGGCTGTCATGGCGACCCCGCTACATGGCTGGTTTGAGCCAGAGTGCTACCATACGACGTGAAAAAACAGTTGTGGATCTGTAAATTGTAGGACTTTTGTAGGTCGTTCAACTAGTTGTTAGATTGGGATAATTGAGGCTTTGACGGGATATTAGTACACACCACATGACATAAGCACATAAATAGGTGTTATAGGACAACGTCCTGGCACGAATGAAAGAGCCTTCTACCCTCCACACGTAGACCTGTGCTGTGTACTACTGTACTTTACTAGCTCCATAACTAAATCCATGCCTATCTCTCACCCAAACGCCGAAAACGGCAACGCATCACGACCAATGGGAATTGTTCTCTCCCCGACGCCATGGCTGTCATGGCGACCCCGCTACATGGCTGGTTTGAGCCAGAGTGCTACCATACGACGTGAAAAAACAGTTGTGGATCTGTAAATTGTAGGACTTTTGTAGGTCGTTCAACTAGTTGTTAGATTGGGATAATTGAGGCTTTGACGGGATATTAGTACACACCACATGACATAAGCACATAAATAGGTGTTATAGGACAAAAATCTAAAGCCCGAAACCGAAACATATATATATTTCGGCTTTAAACTTAGGCCAAAATTCATCACCAATAAGCGTAACCAAACACACTGCCAAAAGTTGGCCACCTTTCGTTGCTAGGGAGTTATTACTCCATGGTGGCGCATCTAACTACTTTTCAGTACTGTAAAATTTGACTTCCTGCATACAAACACGAATTATAAACACATTTTTTTATTTTGTCCATTATTTCATTTCCTTTTTTTCCTTTCCCTGATTTTTTCCATTATGTCGTTTTTGTCATTTGTTTATACATATGAACAAATTATTTAATTCACACAAACATATTCTTGTTACGAATATGAATATTATTAATATATAAGTATTATTTTTATGCATATGAACAATAATTTAGGAATTCCTGAACATGGTATTCAATGCACATGCACAAACATGTAAACTATATGAATAAAAATAGAAAAAATAACAAGTTTTCATAAGCTAGACATTTTAAACCTTGTTTTGTAAACTTGTCAATACTATAAATTTCCCTTTTTATTTATTTAAAACAAAACATAAATTTTGAAATATACATGAAGAAAAAACAATTGTTTCTCTTGTGTTAATGGGCCATACCAAATGTGGCCAATATCAAAATCCCTTCAGGCGTCACTCTCATATTCGACGCAAGCCCCCCAAACTCTATAACACCTCAAATGTGAATGAATTGATCGACCCAAGCACTAACCAGTGTGAGGAACTGGGTGGGCATATTCTAACCAATTGATTCTAAATGTATCTTACAATTTCCGCTTATCCATGGAATGGATGATTTCCTTGCATTCTTGAGTTCTTCAATCCAACATGGGATTCTCAGTTAGGTCAACAAAGCACGATGAGTGGGATTGTTAGCATGGCTGCAAGCAATGGAGAACACCTTGCAGTGAATCGGTGCAGACCAATTCCGTTTGTTCAATACTCTTGAAATCCCAACAAATTTTAAGATTGTAAGTGTATAGTGTTACATAGAACTCTTCCGTGCCTCGCTATCCTCGAGCAAATAGGCACATCAAGGTGAGTGCACAGTGTCCTATGTGCAGGGGTAAGAGACATCGGAGACCGTATCCACCTGCGATCGAGCGGGAATAGTTTGGGCTCTTCAGAATGAAGATTTTATTGAGAAGGCACTCTCTCGATTGATAGGTACTAGTAATATTGCACGCACAATGTGCCCCTCGATTAATATAAATTTAGTAAAAATAGTGTTAAACACCTATTAATATGATAATAGACGTTAAGAAAACAACGATATCTTTGTCAACAAATTAAATGGTTAATCTAATATGGGACGTGTCTCAGGAAGAGATTCTGTGCAGCGCCTTTTGCCCTATACGTGAGGAGGACCAACACATACATGCATGTAAAGAATCTTTTGCATAACCCGAAAACTCAAAATAAATTATCTCTTTAGCCATTAATCCAATTGACGATCTGTTTTCACCGCTGGTTCACATCGACATGTACTTTAAATCAAGATCCCCATCTTAATATGTTTTGATGAACTTTTTTTCGTCGTCAGTTGCCAGGTTATAATATTATAGTTACCATACTACTAATTAACAGTTACCACCCAAATAATGCCGAGTTATCAGGTAATTTTTACATGTTTTCTGTCATAGCCATGAATTACACGTCAAAGAGTGAGGATGTGATCACTCTAAACACGTTAAATTTGGAATTAACGTCACCAATGGTTATGTTGGTGAGTAGACAAGTTCAAACAGCCGGGCAACCATTTCATTTTTACCTGAAAACCAACTTATCAATACCTGGTGACTAAGTGAGTGTAATCTGATAACTAGGGTTGGGAAAAAAGCTGACAAAACATATCAAGATGAGATCTAGTTTTGAAGATCTCGTCGAAACAAAGCTAACCGTGAAAACGGCTCTGAATTTTGATTTACGGTTTAAGATTTAAAATTTAAAAACCAAAAGGAATCTACCTAGCTGCATGCATTGCTTACTTGTCCCAAATTAAATGATAGTTATCTTAAATAAAATTATCAGACATTAATTACAAAAATTTGTGGGACATTAGTTAGATTCATCTGGAATTACGTGCGTTAAAACTGTTTGGTGCTCAATATTGAAGAGATCTAGAACATTTGATTGCCGTTAGACGGAAAGATTAAAAAAAGTTGCTATTACGGCAAAAAAAAAAAGGCTTCACAGCGAAAGCCCCAAATCAGGCCCGCCCATCAGTACCATAAACTGAATTATATTTCGCATCAGTCCCATGAATTACATGTACTCGTACATGACATCGCCAAAATGGGAGAGGAAACACTCGATTGATAGGTGCTCCCTTTGTTCCAAATTATAAAATGTTTTAACTTTTTCTGAATACGGATATATAGACATATTTTTGTGTGAAAGTTCACTCATTTCGATCCGTATCTAGTCCATATTGAAATATATTTAAAACATCTTATATTGCAACGGAGGAAGTATTAATAAAAATTGCTACTACTGTAAATAAATAACGGGTTTAGCGGGGAAAGCCCCAAATCAGACCAGCCCATCAGTGCCATGAACTGAATTCTTCGCATCAGACCCATGAATTACATGTACACTGTACCGTACTCTTCATCTATTAGTCCATCGCCAAAATGGGAGAAGAAACAAGCGACGCCTTGTCCATTCGTCCCCGCGCTCTCACGGTCCTCCCTAAAACACGCCATGGTCATCGAGAAGCCGCTCAGAACATGCTTTAGGCAAATCCTACTCCCGAATGGGAAAGGTAAAATGTATCAAGAACGATTAATCCACAGCGTTGCATGACACGAGCACCGGCTCCATGGGCACCTCGGTCGCCGCCACAGTCGCTGTCGTGGTCGTCCTCGTCCTTGCGCGGGCAGCCTATGCCGAGATCCGGACAACGCTCATCGTGTCAGACGCGCGTCCCCTGATCCTCTTCGAGCAGTTTGGCTTCGCGCGTGGCGGCAAGGCCGCCCTCTCCATACGCCGCTCGGCATGGAGCCTCCGGCCGGGATCACGGCTCACCGGAGTCGATCCCACGCTGATGGGGTTCGTCCTCATCTCCGGAGCCCAGTTCCCCGAGATCAACAATGCGTCCGAGTACGCGGCCGCCGATCCAGGAGGCAACAGCGGCGGGAGCGGTTTCTGCGTGCTGACGAGCGGGTACGCGGTCCCGATGATCCGGCTCAGCGACGTCCCGGCCGGCGGCGCCACCAGCATCCTGAGCGTCGACGACCCCGACGAGTACGCCGTGGTGTTCAACAACTGCCAGGAGGGCGTGGAGGTCACCATGGACGTGCGCACCGAGATGTACAATGTGCGGGGCAGCATCCCCAACGGGCGTAGAGACTACCTCCCCGTGGGGCTCCAGCCGCTGCCGGCCATCTACACCGTCGTGTCGGCGGTGTACTTCGCGTTCCTGGCCGTGTGGGCGTGGGCGTGCCTGCGGAGGCGCGCGACGGCGGAGCGGATTCACGCGGTGATGGGCGCGCTGCTGCTGTTCAAGGCGCTCAAGATGGCGTGCGCGGCGGAGGACACGTGGTACGTGGAGCGCACGGGCACGCCGCATGGCTGGGACGTCGCCTTCTACGTGTTCGGCTTCTTCAAGGGCGTCCTGCTCTTCACCGTCATCGTGCTCATAGGCACCGGCTGGTCCTTTCTCAAACCTTACCTGCAGGTTCTTTCTTGATTAAAATTCAGTGCCAATCGGTCTTAATTGCACGTCCACGTAGGAAACCAGAATCAAGAACCGTACTGATTTGTGAATTGTTAGCAGGAGCGGGAGAAGAACGTGCTGATGATAGTGATCCCGCTGCAAGTGATCGAGAACCTGGTGCTGGTGGTGATCGGGGAGACGGGCCGACGGGGCGGGACTGGGTGGTGTGGAACCTGTTGGATTATTAGGCATAATTTACAGGATTAATTCCAGAATAATAAACATGATCGCAGCAGCTACTAACATGTTAAACTCGAAAATACTAGACGTATTAATTAACATGAACAGCAGCCAGACATCTACAAACACAGCCATCGAACGTGACGAACGTACCGAACGATTGTAGATGGAGTAGTCGTTGGAGCAGCGACGGCAGCAGCTTGAGCGGCGACAGCAGCAGCTCGAAGAAGACGACGTTGGAGACGAGTCGCCCGCGGACCCGGAGATCGTCCAGGAAGTCGAGCCGTGATGAAGAACTTGAAAGCAGTCGCGCGAGCGCTTCCCAAAAACCTTATTCGCCCTCTCCCGTACAGGATCACAAGGACGAGCGGTTCCGGAGACCTGCTGTCCCGTTCGCCGGTGCACGCCGGCGCACGGGATGGAGTAGACTACGGTGGCGGCGCAAGGCACGAGATTGGCAAAACCTAGATTGGTTCGGTGTGTTCAGCGCACGCAGTGCACGACTTTATATAGTGCGGCTCGGGAAAACCCTAACGGGTACAACGTGGGCCAAGTCCACGTCGCGCACGTTTTAGGTCGGTTACAGTAGCCCACGATCCGGGAGCGACCCGAACCGACTAACTGTGACGCGTCCGTCCAAACCGTTTTCCCGGACTGCAAAAATAAAGCTCGGCTCGGCGAGATTCCCGCAACCCGCGGCGCGTCGTGACGAGACGGGCGGGCGGTGCGTGCGTGCGAGCGGCGGCGGAGGAGTGCGCACGAGAGAGCCTCTTGTTCTCACAAGCTTACCAAGTGGTACAACACTCCACCTTATAAGGTGGTGTTTGTCTCCTCCAACTAGCAATGTGGGACTAAACTTTAGCTCCCACTCCACTCCCATGTGTGCTGCCATAAAAATGGGCTTTGAGATTTTCTGAAATTGCTTATTGGGCTGCCCAAATGGGCCCAAATTTAACAATCCCCCACCAGATCTCAAATTCCCATTTAGAGATTTTGCCAAACCTCGTTTCTTGTTTATATACCAGTGTTTCAGCAGAGACTGTTAAGTTGAACTTCCGCCTAGAGCTTCAAGCTACATCTACCAGCAACTTGAACAATGGACGAACCTTGAATTGCAAGTTTGGTGCCAATAGACTTCACTCAAAGTCATAACCAGTACGTGGCTGCCAGTAGCCTACCCCGCGGGTGGAGCATATGCGTCATACTCCCTGGTCTCTTCATGAGCTTACTAGAGATCACCCAAATCTCATAGACTGCGACGTTTAACAGTCGGACTCATATAGGTGTGTTCTTTCAAGGTCGCTCTGTAGGATAGCACCTTTGCTACGAATAGCCAACAGAAACACATTAAGGCATATTGCCAACCTGCCTTACAGAATGTGAGAGTTATGCATCTTCCCACGGAGAGGGTTACAAAATAACTCTCCTCAGTTAAACCACTAGCTTGTTCTTCCCAGGTCCTAATTCACGGGATCTCCGATCACATAGGTTGGGTTACCACTATGGTGTAACGCTCACGGGTCTCAACCCCATCTCCCTCGATGCACTATCTATCACATTACGTGATAGTCCCTTCGTAAAGGGATCTGCCAGGTTTTTGTCTGTTTGAATATAACTAACAGTTATTACTCCGGAGTTTCTCATTTTCCTGACAGACTTCAAGCGTCTCTTGACGTGTCTTGATGACTTCGCATTATCCTTAGCACTGTTCACTTTCGTAATAACCGTTTGGTTGTCACAGTTCATAAGGATGGCCGGTAATGGTTTCTCAACCACCGGCAAGTCCATCAAGAGCTCACGCAGCCATTCTGCCTCAACAGAAGCTGTATCTAAAGCAGCAAGTTCTGCTTCCATGGTTGACCTCGTCAAAATGGTCTGTTTGCAAGACCTCCATGACACTGCGCCACCTCCAAGAATAAATGCATATCCACTTGTGGCGTAGAGCTCATCAACATCTGAGATCCAGTTCGCATCACAGTATCCCTCAAGCACCGCAGGGTGCCCTGAATAGTGAATCCCATAACTCATTGTACCGTTCAGATAGCGCATGACCCTTTCAAGTGCATGCCAATGATCAATACCCGGGTTAGACATGAACCTGCTCAACTTGCTCACAGCAAAAGAGATATCAGGTCTCGTCGCGCTCGCAAGGTACATGAGTGAACCGATCACTTGAGAATATCTTAATTGATCTCTCGTTTCCTTTTTGTTCTTTCTGAGTGTCACACTGGGATCATAGGGTGTTGGAGAAGGCTTGCTGTCTATATAACCAAAGCGGCTCAAGACCTTCTCAACATAGTGTGATTGCGTTAACGTAATCCCACTCTCATCCCTAATCAGCTTAATGTTCAGGATCACATCAGCTTGTCCCAGATCTTTCATATCAAAGCTCTTTGACAGAAAGACTTGACCTCATTTATCACTATCATGCTTGTACCGAAAATCAGTATGTCATCAACATACAAGCATAATATAACACTATCGCCCCCACCATGGCGATAATATACACACCTATCAGCCTCATTAATGGCAAAGCCTGCAGAAGTTAAAGTTCTGTCAAACTTCTCATGCCATTGCTTAGGTGCTTGCTTCAGCCCATACAAAGATTTTAACAATTTGCACACCTTTCTCTCTTCACCTTTTACTACAAACCCATCAGGCTGATCCATATAGATTTCCTCTTCCAACTCTCCGTTAAGGAAAGCTGTCTTTACGTCCATTTGATGAACGATAAGACCATAGGAGGCAGCCAGGGAAAGTAGTACTCGAATGGTGGTGAGTCTAGCAACAGGTGAATAGGTGTCAAAGTAATCTTCGCCTTCGCGCTGGGTGTAGCCCTTGGCTACAAGCCGTGCCTTGTACTTCTCAATAGTACCATCAGGCCTTAGCTTCTTCTTGAACACCCACTTACAACCCACAGGTTTGCAGCCGTAGGGTCGTTCAGATAATTCCCAAGTTCCATTAGAAAGAATCGAGTCCATCTCATTATGGACAGCTTCTTTCCAGTCATCAGCATCAGGAGATGCAAATGCCTCTGCAATGGACGTGGGAGTATTGTCCACAAGGTACACAATGAAATCATCACCAAAGGATTTTTCAGTCCTCTGTCTCTTGCTCCTCTTGGGAGCTGATTCATTGTCATCCTTCTCAAGGACTTCCTCAACAAGTGGTTGTTCAGAATGATCAACAGATGTACTAGGTTCAGCAAATATCTCAGAAGAAATTCTAGCAATGCTATGCATATCCTTCATAGGAAAATGTTCTCAAAAAATGTTGCATCACGAGATTCCAAAATAGTATCAACATGCATATCAGGTATCTCAGATTTAACCACTAAAAATCTATAGCAAATGCTCCGCTGAGCATAACCTAGAAAGACACAATCCACTGTCTTCGGTCCAAGTTTTCGTTTCTTAGGAATTGGAACATTGACTTTCGCCAAACATCCCCAAGTACGAAAATAAGAAAGTGATGGTTTTCTCCCAGACCACTCCTCGTAAGGTGTCTTCTCTTTATCCTTGTTAGGAACTCTATTCAGGACATGACACGAAGTCAACAAAGCCTCCCCCCACCATGCCTTAGATAAACCAGCAGTGTCCAACATGGCGTTCACCAAGTCGGTCAGCGTGCGGTTTTTCCTCTCGGCAACCCCGTTTGATTGGGGAATAGGGAGGCGTCCTCTCATGAATAATACCATGTTCCTCACAGAATTCATCAAATATTGGAGAAATACTCGCCACCACGATCTGACCTAAGACGTTTGATCTTTCTCTCTAATTGATTTTCTACTTCAGCTTTATAGATTTTAAAGTAGTCTAAAGCTTCATCTTTAGTGTGCAACAAATATACATAACAGAACCTAGTAGCATCATCGATTAAAGTCATGAAATATCTCTTATCACCTTTTGTCAACACGCCATTCATCTCACATAGATCCGAATGTACGAGTTCTAGAGGTGCCAAGTTTCTCTCCTCGGCTGCCTTGTGAGGCTTTCGAGGTTGCTTAGATTGCACACAGCTATGGCACTTAGAACCTTTGGCAATGGTGAAAGTAGGAATTAAACTCAAACTGGAAAGTCTACTCATTAAACCAAAATTAACATGACATAAACGAGAGTGCCAAACATTAGCATCCGAATCCACACTGCCACAAATATGGTTTACTGACTTATTACAAAAATCCGATAATGAAAAGCGGAACAAGCCTCCGCACTCATACCCTTTACCAATAAATTGTCCAAACTTTGACACAACTACTTTATTGGACTCCAAGACTAATTTAAACCCATCTCTGCATAGAAGGGAGCCGCTAACAAGATTCTTGTTCATAGTAGGGACATGCTGCACGTTCCTCAGCTGCACGATCTTCCCCGAAGTAAACTTCAGATCTACCGTGCCAACACCACGAACAGAAGCATGTGATCCATTCCCCATTAAGACGCTTGAATCTGCGACCTGATAAGAAGTGAACATAGAGATGTCAGCACATACATGAACATTAGCACCCGTATCAATCCACCAACATGGAGATTGAAATACTGAAAGCACAATCGGTAAATTACCGTACCCATCAGCATTGCTAGCGGTCACGACGTTGACATGCTTCTTCCCTTTCTTGTCTGCACGATCTGGGCAGTCCACAGAGAAGTGTCCGGGCTCTCCACAAGTGTAGCACTTTAGCTCAGATTTGTTCAGCATCTTCTTCTTCTTCTTGAAAGAAGTAGTCTTGGTAGGCATGTTGAAGGAAGACTTGCTCTTTGCCTTGCTCTTGCCATGGTGAAAGTTCTTCTGCACCATGTTGGCGCTAGACTGACCTTCACCACCTCTCTCAGCAGTGTCCTTAGCCCGAGCCTTCTCCTCAACATCAAGAGACGCTATCAGGTTTTCAACCGATATCTCCTGTCTCTTGTGTTTGAGAGTTGTGGCGAAGTTCCTCCATGAAGAGGGCAACTTTGCAATAATGCATCCAGCCACAAACTTGTCAGGTAAGGCACACTTAGCGTGCTCAAGCTCCTTAGCAATGCACTGTATCTCATGAGCCTGTTCGACTACAGAACGGTTGTTAGCCATCCTGAAGTCATGGAAGCTCTCCATGATGTACAGTTCACTGCCAGCATCTGCTACACCGAACTTAGCGTTCAGTGCCTCCCAGAGCTCTTTGGCATCTGTAATGTGCATGTACACATCAAACAGCTTGTTGCTAAGAGCACTCAGAACGAGTCCCACAAAGGCAGTATTGGTTTCCTTGAACTTGTTCTGATCCTCGTCAGATATAGTTCCTTCAGGTAAACCCTCACTAGCCTCGAACACTTTCAGAGATCGCAACCACAGTGTGGTCTTGTACTGCCATCTCTTAAAGTCCACACCGGTAAACTTGTCCGGCCTCAGCGCATCAGATAGATGTCCCATGTTTAACTCAGGAAATTGCCTATAACACATATAAGGTTTTTGGATTGTTGGATTATTAGGCATAATTTCCATGATTAATTCCAGAATATAAACATGATCGCACAGCTACTAACATGTTAAACTCGAAAATACTAGACGTATTAATTAACATGAACAGCAGCAGACATCTACAAACACAGCCATCGAAACGTGACGAACGTACCGAACGATTGTAGATGAAGTAGTCGTTGGAGCAGCGACGGCAGCAGCTTGAGCGGCGACAGCAGCAGCTCGAAGAAGACGACGTTGGAGACGAGTCGCCCGCGGACCCGGAGATCGTCCAGGAAGTCGAGCCGTGATGAAGAACTTGAAAGCAGTCGCGCGAGCGCTTCCCAAAAACCTTATTCGCCCTCTCCCGTACAGGATCACAAGGACGAGCGGTTCCGGAGACCTGCTGTCCCGTTCGCCGGTGCACGGGATGGAGTAGACTACGGTGGCGGCGCAAGGCACGAGATTGGCAAAACCTAGATTGGTTCGGTGTGTTTCAGCGCACGCAGTGCACGACTTTATATAGTGCGGCTCGGGAAAACCCTAACGGGTACAACGTGGGCCAAGTCCACGTCGCGCACGTTTTAGGTCGGTTACAGTAGCCCACGATCCGGGAGCGACCCGAACGACTAACTGTGACGCGTCCGTCCAAACCGTTTTCCCGGACTGCAAAAATAAAGCTCGGCTCGGCGAGATTCCCGCAACCCGCGGCGCGTCGTGACGAGACGGGCGGTGCGGTGCGGTGCGTGCGTGCGAGCGGCGGCGGAGGAGGAGGAGTGCGCACGAGAGAGCCTCTTGTTCTCACAAGCTTACCAAGTGGTACAACACTCCACCTTATAAGGTGGTGTTTGTCTCCTCCAACTAGCAATGTGGGACTAAACTTTAGCTCCCACTCCACTCCCATGTGTGCTGCCATAAAAATGGGCTTTGAGATTTTTCTGAAATTGCTTATTGGGCTGCCCCAAATGGGCCCAAATTTTAACAGAACCAGGTATTCCTGCTGGTGGACGTCATCTGCTGCTGCGCCGTCTTCTTCCCCATCATCTGGTCCATCCGGGGCCTGCGCGAGGCCTCCAAGACCGACGGCAAGGCGGCCCGCAACCTCCACAAGCTCACGCTCTTCAAGCGCTTCTACGTCGTGGTCGTCGGCTACCTCTACTTCACCCGGATCATCGTCTCCGCGTTCCTCGCCATGCTCAGCTACAAGTACCAGTGGGGCGTCAACGTCGCCGTCGAGGCCGCCAGCTTTGCGTTCTATCTCTTCGTCTTCTACAACTTCCATCCCGTGGAGAAGAACCCGTACCTGTACGTTGGCGACGAGGAGGAGGAGTCTGCCGGTGGACAGCTCGAGATGGACGACCGTGCTTTCTGAACTTTGATGCATATACGTACCAAGCAAGCATGGCCGTTTGTATATGATTGTTATGTACTCTGTATACTGTAGTTTGTAGCCTCATGATTTGTACAGCTAATCTGTTTCTTTCCGTATTACTGCAGTTTGTAGCCCCATCGGCTGGTCGCCTCTGTATCAGAAGATCATATATAATCGAAAACCTAAAATGGAGGCCAAGCTACATGGTGGCGTAGGGAGGCGTCCCATACATCTACTATTGATATTGTTTGCCGCATCGCTCAGGTACTGAAATAACCAACCAAACTAAACAGAAAAAGGAATGGAAAACTTGCAACCAAGCAAAGTGACCATGTGACAAATGCTGGTGTCAGAAAAATAGAACTGAATTTGCAAGTACTCAACTAAAATTACAAGCTATCTGGCTCAAAGTAGATGGATAATTCAAGCTATTGGATGAACCTCCTTTTAATTTTAAACTCTCTGAAACAATCCAGCTAAGAATCTACCTGACGTGACCCGGAAAAAGAAACAACTACCTGACGTGTATGAAACCTGTAAAACTAATCTACTATAGTATAATGTACAACTCAATAATAGTGTATATTCTGGTGGGGTAGGTGAGTGGCTGGATGACGTCACCCTACGCTCCGCCGACCCTGGCTTCGCCGCCGCCGCCACCGCCACCCTCCCCCCTGCCGCCGCTCCCCGCCCAGAGACACAAGGCCATCTTCCTCCCCCAGAGATCGAGACGACCCCCGTGTCAGGCGCGTTGGCGTTATTGAGATTGACCACGCCGGCGACTTCGCTCTCCTCAACACCTTTGGTGAGAAGATCGGTTCCGCCATCCGAGATCCATGGCGGGAGAGTGGTTCTGGTGCGGTGATTCGATTCGAGAGATACGTGGCCATTGTTGGTCCGCCGGTCGATTTGATTGGCAAGATCGGTGGTTCGGCACGTCGCACACCGTCCTCTGCATGTGTGTGTGGCGTTGTGCGAATCGGACCCAGATCTGGTCACGTACCTGATGCAGCTCCGTCAATGGCGGATTTGGGGCCCCAGGTTGCAGCGACCAAGCAGCCTCTGGTGGTGGATCCCACACCCAACCCCGCATCCTTTCCGACCTCGACCTTCCGCGCAAACCCTAGATCTGGGACATGCAAGGTAGTTTTCGTCCCGAAACCAGCCAGTGCTCGGCCGCCGTCCTCCACCTCTGCTAGGGTTCCTCGCGTGGGGTTTCCGTCCGGCGGCAACCGTTCCTACGCGGAGGTTGCGCCTTCCCCGCCGATGAACAGGAGGTTTGGCGGCCGTGGCTGCTCCCCACCTCGCGGAAATCAGAGCCCCCCCCCCTATGGGTATCGCCCGTGACAAGATCCAAAAGCTGACAGGAGAGAGGACAATCGGCGCTTCGAGGATCAACGAAGGCGTGAGGAAGAATGGAGAAGGGAAGAAGACCGAAGGCATGATGAAGATGACAGGCGCCGTCGTGCTTATGAGCGACGTCGTGCTGATGAAAGAAGGTGCATCGAGGACGAAAGACGCAGGGCTGAGGCCTCACGCAATGCTGAGAAGCTCGCAAGGGAGAGAGCTTTGTTGGAGCAGAAGCGCAGGGAGGAAGAGGAGTCGCAGAGAAACAGGGACCGTTGGGCGCATCGGCCTGAGATGCAGGCTGCAGGTTCAGCCACTACCGATGCTTCTACTAGATCTGCCTCGCAGACAAACAACCCAGTTGTGCCGGTGAATGGTGTAAGTTCTTCAATCCCAGCTACTGTTTCTTCTTACCCATCACAACAACATGTTGAGGCTCTGGATTCATGTGCCCTTGTTAATTCGGGTCAGTCTGGAGCTCTGATGGGGTCCTCTGTACCTCCTTTACCTCCGCTGGCGCCAGTGCCTGGTCTGGATTCCATCACTCGTGCTGACAATATAATTGATCTCACGAAACCATCCTCTGGTCCTTGTGGTTACTGTGGAAAAGATCACCATGTGAAGGTCTGTCAGGAGAAGGAGCCCTGGGAATATGTGGCTTCTTTCTTTGGTTGTTCTGACTTTGACCAAGGTTTCAATTCTATTCCTGCGATAGAGGCTGAAGTTCAACCACTAGATCAACTCAATTATGCTCATATTTCTATTGTACAAGGCTCGGCCACTGGTAGAGACATTGAGCATGAGTTCCAAGTCTGGGCAGAACGAATGAAATTCAATTGGAGGTTCTATGCTAAGTTAATTTCTGAGGCGGAGTTCATGACTCGATTCCCTAATGGCAAATGCATTGAAGATCTGGCTCACTTTGGGAGGTTCTTCATGAAGACATCACCGACTACAGTGATTGAAATTAAAAAATGGTCTGGTGACATTGAGCCTATTGCCGTTCTTGAAGAAAGCTGGTATAGAATCAAAGGGATTCCGATGAAATATAGAAACAAGGCCACTGCTTGTTATGTGGCTGGTCTTATTGGTAAACCGCTGGCTCTTGACAAGAATTTTCTGCGAAATGTGAGCTTTATCAGGATGAAAATTGGATGCATTGATGTCTCTCTTGCCCCTAATACTAGGGTGGGAGAAATTGACAATGGTCTATACGAGTTCCAGTACACTAGGGAGCTGATTGACCCCAACACAGTGAATAAAAATCCAAATTCAGTGGTGATACAGGATCAGGAAGGTGCTGAAGATCAACACACCCCGAAACGTCAGAGAGTTTCTCACAACGGCAATGGTGAAGGTGGGTCTCTGTCTGCCCCTCCTAGGGTTGATGTGATGACAGGACACAGGCAACATGTGATGGCTCAAAACAATGAACACAATCAGCTGATGGACTCTGAGAAAGGCAAGAATGTGGTTTCTGAAGATAATGGCATTTCCTCTGACAACGATATCTCTTTTGGAGCCAAGATGAGATCGTATTTCAAAGAAGCTGGTCCTGGATCGAGCTCGCAGCATGTCTTTTTTGTTTCTAGCAGTGCCTCGGTTAATGATCAGAACAGTGACAGTGCTGAAGGCATAAATGATCTTTTGCAGAACATTGATACTCCTGAGTTCAGATCTTTTGTTAACACGGTTGCTAGGTCTAGGTCCGATAAAAACTTCATTCTTCGGGGTCAATTTGCCTCCATATTAGATCCTATTCCAGAAGGCAGTGTTGAATCAGAAAGTGGTCTTGATGACTTTGCTGATTCTGATGAAAAAGTTGATTATGAAGCTAGTTCTGGTGATGATGAAGCGAATCAGGGTAGTTCCTTCACTTTGGCCTTGCCTGTTCAGGAAGTAGCTGATGTTGGGGATCCTCTTTCACAAGAATCTACTGTTGTTGATGGGTCGCAACTGGAAGCTGTTAGGACTCAGGAAGAAGCTCAAGATGTAATGAAGGATAATGGTGGTGATACTATAATGGCAAATGTGGAAGCTGTTCCCCACAGAGCTAGTTCAAGGATTGCTGATCAAGTTGACCGCAACACGACGATGGAAGATCGGGCAAGAGCCTAGGTGGCTACTCGTAACTTAGAAGGTACTAACCTCAACTCTCATAATTCCTTTGCTATCCTTGATGTTGATGATATTAGATCTAGAGCCTTGGAGATGGGTGTGGATCCTGCTTCTTTTACTCTAGAAAAAATTAACTGCATTAGTGATCTAGAAGTGGCTCGACATAATATTGTTGGTAAGGTTGACAAAGTGGTAGATGAGGCTAAGGAGAATAATAAACATGTTGCTTTGTTGGGATGGGGAGAAGACAAGACTGATGAAGATGGGTTCACTCCGGTCCTTTCTAAAAGCAGAAAAAAGGGTATAAGAGCTGCTCGCAGACTGGTTATTGATGGACTACATGCAGGTTCAAGTAGTTCCATAGGAGGCGCACAATCTTGTTGTAGTGCGGCCTCAGTGAAGGTGCTCAACAATCACCCTTTGTGTGATGTTGTCGCTGGATCGAGGGTGAGAAAGAAAAATCCAAAGTATTTATGATAGGAGCCAGTCTAAATTGCCGTGGTGTGGGGAAAAAAGGTATGAGCACCTTTCTGACTGATTTTGTGAAAGATCAAGCGCTTGATTTCATTGGTCTGCAAGAGACTATTAAAAAAGATTACTCCCCGGCCTTCTTCAGAAGAATTGATCCTTTGAATCGATTCATCTAGAAATGGTCACCCTCAACTGGTAGAGCTGGTGGGATCCTTGGTGGCTTTAACTCTTCAAGATTTGATGTTCTAGATACTCTTGTCAGCAGATATTTTGTTCAGTGTACTCTGCGAGACTTGAAGATCAATAAAATCTGGGTTATGGTCATTGTGTATGGTGCTGCTCAAGAGGCGGATAAGATGGATTTTATCACAGAGCTCGGTCAGATTTGTGGGAACCAATCTCTCCCCATGCTTATTGGTGGAGATTTCAATCTTCTCAGGTCGTCCGATGAGAAGAATAAACCCATTACCAGCTACAGGTGGGTTGATATGTTCAATGCGGTCATTAATACTAACAAACTGAGAGAGATTCATATGTCTGGTGGGAGCTTTACCCTGTCAAACAGTCAGGTCTCTCCAACTCTGGAGAAACTAGATCGTTTTTTGATGACTAGAGACTGGGAATTGTTATTCCCTTTGGTCACAGTGCATAAGCTATCTAGGGACATATCAGATCATTGTCCTATTATCCTGGATACGATGGAAGGTAGAGAGAACAGAAGCAGAAACTTCAGATTTAATAAAGGTTGGATCAGTAATGATGCTTTCCTTTTGAGAGTATCAAAAATCTGGTGCCAACAGGTTCGTGCAAAAAATAGTCTGGAGTTGTTCCAGATCAAGCTAAAGAATGTTAAGAAAGATCTGAGAGGATGGGGTGCCAATTTGAGAGGACAAATGATCCTTAAAAAAGATTTGGAAAGTCTTGAAGAGAACACACCTCTGTCTACTGATCAGATGCGAAGAAGAAGCAATATTCAACATGAACTGATGGAAATCCTTGGGCAAGAGGAAGACTTTTGGAGGCAAAGAGTGGTTGAAAAATGGCCCCTGTATGGTGACAACAACACTGAGTTTTTTCATCGAATAGAAAACGGCAGGAAAAGAAAAAGGACGATTTTCTCCCTCAAGGACACCGCGAGTGCAGACATTATTCAAGGGACTCCAAATTTGTTGAAGCATGCAACTTCCTTTTACAAAGCCCTGTTTGGCCCTACTCAGATTCCTTCAGTAAAACTAAGATGTGATATCTGGAGTGATGATGAAAGGTTGTCAGAGTTGGATAGACAAGAGCTGGACAAAAAGTTTACTGAGCAAGAGGTTAAGGATGTAATTGATCTTATGGAGAAGAATAAGGCAGCAGGGCAAGATGGTTTTCCTATTGAATTCTATCAGGCTTGCTGGCCTATCATCAAACATGATCTCATGAAGGTTTTTGAGGATTTTCATCAACACAAGTTTTCCCTGGAGAGAATCAACTATGGGATTATCACTCTCATCCCGAAAGGTGATGATGCAGATGCGATTCAAAAGTTTAGACCAATCTGCCTGTTGCAAGTGTTATTCAGGATCATCACCAAAACGATGAATTCCAGAATGGATGCAGTCATGAAGAAGATCATCCATCCGTGTCAAAATGCCTTTATTAAAGTAGATACATCCATGATAGTGTGTCGCTGCTTCAGGAAATCCTCAGAGACTCGAAAGTTAATAAAGAGCAAGGGGTGATTCTGAAGATCGATTTCGAAAAAGCTTACGATAAAGTTGACTGGAATTTTTTGTGGGACTGCCGCAATCAACTGGGTTTCAGTGAGCATTGGGTAGGTTTGATTAAGAAAACAATGGTGAACGGTACTCTATGTGTTAAGATGAATGATGAAACAGGACCCTACTTTGGCAGTTTCAAAGGGGTCCGGCAGGGGGACCCTCTGGCTCCTACCCTGTTTAATATTGCAGCTAATTGTTTGGCTAAGATGGTTTTCTCAGCACAACATAATGGGCTGCTGACAGGTCTTGCGGATAGATGGACTGACGGTGGCTGCCCTATCCTGCAGTACGCCGACGACACAATCCTGCTAATTAAGGACAATCTTGAAAGTGCCAGAAATTTGAAGCTCCTTCTTTATATTTTTGAAGCAATGTCAGGCTTAAAAATCAATTTCGTGAAAATAGAGGTACTCTTGTCTATGGAAGATAGTGATAAATTGCAGATTTACTTGGAATTGTTCAATTGCCGGGAAGGGAAGTGGCCCATCAAATACTTGGGCACTCCTATCTGTGCCAGAAGGTTGACTGTGGCTGAGATGAATTTTGTGGAAGAAGTCTTTAAAAAGAAAATGGGAGGCTGGATGGGTGGCAACATGTCCATTGGTGCCAGAGTAACTAAGATTGATGCTTGTCTCGCCTCAACTGCAGTTTATCAGTTGGCTCTAAGAATCATGCACAAGTCCAATATTGGAGGAATGGAAAAACAAATGAGAAGCTTTTTGTGGGCTGGTGGTACCGGTAAGAAGAAATATCACTGGGTAAAATGGAGTCTCATCTGCAAGCCTCGGAAAAAAGGTGGGCTTGGTGTCAAAAACCTCTCTCTCTTCAATATTAGTATGATGTGTAAGTGGTGGTGGAGATTGGAATCTGGTAATGGTCCTTGGCAAGATTTTGTGAGAAGAAAGTATCTGGGCGACTCTGGTATCTTTGCTGCGAAACACAGACCGTCTGACTCGGCCTTTTGGTCTGATCTGCTACATGTTAAAGAGATCTACTTGTGTGGCAGAGAAATGATTGTTGGCAATGGTTTGAGAACCCACTTCTGGTCTGATGCGTGGTGTGGTCATGTGGCTTTCAAGCATAAATTCCCAGACTTGTATGCTATCTGCAACGAGATTGAGTGGTCGGTGGCTAAAGCAGCTCAGAGACGCTGGCAGTTTACTTTCAGAAGATGGCTCCTGGAAAACCTTCAGATTCAGCTTCGTGATATGCAGAACATGCTGATGTGTGTGGCTCTGAATGATGAGAAAGATAAACCAGTTTGGAAATGGAATAAAAATGGTCAGTTCTCTGTCAAGTCTCTCTATCGTTCCATCAGCAGCGCTGGGATTGATAGGTCCTTCAGACATCTTTGGAAAGCCAAGGTACCGTTGAAAATCAAGATTTGGCTCTGGTTGATTTGGCATAACGCCATAGGAACAAAAGATAATTTGGCAAGAAGAAACTGGGATGGCAATCTGACCTGTCAATTCTGCAATGAAAGAGAAACTATACACCATCTGTTCTTTACCTGCTCGGCTGCCAAGTTTGTTTGGAGTTTGATTGCAAAGGCTATTGGTGCTCCTACACGTCTTGGGAACATCTCTCAGTTCTTTTGGTGGATTCCACAGTTTCTGCCCATTTGGAAGCTACGCAACAGAGCTTGTTTTGAAGGGAAGCTTATTCACAATCCTACCGAACTAATCTGTTATGCTTGTGTGTTTCTGAAATATTGGGCAGGTTTGCATAACGCTGCAGATCAGGAGGTGCTGAGGTCTGGAGCTGATACGCTGATGAATCTTGCCTCTTCGATGGACGCCGGAAGGAATGCTGTCACACCCAGGAGCTCGGGAGCTGATTGAAGTAACGAAGAAAAAGAAGTCTGTTCTGTGGTCCTTTGCTTCTGGTGCTCTTGCTCATGGTTCGCTCCTGCCAATGCTGGTGCTTGTAATCCTTTGAAAGTCTAAACAAAGCCTTGTTCCCGGCCCTTTGTGCCGATGTTCGTTCTCTTGTAATAGGTGCTTTGCAAGTTGAAACGCTGCTGGTTCTCCCCCGAGTTAGCTGTAGCTAGCCTTGCCGGTTCGCTGTTAGGTAGGTTGGTTTTTTGGTGCTTTTGTTTCTTTTTGGTGGTGTGCGCTCTGACGCTGTTGGAATTGCTGGTTGTTTCCGTTATGATAAGTAATGGAAATCGGCCCAGGTGGGGGTTGCTTGTAAAAAAAGTGTATATTCTGGTGCGCTTGGCACTAGGCAAGAGCGGTAGTTGGCTAATTGCAGCCGGTAGATCACATTGTATCAACTGCTGGCCGCGAAACATGGCCCGAATCCCCCGGTTGCGGCATCGGCAGGCCAGCATTCGCCGACTCTACGCACGGAGCGCCGACCATCCCCCAGCAGCTCAGCCGCTCGTCCCAGTGGTCCTTATGCGGAGTCATCAACCTGACCGTGAACACCGCCTGCCCGTTCCTCATGTCCTCGGCGAGGCTGTCCAGCAAGAACCCCGGCACGACCACCGCTCTCCCCCGAGCGACGGCAGTCTGCTCCTGCAGCTGCCACGGCCTCGCGCAGAAGGCGGCCACCCGGCCGGCGGCCAGCGGCACGTTGAGGTAGGAGTAGGACACCTCCACGGACACATCGGGAACCAAGCACTCTTCGTTCCGACTCCTGGAGGCAATCCGGACGGTCACGTTGAACTCCGGGCTGAGCACCCCCGAACCCTGCAGGTCCGTGTACGGGTCGAGGCCGGAGATGGCGGCGATCTCCATGGAGTACTCTGGCGGATCAGGCGTACTCCAAGACAAGATGATGACTAAGACCACCAGGCTGGGGAACCCCACGAGGCACGTGATTCCGCACCACCACTCGAATCTTTCATCCTTTTCAGCTTGAGACAAGCTGCGGCTGCGGGGCAGAGCAGGCTGTTCTTGTTCGGAGATCGCGCCCATCGTTAATTCTGTCGATTGCTAGGGTTTGTTTTTCTGTAGATTTGGTCAGGTTTCCTGAAGCTAGCAGCAGCTTATATATATACAGAGAGCGGCCGTATATCTGTATGATTGCCCTTTCTTGGGACGAGGATCAAGGCCTAGGAAGATGGACTCTTACCAGGTAGTCGTAGCAATATGAATAACTGGAAAAAAACATAAAACATTGTACCATCTGGTTTCGTTCTCGTTCTGGCATGATCACATCCGAGCGAGTTACCAGTAACACTATACGACTCGTTATGTATTACCTGGAAACTCATATCCAGAATCCAGAATTTGAAGTTCACCACCTATATCGTTTTATGAGAAGCAGAAGATGGATTTTGAAACTAGAGAGGGATTGAGATTCTACGTCACAACTTATTACAACGAACTTTTTGTTCTATTGAAAATAAATAGCCAGGGTTTGGGCTTTAACTAGCTGTGTAGCATTATCCATATTGGGCGTGAAGCTAATTGTGCTGCCCATTTATGTGCTAAGCAAGTTAGTATGGTTAGGTGGAGATGCCTGTGGATTAATTATAACCCAGGTTTTCTTGCTGAAACTCTTCAGAGTGATTGTAATCCTACTGTTTGATTAACAAAGCTCTATGAATTCGTGAAGAAAAAAGATATGATGATATCCTTTAAATCTCATTCGAAGAAAATGAGATGCTTGCACCTTCTCCCCTGTATTGTACAGGTAATCTGTTTCTTGCCCAGATGCTTGCATCTTCTCTTTTGTATTTGTCGGAGAGAAGGCTCACAAAGAGTGGAAATCACATGAGTGGACTCGCAAGGAACGAGAAAGGAGAAAGTGGAGAATCACATGCTTGTGCCGTGCCAATTTTCTTCATATTTACATGTAGCCTTCTACATGCGGTCCACTCCACGCTGTAATCCTGCCAGCGGTCGGCCGCCAAGGAACCATTTCATAATGGAGGACACTTGGCGTCATCCAGAGTTCCAGACGATATGGGGTTTGGTCGTCCACCTCCTCATTGTTTTTTTTTTTTGAATTCACCTCCCCATTGTTGGACGGTACAAAAATGTGAAATTTCATCGTACCGATGCTTGCAGCACACCCTTCGACAGTGCAACAAATATTTTGTACTGTTGCAGCACTATTGCAACATTTAATCTCGTGCTAGGTCAAACTTGTACAGAAATCATCGCGATATTTTGAAACACCGATGCAACAAAAAGTTATGAGTATCCAGAAAAAAGATACAAGTATATGGGAAATCCTCACGGGTCGCACCAAATCCCCATCACCCGCAGCAAAATTGTCCAAAAAATGTCAAAACACGTATCTAGCATGATAGACCAATGTTTGGGACACTCATGGAAACATTTGTAGCACTAAATCAACTATACATCAAACGTTCAGAATCGTCGAAACATCTTACTTGTTTTTCACAGCAATTTTTTTTTGTTTGAAGCATGCGAAAAACACTCATGTAACATCAAAAAAATCCACGGTAGCTAACCTAGTGTTGGAGCACTGACTTCGCCGGATCAGACTCTTCGATGACGAATTCGGCTCGCTAGAGGCGAGGCGTCCCGCAGTGCTAGATCTAGTCAGCATAGACTCATCCACCATGGTACCCCTTTTCCCATTGAGTTCAGTAGGGGGATGTCGTCGATTTCGAGCTATAACACGAGACAACCTTGAGGCCGTCCATGGTGGCACGACAGGATGGAACTGGCAGCAAGGAACGGCGAGGGATGGAGGATGTTGGGGATGGATGGCGTAGCGGTAACACCAAAGATGGCGACGTAAGCCCGTAAGGGCATCGAAAGTCGCCTGGCTACTGTCTTAGGGAGAGAGAATGAGAAGAATGGAAGCGGAAGCCGCGTGGGAGTAGTGCATGTGAGAATGACACAGAGCAACCCGGAGAATCGATCGTCCGGGTGAACCGTCCTTTCATAAAGCCGCAAGAGTATAGGTGATTGTTACCGCAAACCCCAGATATATGGCATGTGGACGAAATAGCTATGGGCACAACGTCCAGAGATGGTCCGCTTACATCCCGACGTAGCATGTCCACCCACCCACCACATCTTACAGTCTGAAGTCATGTGCGGGATGTCGGGATATCGAGTACCGTGTCTTCGCATCTCATGTCCTCGAGGTGGTTGTCCACCTGGAACCCCAACACGTTGACATGCCCACACCTCTCAAGGCTCGTGTCGATATGAAACAAGACAAATATACCGAGTGGAGTTAGCACGAATAAGGAGGAGATTCGTAGCAGATGGATGAGCACGTTTACAACACCAAAAACAGCACGTCTAGTAATCAATCTGTGTCATTGCCTAACTCAACGACCTATCCAAATCTTAACTCGGCGACGCATTATATAAACACTCATATGACACGCACCGGCTAATTAACGCCCTTCCTATCGTACAATCGCGCACAACTGTAGGAGCCCAACAAGAAGACGACGGCGATCAAGGTCGAGAGAAACACGCCGCCATGGGAGCTCAAGACGACGACATCGACGGCGGCTGCGACCTGGGGAAGATGTTCTGGCACATCCTGCCAGGCATCCTAGGAGCCCTGTTGGCAATCGTAATCGTGGTGCCCCTCCTCTACTGGCCCTTCCTGTGGTCCGAGGACGAGGGCAAGATCCCGGAGTACCGCGTGGCCGTCGCCGGCTTCTCGGGCCTCGACCTCTCCCTGCCCACGCTCGACCCCACCTTCGACCTTACCATCCGCGTTGCCGAGCCCCGGAAGTACAGCGCCGCGTGCTTCGAGCGCGGCACGGCGGCGTTCGTCTCCTACGCCGGCGTCGCGCTGGCGCGCGGCCCGGTGACGGAGTTCTGCGCGAAGAACAATAACGTCACGGAGGAGCGGTCCGTGATGTCTTGGGGAAACGCGGCGACCGTGCCGCAGTTTGCGCGGGAGCGACTCGCCGAGGACCTCCGGCGCGGCGACGCGGCTGTAGACGTGGCGCTGGTGTCGCCGCCGAAGTGCCGATCGTGCCAGCAGAGGGTGATCTTGTGCACGCCCGGCCTGGGCCGCAGCGGCGAGCCCTCATCGCCGTGCAGGGTGGCTTACCAGCTTCCGGACCTGCCAGACGAGTACCCAGACCGGCGGCGGCGACCAGGAAGGAAGCTTCTGAAGCCGGCTGACGGCCGCGCGGAAGGCAGCAGCGGTGGCGTTGTTGATAGGGTTTTGTGTTATCTAACTACGCATCTAGGTTTAACGGGCTAAGTGCCCATGTTATTCGAATTAGTTTTTTTTAGGAACTGGATTTCTTATATATATATATATATATATATATATATATATATTGTTAATTTGTTTAGGCCTTCTACTATAAACGTTCTACGTGTTCTTGCAACATGACATTAACTTTTTGCTACGTACTATTTTCTTATAAAGAATCGGCTATAAATTCAGTTCTGGCTTTTTAACTAAGGAGAAAATACGATCTACACTTCGCTTGGCTGTGCCTTGTGATAGTTAATTTGTTCAGGCGTTCTATAGACTATAGTGATCAACTCCTGCAGTTTAGGTTTATGTTTTCTATACTTTGTTCATATGTATGGCAATCAGTGAAAATGGGGAAGTGCACAAAACATTGACATACATGATACGTTGGAAAAGAACTATACAAAGAAGGGGGAAAAACGAAAATCTAGCAACATGAAAAAAAAAAACACGCGGGCAAAGCATCAAAGTTGTGTCATCATCAACCTAAGGGAGACAATCATACTTTCCATAGCCATATCTTTGGCGAACCGAGACAAACCGAGATGGTAACGATGCTAATTGATCAATAATACATGTGCCACTTGTTATACAAAATTATATCATTTAAAATTTATATAAATACTAAGTCAATGGTATAACTTCCCGAACATATAATATACTAGCAAAATGCCCGTGCGTTGCTACGGGCTGATGAAATAACCATTCCTCATCTCATAGAAGTGCAAGATAACAAATCCAATATACGGATCGGTAAAGAGAAATCAGCAATGCAAGTATGACCTAGTATCATGGTATGCAAATTTAAGTAGCAACCAAACTTGAAATCATGGTCTGAGTGAAGGTAGAATGAAATTGCAGTTCACCATTGAGGATCCTAGATCTGGTATATGCATGTTAAACAGTCAATCTGCATGAGACCCTGAACTTAGTATATCTGATATAATAAAACTACAAGAAGAGACTGAGTAGAGATGAAAATTATTTAGTAGAAGACTCATGAATTGTTTAGGTCAGCCAATTAGTCAACGTGAGAAAATTATGAAGCAGCAAATTAATCAGAGATTTAAGGCCTTGTAGCTGCCTCCAGTTGTCTCTACAATTAGAACTTGCACCAAACTCTCTCTACAAATTACCCATAGATGAACCAACAAAGGATACACAAACACTGCCGGAACATTTGCACTCAATTTTTTTTTAAGTATTGGCCAGATCCAGCCTTCCCACACATGCGTACATGAATGGGGATGCGGAGACAGAATTTTTTTGGAACATGCATACGACATTACATTGAGAGGTACTGAAGTTATTAGTGACACAAAGTGAGAAGATTTTCTATTATAAGCAGAACCATGTGTTGAATAACCAAAGGTCCAAATCAATTCCTTTACACATATTGCATACGTGTATGTTTACTTGTCAACCGTATTCCACAAACAGATTACATGCTTTTATCAAATCTGAGAAAGAAGCTCAAAGTTTTAACTCTATTTGTCAAGTACATACAAAACAAGCATTACCTTCCGTACCATATGCCAATCCTTCATGTCCACGCTTAAGATCAGTTCGTCAAACATTCAGCCGAGAGCTTCCAAGAATGAGACACCCAAGGTCACACCAATGCTGAGTAATAACAAAAATTTACCAGCCGAAGGAACCAGCCAGTGGCAACACAGTGACAAATTGTTTCGCTAGTTTTGGACCTGCACGCTCCAACTCAGCCTAGTATTTTTTTACGAGTCGTTTACTGAATCCCAAGATAACAAAACAGATGCAGAAGCAGAACTCGATGTGACTCGATCATTATCTTTAACCAACCAGCAGTACTATATTGACAGGATCCTCACACTGGACATCACGTACAACACTGCAATTTAATTGCTCGAAGCATCACGGTGGCAATTGTGAAGTTCAGACTGCATCATCACCAGCTGAATCCACTTTAGTTTACTGGTGGTTTGCTGAATCTACAAGTATCCATCCACGGAAGCAGACGAACCATGGATGAAATTCGTGTTTCACACAGTAGTGCACACACAGCTTGCTCCAGTGTCGAGGTTGTCCAGATTATCTGCAGGTCATTGCCGCCTCCTGCATCTACACCGCCCAGCTAACTCGTATCAGATCTGTGTGCTCCACCGCGGCCTACGCACGCGCCTTCCAGGCAGATGGGAGGGGAGAAGGATGATTCGCGGGCGCTATGCCCCGGCTCCTCGTATCGCGCAACCTGCAGACAGGGGCCATGGAGGCCGTCTCGCCTATCTGCACACAGGGGCCATGGAGGTTGTCTCGCCCGACCTGCAGATAGGGGCCATGGCGGTCGTCTCCCCCGACCTCCAGATAGGGGCGATGGCACTCTCGTGCAACCAGCGACCCACTCCTGGCAAGGCGCGACGGCAAGAACACGGGCACCGACAGGCGGCGGGCGAGGGAACCTGTCGCCCGACCTGAAGATGGAGGCTATGGCGACCTCGTACAACCAGAGGTCTGCTCCTCGCCAGGCGGGACGGAAAGACCACGGCCCACGGGCACCTGGTGCCTCTCGTCGGAGTCGGCAGCGCGGGGGACCCGGCGGCCGCCGAGGAGGTGCGACAGTAGGTGGCGCAGGCGCAGGCGCGTAGATGGACCGATTCGATTCACCACTCCAAGTGCGGAGTTCTTCCTGCGGCGTAGATCAGGCAGTCCACGTGGAGGTCGCCGCTGTGGCTCTCCTCAACTCGCTCGCCGACTTTCCGGCTGCGCGTCGAGCGCCGGCAGGGCGCTGGGCGAAAGTAGCGGAGGCGGAGAAAAATTTCTTGATCTTTTTGACTTAGGGAAAACGAAACGGTACAATGGCATCAGGGCGTAATATGCGACTTGGTGGGAGGGTAGAACCGGAAAGTGAAAACGCACCATCACCTGAAGACATATTATATAGTAGAGATACCTCGCGCGTTGCAGCGAGAACTTTTAATAGAAAATATAATACAAACGAAAGGACATATGCCACCTGCAATGTGAAAATTCTCGTGAATATTCAGAATTTGATTGGGCACAATAATCTAGAATCTAGATCTAATCAATGAATATTGTATATTTAACAGCTAAAATTGATGAGGTAATTGTATGGATAAAACAATTTATAACGCGAATAGTTTTCATAGATGGATAGAAAATCATTTATAAATGTGGGATGACATGGATAAATAATGGCTCAAATAGTGGATGATGTGGCTTAAAAAATAGATGATGTGTGATTAATAAATATTAGTAGAAATGACATGGATAATTGATTGGTTAAGAAAATGCATGACGTGGATAGGTTACATGTTGAGATAGAAAATAATTGATGCAAGTTAGTAGGGGTTTTGCTTTATAAGAAATATAGATAAAGCCAAAGAGTGCATAGTTTAACCTTTCACGCCACTTTCCTGTACAACCAACTGAGAAAGTGGAAAGGGAGGTGGGAATTTTGTGCAAGCTCAGACAAGTAGGAATGAAATGGCGGGAGAATACAACGTCCCTTTTCATGGAGGAGGAATTCCACTATTTCAATATATTCACTACTTCGTATGTTCCCACGACTAACTACTTGTTACATCAACATGCTAATTCAAAATTATGTAGATGAAGATCATTTTCGTCAGTACTCGTTATCCCAACCCTAACGTTGTGTTTGATACGATGCACCTCGCTCTTAGTCACCTCGTGGAGAACAAAGTGCAGGGTATCACCATGTGGTGCATCAACGTCGGTAATTTGTGAATTGGTTAGTTTATGTGGTTCTGCTTATTTCGTTGTTTTTCTGATATGCTATGTGTGTTGACATTCTTAGTCGAGTGATGGGTAAGCTCATCACTCAGCCGAGAGAGGTTATCATATCACGTGTATTACACATAACCAAACGCCAAATACTTGCACGAAAGAGAATGAAAAAACACTGGTGTTGCGGGCTTACAACCACTAGTACATTGTGTGCAACAAATAAGGTGCAGAACATGACTCATCTCACGTATCACTCAACCAGATTCTGCAGGTCACAGATATAATGAGATCAAAATCCATTCAGCTAACCAAACACAACCTTCAGTTATGAGTTGAGTCCTGCCTACTTTAATTAAGGACTTCCCTTGCCTCAAGTTATAGCCTGGGCATACTAAATCTAGTCAACCTAGAGCCAATTTAGGTGGTGAATACATACAATGTTATTTCAACGAGCGATTATGCATAGGAGGTGTCTAAAGATTCATAAATCATAGAGTGCGTGCTTGTGCAACAGTCAGAGCAATAGTGCCCCCATCGTCAATACAGAAAACAAAAGGACCAGAGCAAAATCAAATCAACAAGACACTTGATAACTTGCAATGCGCCTCAATGCGAATGCATCAGCTACTAACAAACAGTGAATGGATATATGGAAATAATAATCTGGATCCATGGAACTGCGTCACATTGCACCACCAAAAATCAAAATTTCCCAAGGTTCCAAGATACATACCACTCAGACCACACCGCTTATCTACATTACCAAATGAAAATAGATCATCAGTAAATAAACTTGGTGACGAACTGCCCTAGCTACCTACCTAGACCCTTCTTCCCCCTTGAAGCCATTATACCATTTCTCCAGCCCCACTCCTACTTACTTCCCAAACCTTATTCCTTCACACCACAGGAGTATACCCCCCACAATGTATTTACCACCAAAGCGCCTGCCTTCGCTCTCTCCAGTATACCCCCAGAACATATATACCTCCAAAGCCCGCCCCGCCATCTCTGGTATACCGCCACCACGACTCGAACAAGAAAAACAAAAGATGGATACTAACTGCTACATTTCTAGCTACTAAAGCATCAAGTGAGACCAATGTTATTTCTTCACCGTTATCCACGCCCTTGCTTCACAAGATAACAGCGGAGCTACCTTCTACCTTGGCTGAGGTTTCTGCATGAATGACCTTGTTGGTACGATGATCTGTGGCCTTGGCACCTGAGGTGAAGGGCACTGGTTCTGCGAGCGCTGCAGCATCTGAACCATGGATGGTGTTTGATAGGAGTAGACAAGTGTACTGCTATCTGTTGAGTCACCACGCGCCGTGGCTCTCTGCCAAGAATGCGAGCTCAGTCCGGACAGCAGGTATGCCCTCCCAGATGCCTCGTAGCGTTGCCGGCTAGCCATCCTCTCTTGCATCTCCCTCAGCTCTGCATCTAGGGCCATGCATAAACGGTCCCCGTTCTGGCTTGAAAAGGACTCCAACAATATCCTTCGGCAGTCCTCAAGAATAGCCACTGCATCAGAAAGAGCACCTCTCTCGGCAGCAGCCCTTGCAGCCTCAATAGAATCGGCGGCACGGACTCGGTTCCTCTCACGATCAACCTCCATGCAAACAGGTTCGGACGTGGGTGATTTTGGCCTCAGGATCTTCACCTCGTAGCCTTGGATCTTGACACCTTCATTTGTGACCGGATCTCTGTACGAAAAGGCAACCTTCAAAAGTGTGGTCTGTTCACGGGATTGTGGGAGGCTCACAGACAGCAAAAAGTCCCTCTCCTCATCAGCATAGAGATGTCCAACATCAATCGAACCATTTCGCCCATCTCCAGCCACCTTACTCAAGTAACTACCAGATTTGATGGAACGAAGCTTAACACCAGTATGCACACACTCCACAGTTAAGTGCATATCCTGAACAACAACGCTGAGGAGCCCACCGATGCACTGAGCAAATGCATCCTGAATCACACCTTCATCCTCGATAAAGGAAAATGTGCCACCGGAGGCCTCGGCGATTGTGTGCAAAGCTTCTGAATCATGGTCTGCTCCAAAACCGAACCCATGGACAGGCGCTATGCCAACAGTGTGATTTAGAATGGAAGATGGAACAAGAGACCTATAATCAGGCCGAGTTCCCCTAACATTTGAGGAAATATTATAGGTATCTTGACCATCTGACAACAGAATTATACTGCATACTGGATTCTTATAACTGCGGTCCTCAATAACCTTAGCAGCTTTCTTCAGGGCATCAGCAATATTTGTGCCACCACCGGCACCAAGTGAGTTGACAGCCTGCAAGGCCTGCTGTCGGCCAGAATGTGACATTCGCCGGAGATGGAACAGCCTTCTGGCAGTAGAAGAGAAAGCAATGACCGAAAGTCGATCAGATGGACCAAGGTGTTGAATAACAAAACCCATTGCTCTCTTTAACAATGCCAACTTGGTTCCTGCCATACTGCCGCTAACATCAAGCACGGTAACAAGATCAACAGGAGCACGAGATGAAGGATACCCAACTGAGGATGCATTAACTGGTCTGCTCGTGACCTGCTCTCGGTTAGCACATGGGGCCTTCAGATGGATCAGAACAGTGAAATCATCTTGAGATGATGACTGTGGAATGGCCGAGAACTCTGGATATGTCTTCATTTCCACAGTTCTACTTGATCTAACATCACAACTGTTAGCAAACTCCATCAGCTGCAAAGGTTCGTCATCGTTGAACTCTAGTGGCTCTGAAGTACGCAAGGCGGGTGCTTCTCGCTGGCGGTTTGGAACCGGTCGGAGAAGAGCCATGTAGCCATCTTGTTGGGGTAATCGAGCTTGGTTCACATTCAACCCACTTCTTCCACGAGGAACAATGGAAGATAGCGAGCGATTAAACGGTATCTCTTTCCACTTTGCTCTGCAAACTGGGCATACATAATTTCCATGTTTTACACTGGAGGAGATGCAGTGAAAATGGAACATGTGAGAGCATTCAGCAGTGAAGAGGGCTTGGCCGTGACCTGGCTTCATGGAATCGAAACATATTGCGCATGTTTTCTGTTGAAAAGAAACAGAAGATGTATTAATTTAATTATACATCGTCGGAATTAATCCCTTACCAACACCCAAACAGAAGTAACACGGGAAATTTTCAACACTTAAGGAGACATTATCTCAGAAAACAATGATCAGTAGAAATATTTACAGCATAAACACAAACAAGGTACTGGTTAAGAAAGATCGATGCCAATAATGCGAATTACACATCCATTTCTATATACTCATCCATGTTTGCAATATTGCATAGTTGAAGTGGCAATTGACAAATCTCTGCATTACTTTCAATCATTTGGCATCCCAATGGTACTAATCAAGTCTCGTTCAAAAGCCTTTGTCCAGCAAGGCACCCACATCATATGCCCTAAACATCATTATCTACATCTATTTATCAATTCCAGCGCACAGAACTATATTTAGTCATTCTTTCTAGCAATCTAGCTGAGCAGGCCCATCATATGATAAGAGTTAATTTTTACAAGCAATATGCTGATACTGGAACATTTTAAATATTATGAGAGATTTACCCTAAATCAAGGAGCTTACAAGGTACTCCTGGTTCAGCACATGATCTAATCCATTCAACTAAATGTTAGAATGGTTTGATACATGTTTTTAAGGATGGTAGGACTGCTACAAGAACCTACCTTCATTAACTAGCCTACTGTCTGGTGAATGAATGATCTCAACAAGAACCACCAAATCTTTTGAAATAAATATATTTCAACAGGTTGACCATACAACAAACCAGAGCTTATCTCGACCTACTTGTAGATCTGCAGCTATGTATCCACCTCATGCATGCAGTTGACACATTTATTCAAGGCCGCACTGCATGGTTGTATATCCCCCCCCCCCCCCCATGGTTAGGTTGTCTCAACAGCATCCAGGTTTACCTATAATTCCCACCAAAGCATACTGGCAATGAACCATACATTTGTTCACTCTTCCTAAATTAAGGAACGGACAAGGGACTTCCAAAGGATGGTACTACTTCATTACTTTTTTATTAAATTATAAAATAGAAAGCCTAATAGAACCTCACATGAAAAGGTAAATTCCAAATTTCCAATACGTTACAAAGGCTAACGAGTTTGGGTTTATTTTAGGATTTTGACTAACCACGATCAGATTCAACTGACATCCACAATTAATCAGCACTGAGATAAAGATGTGAAGTTGTGAACTGTTGCTGGTTTTGAATAAAGCATATAATGGCAAATTGAAGACTTTCTGGGCCAATACCTACCACAAATGTCAGAGTCAACACAGAATTGCTCATAACCATCCATATAGAGCTAGGTCCTAATTGTTTTTATCTAGGAGTGTTCACGCCACGAAAAACAATGGAATCAGCACACTTTTCGTTATGGTTTCACAGATGGTATAGTTTGTCAACTCTTAAACAGGTTGTTAGAAAGACATTAATTAGACATCATGTGCTGACACTATCACAGTTAGATTCTTTACAAAAAAAGAACATATTACAAATGAATTTCAAAGCAACACAGGCAGGGGATTTGAAAACATTGCAGATTTAGGGTTTGCAAGGGCAGTAATGAGTAATATAAGGCTGGTCATCGTTGGGAGTAACTTATACTAGTAAGATGATAGGTTACAGTCTATGTTACTACTTTCATGGCGGGTAGCGTCATAGTACGTGTGATAACATAGAGAACTTCATTTTTGACTTTATAGTCATTTTTCATTGTGAAGCACTATGTGATGGTAACATATTATGTTACTCTATTTGTATCTCTCCTCTTTAATTACTTCCCACGTCATCTCTTTTTTTGTCTACGTGGCATGTATGTTTACCACCTATGTTACTCCCACTATGGTTAGTCTAAGCATCACAATGAATAATGAACCTAGTGTTTATTCTCTCAAATGGTTTAGTCTTTACTTTTTAGTTCTGATCAGGGCAAGCAAAATGAGAACCGTCTAGCTCACAACAGGCAGATAAATGTCAACCCTATTGAGGAGATCCTCGTGAAGTTGATGGTCAATGTTGAGCATTTCCATACACAAAATCTCATCAAGTCAGACGCACTACTATTAAATAAGAAAGGTGTGAACCCATCCATAAAGGCATCAACGAATCGTCAATCACCACACAAAAAAATAGTGATTATGCAGGAAAAATTCAGATCTTGGACCATTCAAAGAAATCACGAGCTTGCCATGACAACTAGTAATACAAGATTATAAATAAAAAAGTACCAATAAAGTCCAATGCAAGGGTGGCCATTCAGCATTCCTGGTAATGGATAACAGCTCAAGTTGAAAGATTTGCCTAGAGCAAATTAAGAAACGTGATAGTAAGATGATACACGTGACCATGTGGCTATTGTTGACCAAAGAGGCCAACTTTCCCTTTCGGGCAGGAACAAGTGGATGCAGTGGAAATGAAGCTTACGTTAAGCTATGTGCACGCACGCACAGAAAAAGAGCAGACCACCAAAGCGCCTTAGAGGACACCGAGACAAAACTAGGAAGGATTGCAGAAACATGGATATACAAATTGGAAATTTTGCACTTTGCTAGAAATGTATATTATGTAGGAGTACTAAGAACAGCAGGAAATGTTTGGAAAATATGGTGGTAATGGTATAGAAGATGGCCAACGGAACAGCATCATTTTGTCAATGACATGTGCAATTTCTTTTGGGATATTCTCTTCGAATAACGTCAAAAAGAATAGTTCGACAAAATCATCAAATACGCAGATCGAACTTTCTGTGAAAATCTGCGGTGTCCGTGTTTCCTCGGAGACAGGAAGAAACAGCATTAGATCATTTCGACTCCAGAAAAGAACAACAAATGGCAAATCCAACTTAGTACAGGTGGAGCTCAAGACAAAACATGGTAGGATTATAAAAAAATCAGATGCATACAAATCTGATAGACGCAAACAATATACTAAAACAGAAACGAACTCCAACCAAAACAGCCGACAAGAAGAACAGCATCTGGACCTAGATCTTTCACCGCTGAAGCGACATTGCTCCAATCAGCACCTGACACCAACGAATCGCAGGGCAAACCTCCCATGTCACCGCAGCATTTCACATCTAGCAGTAGCGTCCCCAGCTCCCGCGCACGCAAACCGAGGACAAATCTTAACTCGGAATGACTACAGGAGCATGGCCGGGGAGAGGGAGGAAAAAGGGCTCACCTTGGAGGACTTGGCCCCAGACTTGGACCTCCGGAGCAGCGCACCGGCCTCGGCCTGCGCCGGCGTGTTGGGCGCGGACGCGTGCGCCGCCGCCAGCGCCGCCGAGTCCTGGGAGAACGCATCAGACGCGCGGCGCTCGCTGGCGCAGTCCTCCCGGTCGCCCGCTACGACGGGGAGCTGCGCGCAGAGGCCGATGCCCAGCGCTTTCTTGGCCTTCCTCCACATCCCCTCCATTTGCGCCGGCACTCGGCAGATTCGCCTCCTCAGTGCTCGCGCGATACGCTGTATCTCCCCCTTGTCTCTGACCGGACCTAGTAGGACGACGAGAGGAAGAGTGCGGGGAATGGGAGGTGGTTTTGAAGGCTGGAGGGAGCCGCCATTGGAGAGCGGGCGGTGGTGTGTGTGCGGCTTTTGGTTTGACCTCTGCGGCGAGAGACAGGAGACACACAGAAAGACAGCGAGCCAGCCGGGCAAGCGCACAGCCACGGGGGGACTGGTGGAGGGAGAGGGGGATGCGTTTTGACTATGGAGAGGGAGATTGGTTGGTGGGCGCCAACTATGGCCATAAATCCAATGGAACTTTGCCCGTACCATGGACTATCCCACCCCAAACTAAAATGAGACCGAGCAGGACTAGCTCATGCTCGATTCTTTTTATAAAAGAAGTGTTTTTAGTGAGAATTCTAGAAATTCGTACCTAACGGGACTTGAACTCTGGTTGCCAGGTTTAGCCACTGCTACCTTTGCCACTGGGCCTCTGCCATGTTCTCATCCCACCCCAAACTCAAAGGCGAAATGTCCAATTTCACTACCCGTGCACGTGTTGTATGCACACAAGTCACCACTAACAGGTACTATAATGTGCGAGGAGGCTATTTCAACGTTATTTATCAAGATTATGCGACTAAGGGCAACTTCAACGCGCCGACCCATTTGGTCCGTTTGCATCCGTTTCTATCCGATTTGGGAAATAGGGCGGCCCAATGCACCGACGCATTTGGCCTGCCGTCCGTTTTTCTGTCCGCGCGGATCCATTTCCGGCCCAAATTTGAGACGGCTTTGCGTCGGCGCGGACACGGCCGGTCGACCGCGCGTCGCTCCCCTTGTCCTCCCCCAGCGCTCCCCTGGCCCGCCAGTCAGCCTCACCGAACGGCCAACTACCACCTTAAATGCGGTGGTGGAGGTCTTTATATGGCCGCCGGCAGGATAAACCCTAATCCACAAACCCTAGCGCCGCCGCCGCCACCATTCCAAGCCACGGCCGCATCGCCTAGAACCCCTTTCCCCAGCCGACGAGATGGATCCGCCGCGCCCGCCGCCGCACCTTCTGGACGAGATCGAGCGAGCTCGGCAGAGCGCGCTCGGGCGCTACCGCGGGAGCCTCTCCCGCCGCATGCCCACGAGCCCGGCGTGGAGAGGCATGCCAAGCTACCGACCGCCGGCTACGGTGCCAGATCCGGTGGGGAGGGTCTACGAGCGCGCGTGGTCCGACGCCGACGACCTCGACGAGGATGCGTACGCCGACGGGGTGGCGTGGGGCTCGACTGCCGCCGCCGGCTCGGTGTGGGGCGGCGGCCTCGAGGAGGGCATCCACGGCGTCCACCACTCCGAGGAGGACGCGATGCAGGCCTCCCACATGCAGCTGAACGCGCAGAGGGCGGCCAACTTCATGGCGCATGCCAGCGCAGTTGCGGCCGCAGCCGCCGACCTCGCCGCACCCCCTCCCGGCGCCCCCGCACCCCCTCTCAGCGCGGACGACAACGACGACGACTTCGACTGGAGCGACGGCGACGAGGCGCAGGAGGAGAGCCATGGCGACGCGCAGATGCAGGAGGCCATGGAAGCCTCCTACATGTCTCTCCGCGCCGACCGTGCCCGGCGAGCCAGGATAGCCCGCGACCTCAAGGCGAAGGAGGCCTCCCAGCTGGCGCGGGTGCTGAACGCCCCAGCCTCCGCGACTCATGCCCTCCGCCGCAAGCGTGCACGCGAGAACGAGGCGTCCGTGAAGGGGCCGGCTGTTCCCGCCGCTCCCCATGAAGGCATGTAGCCGCCGGCAGCGCCACCAACTACGCGCGGACAATTTTGTTAAAATAGCCGGCGCCACTACCTAAACCCTAGCGCTAAACGTGGGCTGCTGGAGGAGCCAGCTAGTCCGCCCCCCGCAGACGATCCTCCGGCCAGAAGAGCCAGCGAGTTCGTTCCCGCACCATGGGAGCGAGTTCCCCGCCGCCCACACGCGGCAAATTTTGTTACAATTTGCTGGCATCTCCATCGCTCGGAACCGGAAGGACCTACTGTTAACCTAGAATTAGGTAAAATCTTTGTTTAGGATATCTTTCCTATGAACTATGTAATCCTCATATGTAATATTAGATGTGATAAAATGTAATGGAAATTTGGAGAAGAAGATGGACATGCCAAACCAAATGGGTCCCGTGCGTTGGGTACACTAGTCAGAAAATGCCGGTCAAGGGCCGGACGCTGTCCGTTCCGCGACCCAGACGACCAAAAAACGGACATAAAAAGTGTCCGAAATGGGTCGCACGTTGGAGTTGCCCTAAATTGTGAGTTATGTTTGACCTTATGGTGGATTGTGATAATCTTGTTTACCTAACCAGTCGGTAGATTATGAAAAAAACTGCGGGTTCAGGTCACCATAGAACCTTGTATACAACCGAGAGCTAGCTACGTTTTCTAAGCACTGAAAATATAGAAGGAGTATTGCAACAATTAGATGGTTCATATCGATAATAAGGACTAGGGGATTAAGTGCGGCTTTGCCGCACCCGTGGATTTTGGGGAAAAATTAGTTTTTTCCGAAAGTTTGAATTTGAAATTTGGATTAGAAAGATCCGGCTTAGTTTTCCTTCATTTTTTTTTTTTGAAATGCTAGCTGAAGGTTGGTCATATTTTGGGAAAGTCCTGCAGAATGGAAAGTTATCCATATTTGAATTATTGTAGTTTTTAAGAAAGTGGAAATTTTTTGAAAGCACTCTAATTTTTTTAATTTGAACTTTGCTTGAATGTCATAATTAGAGGTCTTTTTTTTTGTGTGTTTTCTTATACATTTTTATTAATATGTAAGTAGATTAAATTTGCATGGTTTTGTATCGGCTGGAATTATTTCATTTTTGTTAAATAAGGGTTTTTTTTTATGGAAATTAAAGGGAAAACGGACCTGACATGTAGGCTTGTTGTTGTGTCGTGCTGACGTCAGGGGGCAGTTCTGGTGACATGCGCATATTTCTACATTTCTAATATGTTGAATAATTTTACGCTTTTGAAATCCTTTTGATTTAACGCGTTTGAAATCATTTTTATTTATATGGGAAATTCATAAGGCACAGGAAAATTTGAATTTTGAGTTGTTGGTTCTGCATTTTTTTTGTGCGAATACTTTGTTTTTTTTTTGTTGCGGGCATATTAAAATTGTTGTTTTAAATTAGTTTGGAAATTTTGACAACCAAAACAAATTTTGGGGGGGAATTTTTTTAAAAATTGTTGGTTTAAATTAGTTTGGAAATGTTTGCAAAAAAAAAATTGGAAAAAAAACTGACATAGTTGGCCCACTGTGACGTCGTGCTGACGTCACAGTGGGCAAACCCTAGTTGCGTCGCTCGCGACGGCGCTGGGATTGCCGGCGACGCGCCGCCGCCCCTTTGGACGCGCCCGTGGGCGTTCCGGGTGCGCCCGGAGCCGGGCGTCTCGAACGTGGCCGCGCCGCCAGTTGTTGGTCGCCGGAGCGGCCGTCACGGCGGCCGGACGCGGCGGAGTAAGGCGGGCGAGGCCTTGGCGATTTCAGGTCGTCGGCGGCGTTCCGGCGGCCGAAACGCGGCGAAGACGTCGAGGCGGCGACGGCGAGTCCGATGGCGAGCTCCAATCGGCGCGGGGAGGGACGGGACAGCAGCGTGCCGCGGCGGCGGCGACGGCGACGCGACGGGCGCGCGGAAGAGGAAGAGGGCAGGGGAAGGTGTCGTGGTTTTTTTGCGGATAAACCCCCCAGCTTCCCGAAAATTGCAACGGGGTCCTTTGCGGGCGTTTTTTTTGCAAAAATGCTGCGCAGAAAATCGTGCGGAGGGGCGACCGGTTGTGACCGGCTGCGACCGGGGGGTTACCGGGGCTACGTGGCGGAACACCGTTGGACGGCTGAAGGTTGGTCATATTTTGGGAAAGTCCTGCAGAATGGAAAGTTATCCATATTTGAATTATTGTAGTTTTTAAGAAAGTGGATAAATTTTGAAAGCACTCTAATTTTTTTAATTTGAACTTTGCTTGAATGTCATAAGTAGAGGTCTTTTTTTGTGTGTTTTCTTATACATTTTTATTAATATGTAAGTAGATTAAATTTGCAGGGTTTTGTATCGGCTGGAATTATTTCATTTTTGTTAAATAAGGGTTTTTTTTGGAGGGAAATTAAAGGGAAAACGGAGCTGACATGTAGGCTTGTTGTTGTGTCGTGCTGACGTCAGAGGGCAGTTCCGGTGACATGCGCATATTTCTACATTTCTAATATGTTGAATAATTTTACGCTTTTGAAATCCTTTTGATTTAACGCGTTTGAAATCATTTTTATTTATATGGGAAATTCATAAGGCACAGGAAAATTTGAAATTTGAGTTGTTGGTTGTGCATTTTTTTTGTGCGAATACTTTGTTTTTTTTTGTTGCGGGCATATTAAAATTGTTGTTTTAAATTAGTTTGGAAATTTTGACAACCAAAAAAAAAATTTGGGGGGGAATTTTTTTAAAAATTGTTGGTTTAAATTAGTTTGGAAATGTTTGCAAAAAAAAATTGGAAAAAAAATTACATAGTTGGCCCACTGTGACGTCATGTGACGTCGTGCTGATGTCACAGTGGGCAAACCCTAGTTGCGTCACTCGCGACGGCGCTGGGATTGCCGGCGACGCGCCGCCGCCCCTTTGGACGCGCCCGTGGGCGTTCCGGGTGCGCCCGGAGCCGGGCGTCTCGAACGTGGCCGCGCCGCCAGTTGTTGGTCGCCGGAGCGGCCGTCACGGCGGCCGGACGCGGCGGAGTAAGGCGGGCGAGGCCTTGGCGATTTCAGGTCATCGGCGGCGTTCCGGCGGCCGAAACGCGGCGAAGACGTCGAGGCGGCGACGGCGAGTCCGATGGCGAGCTCCAATCGGCGCGGGGAGGGACGGGACAGCAGCGTGCCGCGGCGGCGGCGACGGCGACGGGCGCGCGGAAGAGGAAGAGGGCAGGGGAAGGTGTCGTGGTTTTTTTGCGGATAAACCCCCCAGCTTCCCGAAAATTGCAACGGGGTCCTTTGCGGGCGTTTTTTTGCAAAAATGCTGCGCAGAAAATCGTGCGGAGGGGCGACCGGTTGTGACCGGCTGCGACCGGGGGGTTACCGGGGCTACGTGGCGGAACACCGTTGGACGAAAATCGGCTTGCTACAGTATTCTGCGGGATGGGGCGACGTGGACACATCTGGCGCGTCCATGGGCTTGAATCGGACGGTCCAGAATTAAAGGAGACGTGGAGGGCCGGACGAGGCAGCGATCCCACCATCTGTTATATATAGTAGAATGTGCACTCATAATCGTAAAATGCAAATATGATATGGAGAGAGGATTTTCGGCTCCCGAGTTTCAGTGATCCTGATATTTTAAAATGAAGTTTCAAAAAGATACAAGAACAAATTACATGAATACATACACATGTTATCTACATATATGCACAATGTTACTCGAGAATACGTTATATTGTAGATTACACAAAAATCATGGCTCTGAAAGGGTTGAAAGGTAGAGAGTGGACAAATGGTGGCCGAGCTACATGCAGCCGTTTATTTTGAAATTTTCAAAAATTATATTTTGAAGTATCAACTAAATCTGAAAAAATGTTGGATGTATACAATGTTGTATTCTATCAACGTGTAAAATCTGGACTAGAGATATCATGTATTTTGGGATGTACGAAAATGACAAAGTCTGACATTTGAAAGTAGTAAATAGTGCAAAATTTCAACTCTTTCAAATTTGTCAGATTTTGTTATTTTTGTGTAGACCATAATATCAAATAATTTGATTTGAGATTTTGTAAGTTGGTAGAATACAACATTGTCTACATCCAGTTTTTTTTCATGTTTTTGAAACTTCTAAATATGATTATTAAAAATTTCAAAATAAAGGGCTCCATGTACCTCGTTCACCATTTGTGGTTTCCGGTGATACTCATTTTACTTGCTACATTTGTGTTTTTTGCAGCGTATGAAAACATATTTTGTCAAAAAATTAATTGTACATAGAAGCCATGTATGTACTTTTATGCTTTAATGGAATTTTAAGACGCAAACTTAAACTTTCCAAAAAAATCAAAAAAGGGAGCAATGGAGTTCAGGGCTTACATATGTTTTCCGTACAATATAAATCTAAACGGCGATCCATGGTCCTAATAATGATGATATCTCGACAAAAATAATTAGGGCCTTTTCGGTTCGTGAGATTTTTAAGAAAGCACATGAATGAGAAAACGTTGAATTTGTGTCATGTTACATTCAGTCCTATAGGAGGTGAGACATGGAAACTTTTATTAGGAATTGTGTGGTTTGCACCATATGAAAGGATTAGGTGAACGCCATAGTTGTCACTCAAACAAAGCAGAATTTGCATAAGGTCGTACTTAATAAAACATATGATACAGTTGCATGTAAGATTTTTTCCGTGCGAGCTATATGCATATACATCCGCGATACATTTTCTAGACACAGGTTCTTCTTCCTTGTTCGTTTTGACACCGGCGACCTTTTTTCCTGGCTTCGCCCCTGGTTGTACCGGTGAATAAACCAATGGGTATGAGTCAAGCAAGATTCCAACTCATAACTCAATGTAACCGGTGAATAAACCAATGGCATGAATCAAGCAAAGGAGAATATAAAGAATAGGTTGAAGCTGGACCTTAAAAGGAGGTGCTGAAAGAGTTGTCGGTGGTTAAGGAGAAAGAATGAAACTAAAAGAGAAGAGATGGATGAGACAAAGATGATACTTAAGCACAAGATCTCGCTTTAGGGGCACATATTTATGTGGGAGACATTACAACAGATCATGTTCTACGATGTCAACAATTTGGAGTTGGGCGTGACCACAAATTACAAATGCTAAGATGGTTGCACTTAGTGGTTGGCTTCAGAGGCGATTTTGGTGGTGTGAGTGGCAACTTTGCATTTGATTTTTGGTGGTGGTTTGAGGTGTCTTCGGTCGCCGTGAACTTTGGAGGTGAGGTTGGCGGTGTAGATGGTAACGGTGCCGACAACACTGAGTTGATTTGTGGGGTTGTGGTTTGCATGCCATCTCGCACCAGTAATTGCCTTTTCCAAGTTTGCGAAAGAGTTTTTGAATTTGATTTGAAACATGTCATTGGAAATTGTGTATTTTTATACGGTTGAATTTGTCTATTAGGTATGGTATCTTTAACTATTGTGGTGTTGAAATTTGATTGTATGATTTGAAACATGCCGGTGGCCTACGAAACGGGTGAAGATTTCAAAATTTTATCCCCCACCATAATATTGGCACGTGGTCAAACCATGATGCTATGCTCGAGAGACTTAACAAAACCACTTAACCAAGTCCAAGCCTTAACCAGATAGACAGTTTGGAGGTTCAGGCACCTGCTCGATCACTCGGGACTAGTTCAGGGACTTGTGGTGAATCGTGTATATAGACAAATGGCCTGTAACGTATTGTACGGTGACAGGAATCCAACGCAGCATCCTAGGTTGCGTCAAGGAACCATTTGATTTCCGTGAGTAGCCGCTGAACGGCGCTCCGTTCAACGAGCCTACATGCTCTAGGCGACAAAGCTAGCATACGACCTTTTACGAAGTACTAGTAGTAATCCCAGCTCAGATCACCAAATTATACTTACAAACAGGGGTATCATTTTCCACATCCAAGAATCAAGTAATTTCAGAAGTCAAAACATTAGCACGTGTTGTGAATACCGTTTCGCTCTAGCTAGCTTGTCAACTGTGACCAGCTGATCGGCTTCAAAGCGTGCATATTCATGCGACCTAATCCAAATCCAGATCGACCACTGACAGCCGTCCCGGTCGACAGCAGCCAACTATACTTGAATAGAGAAGATCAGTCGATCGGTCCATGTGTTAGCTGTGCATCCACCATCAACCATCATGCTTGACGCATGCGCTATACTCCTACTTAAGCAATCACATTCAAGGAGAGGCTTTGTAATGTTTTTATAAGTTGCCAACACAAGAATGCGGGTCTGGTTTATTCGTGCGCCAGCTGTTTCCGGCAATGTCCAAGTCAGCGTATACCTAGCGAGAGAGCACGTGAGAAAGGGGAGGGACGGTGCCTGTGGCGAAGATGCGGAGGAACGGCGCGCGCTGATCCTTATAAAGCGCGAAGGGGCGGTGCGAAAGCGTGGGAACGCAATGGACGGCCGGCGGGAAGCCGACGATGGTTCCCAAGGCGCCACGTGTCGGGGAGGCGAAACGTGACAGGTGTGCTAGTCAACCGCTCCGAATCTTTAATTAGGGAGATTTATCGTCGTTCGCCTGCAATAAATTTGCGCTGACCGGTTGTTCAATCCTTTGATCAGCAAGGTTTAGTCAAAGTCAAACTTTATCAAGTTTGACTAAATATTTAGAAAAAATATCAATATTTACAATGTTAAATCTATAGTATTGGAATCATCATAAAGTATATTTTCATATTATATGCATTTGGTATTATGGATGTTAATATTTTTTACCAAACTTGACAAATTTTGACTTTGACAAAAGTTAGGCCATCTCCAACGGCCCAGCGCATATGGACATGCGTTGTCCTAATTTGTCCTTCCGGATAGAGGAGCCCCTCCAACGACCCGGCGCAAAGGGACAACTGTCCGCGCGGACAGGTTTTCGGCCCCAAACCTGGCCCAAGTTTGGTCCAGGTTTGGGGGAGAAAACGGACAACCAGACGGTCCGCCCTTGTTCACGCCTGACCCAGTGGCCAGCCACAGATTCCCCTTCCCACACAAACCCTCTCCCTCTCCCACCCTCCGCTGCCGATCTAGCTACCGCCGCCGGCCACGATGGAGGACGGACTCTCGGCGGCCACGGCCGCAGCCGGCGCCGCCCTGTTGACGGTGAAGAAGGAGCGGTTGCCGGCGTCCGACAAGAGGGCAGAGCGGAGGGAGAAGAAGCGGGCGAAGGACGCCGCGGCCGCCGCGGCCGTCTTGGCCGCCGCCGAGAAGGAGCGGATGGCCGCCATCGAGGCCCGCGCTGCGGCCGACGTCATAGCCACTCAGGACGCGGCCCGGGCGGTGCTTCTCCTCGGCGGCCTCATTCCCGCCGCTGTCCCCGCTGTCGTGGCCTCGGCGGCGAGTTCGGCCTCGTCCGCCAAAGGGAAGCCGCCAAGGTCAGCGTCCCCCGTTCTCTCTACGGCCTCGCCCGCTGTCCCTGCGGCTGGCGTATCGCGGCTCGGGTCCGGCGAGGCGTCACCGGAGATGGGCACACATGTCCCCGCAGGCCCTGCGGCGCCCCCCATTGACCTCAACGTCACGCCGGCCGCCAGCGGCAAGCCGAAGAGCCGGTCAATGTTGAAGGCGGGCAGCATACCCGACCCTCGGGTGCTCGATTTTGAGGAGACACCCATGACACCGTCCAACCCGGCCTTCTTCGACGAGGTCGGCAATGACGAATGTTTCATGGACGACATGATGTTCACCGGCCCAAACTTCATCAACACCGAAGACGCCGAGACACAAGACCCAACCGGCCATGGTGAGACACTACCCGAAGGTGAGACACAAGCCGAGCGTGTCTCAATTGACGATGAGCCTCTCGACTTTGATGAGGAGCACGCCAACCTCGTCGCCAACCTCAAGAAGAGGAATGCCCGCACGGCGTCGTACACGGACATGGAGGATAAAGTCCTTTGTGAGACGTGGATGACGGTGAGCCAAAATGCCACCGTTGGTGCTCAACAAAAGGGCTCGACGTTTTGGATTCGGGTTCACAAGCACTTCCATGAGACAAGAAAGTTGCGTCCCTACCAAATTGAGAGTGATCGGAATGAGGGGTCTCTTAGCAAGAGATGGTCACACATTCAAACCGAATGTAGCAAATTTCAAGCCTCCTATGATCGTAAGAAGGCCCGGAAGGTGAGTGGGGTTGGCATTGATGTCCTTGGGTTTCAAGCAATGGACTTCTTCAAGAAGGTGTACAAGACCAAGTTTAACTTGGTGCATTGTTGGGAGATGATTAAGGGATGCCCCAAGTGGATCGAGCTATACAACTCTTTGAAGAAAGGGTCAAAGAAAAGGGCGAATGAAGATGATGAAGATGTTCAACTCGGCCAAGATGAAAATGGCCGGGCGGTGCGGCCGAGAGGACACAAGGCCACGGCCCAAGATGCCAAGCGCGAGGAAGCCGCGGCCAAATTGGAGGCAACGTAGAAGGGATTGCTCGAAAACAAGGAGTCCTCCATCACCGCAAGGTATGTCGAGAAACGCAAAGATAAGGAGGAGGCCATGGCATGCTATGTTGCAATGCAAAATAAGAAGCTTGAGATAGAAGCTAACCGAATCAAGAACGAGGCGGAGCGCAACAAGCTCGCGGTGATGGCCGAGGAGAACCGGATCATGATGGCCGACTTGACCACCATGGACCCGGAGACAAGAGCTTGGGTGCTCAAGAAGCAAAAGATCATTCGTGAGCGTGGTGATATTTGATTTGCATCTTGTTTATTTGTCAAACTAATTTCTATCGTTTGCTATTTATGTGTATTTTGAACTTTGGCTCATTTGAACTATGTCTATTTGAATGTTTGTATCCATATTAATATTTGAATGTTTGTATCCATATTTGTTTCAAATGTGTGCAAATGTGCTGTCCCATGACAGATGCGGCGGCCGTTGGGGCACCTCCACCCCAAAAGGGATAGAGTCCCAAAATCTGTCCGTGGTCCGCCCAAAACGAACTGAATCGGTCCGCTTTAGCTGTCCGGATGCGCTGGGCCGTTGGAGGCGCCCTTAGAACGCGAAGTAAGTAAAAATGGAGAGTGTTTTTCAAGTTGCCAGCAAAAGAAGGTGGGTCTGGTTTGCCGGCCACTCTGACAGCCATTTCCGAAGTCAGCGTATAGCGGTGGGTCGAGGGGATACGAATCCGCATCCGCTGCACGGTCGTGGGCACGTGAGCGCTATCCCACCCGGAGATTCTCGTGACCCTTGCATAGTTGCATTGCAGATTTGCAGTCACCACCACCGCTCCCTGCAGGAGGCATGCATCCTGATCTCTGTGCGTACAGGCCGCCAAAACCCCACAGCCAAATTGCGACCCATCACCGGTCTGTTCTAACCTTTCGACCATCACCGGATCGACGTAAACAAGGTACTTTACATGTTTAGGCCATATCGCGATCAGGAAAGGGAACCTGCCTGCAAAGATACTCTATCTTGTGTTGCTGCAAGCAAAGCGGAGCGTGCAACAACCGAGGCCTGCGGCGTGTGTGCAATTTGTGCCGCGAGAATCATGGCTCTAGGCTAGGCTAGGTATGCCCTTTTCCATGCCCGGGAAAGAGGTGGTAGCTAGTGCGACTTTCTGCCACAAAAGTAGCTTGGGCTTTATGACAAAGGGCCTGGGCTGGAGATGATCTGTGTTAAGCTATACTAGGTGACTGTCAAAAGGCGCATCATGCTGCAGGGGGAAGTAAGTTTACCCCCGCCCCCGGCCTCCTCCACTCCATGGGCTTTCTCCGTGTGTGTGTGCGGGTGGGTCTACGTACATACGGACTCGATGTTGATGTGACGCTGATAAAAAAACGAGCTGAGTCCTACACACTCTTGCATGGTTGTTGTTTTTCCTATTTGACCAACTAATTAATTAATTATTCTGTTGAACTTTCAAATGTGGGATCGTATACTCCTTGACCTTGTAGCTAGGCTAGCCACAATGACAAAAACGCTAAACATGCATGCGCCGAAACGACACTGCTTATCTATATGTGGCCAGCTGAAGGTCTCTTGCTAGTTGGTTTGGGTTTAGCTTGGCGTCAATGAAAGCCTATCGATCAATGCAACGGTACTACGTACTGGGCTAGTTAGTCTTAGAAAAAGCTAGGGACTAGCTAACCGAGCATGGTCGTTCAGTTATTTTTATGATATAACACTGTCAAAGTAGTTTAGCAGTGCAGCTAAAAAAGGAGGACTGCTTAACTATATTGTGTACGTACACACGTTCCTTTTGTACGCAGGTAGTACGTACGTGCTCCCGCAAGAAGAACGTACCACTACGTGTCGATCTGTCTCCGGAAGGCAAATTAAGCAAGTCGTGGATGTCCCCTGGCCTGCTGCACTGGACGGACTGGAGAAGGCGACGGAAGAGCGGAGGAGGCGGGAGAGCCATGGCAACCTCGCCGCCTCTCGCTGAAAAGAGCCATGCGTTCGCGGGCGAAAAGCTCGCGTTCTTGTTGACTCTATCCTCGAAAAAGGCTGGATGGGATCCTCCCCTCAAAATTAAAGGGCGACAGACAAAGGGGGAACGACGCTTTATTAGGGAGGCGCGCATCTGCCCGCCCGCCCATGACGATGATACCGCTGCGTCGTGGGTTACTGCCTGGTTCAGCTAAAGGTAGTAGCTCCGGGAAGGGGTTTTTTGGATCCTGGAACTCCCAGTCCCAGTTCCCTCGTTTTGGTGTTGGCTGAAATGGACACGCCTGTGCTGCATGTTGGCTGAAATGGACACGGCTTCGACTACTGCGTTGCTTTGTCCTGCGTGGTCCATCCATTTCCCGTCGTCAGCAACGTAGTAAGTACTACTCACTACGTGAACTCGAGAAACAAGCTGAGGGATACCGGGCGGGCGAGGAGGGGTCAGCGGAGGACGGCCCCTATCTATCCGTGCACGCATGCTCCCGCGCGACCGCCTTTTCGGAAAAGAAGAAAGGAGGAGCTTTGAGCCTCCGGAGCTGACTTTACGGTGATCTGTGGCCGTGGTGCGTCGCCGCTTTAATTTCCCCCATCATTTTCGTGTCCATACTTCATGTTTCGGCGTTCGTATTCGTGAGCGCCAGCCGCTTGCGCTGTTCGGGGTCTCCACGTACGGGTACATGACATCTTGACACCATCCTATCAATTTTTTTTTTTTTGCGGGGAAAACGAGCACATTATAATATCACAGGGATCTTACAGAAAGGTCCTGGTACAAAAGCAAAAAAACAAAGAAGTCCTCCAGCACCCCGTTGACGAAGACGATGGCAAGAACGTACGCCGGCGCGCCGCCGCAACTGCCCCTCACGCCTTGGAACTGGGACCATCCCTCTGCAGTCGGGAAGTCGACGAACTCGGCCCCGTAGAGCCTCCATCCAGCGCCACCGAAGCCAACGCCCTGCAACAACAACAGCTCGAATCCAAAGCTTATTCTCATCTCCCGGAGCCGCCGTCCCACGAACTCCGGTGAGGGATTCATTGGGCTCGCAGCTCCGACGAACCACGAGCACAGAGAGGACGGCGAATCGACGGCCGAACTCCACCGGAGCACCACCGAAGATGGAGGAGACCGCCGCCCTCCCAGACCGAACCAGCACCGCCGCCTCCTCCAAAGCGCTGCTGCCCGGAACCCTACAAGCTCCTACACTATATACACGCCGGATCCGGGGATTCCCCGTCCTCCCGCCGCCGGAGCGGCCGTCGGAGGGCGAGAAATCCGCCGGATCGGCGGCGGCGAGGTGGGGCGAGCGGGGTGGAAGCAAAAATCGCTCCTTTCACTGTAGACGAAAAAATAACCCTAATACTAGTGCAACACGGAAATGTTAAACTAGGAACGACTCGAGGGGGACACGATATGCGAGTACATATGGCCTAAACATGGTCGCTTCAGATAATTTTGTTTTTTTATTCATATCTTGGACTGTGTCTAAATGTTTCCACTAAAGTTACTGAAACTGCTGGATTTAGAAAGCACCACATAGCAAAAACGGAAAGACGGGAAACAGAATTTCCGTTTCCGTGGTCGTTCCGCCGGAATATGCTGTTCCGTTTCCGCATATAAGTTTTCCGTTTCCATTTCCGTTTTGCAAAATTCTGTTCTCGTTTCCTTTTTTTCCGGAAAAGTCGGAAAGATTTCACTCTGTTTTCATCACTAGTGCATGTGGTCGGACTGTGCAAAAAAAAAATGATGGGCACCATACCGATTGGACTAGCCAACGGGCCTGTTGACCGTTTGTAGGTAGAAGGTTTTTAACTTCCCTACATATGAAGGCGCACGTTTGAACCAATTTATAGGCACAAGGGCCAACGCAAGGATACAGGTTCAAGCCCATCAGCTGAACCAGGCCCAGTCCGCATCACCTGCATTCAAGTATAGCTGGCCAACCGGCGGCCCGGCACGGTCCACGAGCGGCACATTTCTATTCGTGCCGTGCCGTGCCGGCCCACGGGCCTCGATTTGAGGCTGGACACGAGCACGCTGGCACGATTGCGGCTCGATAGCCGGCACGACACGTTCAGCCCACGAAAAATATGTACAAAATTCAAAAAAAAAAAGTAAAAATAGCTATAAAATTCAAAAAATAGGTAAAAATAGCTATAAAATCTTTACAAAAATATATATATAGCTAATCGTGTCGTGCCGTGCCGGCCCACGTGCTTCAAATCGAGTAGCGGCCCAAGCACTAACGGCCTCGTGCCGTGCCGCGGCCCATTTAGATCGTGTCGTGCCGTGCCCGTGCCGTGCCAAAAAATGCGTGCTTCAGGCCGGCCCGTTTGGCCAGCTATGCATTCAAGGCCGCGCCGCCGAACACTGGCGTCGGGTGTGTGAGTCGTCGACAACGCACCAGATCTTCCTCACAATCCTCTCAAAGGAAAAAAAAAATCCAGATCTTCCTCCGAAATCGGCCGCGGCAGTGGAAAATTTGAACGAAACCGCCGCCCCCGCGCCCGGCGGCGGCCGAGTCACCACACAGTCCAGTTTCCAGTTCAATCAGCCACCACTCCCCACATCACTGCACACACGCCGCTGCCGCGGGCGCACGACTCAACACACACGCCCGCTAGTCCATAAGGGCCGGGCCGGGAGGCATGTCAGGGGAAGACGGGAGCTCGGCGGCGGAGGCGGCGCTGGGGCTGAGCCCCCAGCTCTTCATCAACGAGGTCCTCAATTTCGTCGACGACCTCCGCTGCGACGGCTTCGACTACTGCCTCCAGTTACGCCTCGGACCCCTCCCCGTAACACCAGCTCAAACCCCCCCTCGCTGCCTACTTTTTTGTTAATTAACTTCCCCCTTTCGCCGCTGTTCTCCAGGCAAGGCGCCCCCGGAGCTGTCGGCGCCGCCACGGCGACCCAGAAGGCCGAGGAGCTGGAGCGTGTAAGTTCCTTCTGACCTCAGGATTCGGTAGAAAGTAGTATAAACCTAATCCCCACCTAGATTATTTTTTGAGAGTTCAGGCAGTATCGCTGTGTTCTTGAACTAGATTCAGGGTTGGGATTACACGGATGGTGTCTTGGCACGCCGATGCTCCTTTATCTAATTCAGTGTTATACACCCTCACCGGACCATCCTTCAACGCTTGTACCTGTGTCATAATGGAGAAAACTAAACTGGATCCGGCATAGATAGATAGGGTTGTTACGTGTGAGTTTTACTATTCCAAGGGAATCTGATACAGCGATGTATCCTACTCCCTCCGTTCCAAATTAGATGACTTCCATTTATCTAGCATGCGGATGTATCTAGACAAATGAAAGTCATCTATTTTAGAACGGAGGGAGTGCTATGTAGAGATGTGCCTTTCTGGTGTAGCATTGTAGGGGTTATATAACTTACATTTACTACTTTGGTGATCCATTTTTGCACCAAATTCATGTTACTTTGTTCTGCTGCAAACTGTGTATCAGCACTTTGCGCTGCCAGAAGTGACTAATTGTTTAATCGGTATTTGATACAAGAAATTTTCCGCAAATCCTCAATGTAGAAGGGTTACAGAATGAATGTCTGAAACAGTCAGAACAATCCTCAAGATAATTTGAATTTTCCGCAAATTCATCTGGTTTTCCTTTATCATGCTGTAAGATATCTAAAAAATGTTCTTTTTTTTTATTATGTAGCATCTATGCCATTGAGATCTTTCTTCCTAAAACCATTTGGTGACATTCACATTATAAAATGTTCTATATTTTTGCCAACCGATCATTCTGAAGTGTGGAATTGGTGATGTTTTCTGTTTGTAGGGGATAAATCAAATTCACTACTTGGTAAGGGATGTATTGGATAAGAGAATGAGCAAGTGGGAGACATATTGCCTCAAGAAGTGCTTAACTGTACCTGAAGGATTTGTGGTGCCTGAAGATGTACGCTCCTTATCTTAAAGTTATAAAGATATTCATGTGGAACGGGGATGATAATTGTGTAAATCAAATCTAAACTGAGTGTTACGTCAAATTTAATAACATAGTTCTGTTACTAATTTGGGATGTCAGTATTTGATTTAGCTATGGCCCATTTGGCCCATGTGTATGCGTCTGTACTGTATATCCATGTGGGAAAAAGAGCAAAAGTGAATTCCCAAAAATTCCCCAATAGCACAGTTTATATTCGAGTGCCCACTTTTAGCCTTTCACAATAAATTGTAGGTACAGTTAATCCCTTTCAGGCTTGAACTAGATGGTAAGTTAATTAGATTATTTGGGTTATGTTCTCCATTCTATGGTGATTGGCATTCCATCTTCTTCTCTGACTTCCAAACTTAGACTAAAATACGAAAACATGATTTTCTTTCTCTATCTTGTTTTTGCTGCTCCGTCCATTAATTAACGTATACAAGGCCACTTAATCTTCTCTTAGGTCAAACCTATTTAAGTATGACCAACTTTAAATACAAAAAACACCTACAAAACCAAATCAAAATCACTAAATCTGATTTTCTGCAATAAGTTATTTATATAAGATTTTCTTTTCTGATTTTTTTCTTACATTTAGTGCCTTCTTGGTCTGTGCACATGGTACGCTGAATAAAAATATAGTGAAACAGAGGCAGCATATACTTAGAATATGGTGGTGCATTTGTGTTTTCAATCCATGGAAAATATTCCTGTTAGATACCAATTTGAGATGTCCCAGTAGGCAGATATGGATGGATTAAATATCAGTTAGAAGTTACAACATTCTCGTAAACAGTTTTCCTAGGGAAACAGGACATGCCTGTATTCTTGTATCAACTAAGTGACTAAGTCATAACTATCGACTTTCCAGGTTGATATTATCGTACAGAACAAAGTTTCTGGTGTGTTATTTGCGGTACAGGTCTTAGATCTTGTAAACTGAATCAGTGTGGATATGGTTAAGCTTAAGGTCAATGCTTGATTACTGTATGGTTCTCAACAAAGATATATGTTAATAAAAATTTGGTTCAGTGAAGCCATGCATTTTTGTATACTATTGGAGAATGGACTCTGTACATGCAAGGGTGGGTGCCTGAGTATAGGGTTTAACTAATCAAGCATCTTTAAAAATTATAAAAAATATATCATAGATGAGCATGTTTGGGATTTTTTAACATATATAATTCGGTCAACCATAAACTCGAACATCCTTGTAGGTACATATCCTTTTGACCTTTTCTGTATTTTATTTACTTTGCATTGCAACCCCCATTTCAATAAAATCTATAGTCATACAAATGAGTATAAATATAATGTATTTTTCTTCATCAGGAAATTCTTCTGCAAAGGTGTTGCATAAAGATAGAAATAATGATTCGGAGCTGGATGCAGAACTTAATTCACTGAGAAAAAAATTAGAAGATGTAAGAAACTTACTCATAAGGAATTGCATTGTTAACATATCTACAGTTAATCTAAGAAACTCTAATGTTGTTTAATTAGGCTAACAAAGAATCTGAAGAGCTGCAAAGAGAGGTTTCTTCCTTGGAAAGGCAAACTACGTACAAGAGTAATATTAGTTCCTCTATAGCTGAAGTACTGAAGTTGTACGAAGCCAAAACTGTGCAGGACAATATTCAAGGTACGCTACTAGATTCAGTAGTAAGTACTATGAAAAAAGAAAAGGGCAAAGAAGTCTATTGAACTCCCAAAACATCTTTATATTTATGAGCAGAGGGACATCTTTTTGAAGCAATACTCCATTATATATCAAATTTACAGGTTCATCGGCTCTGTTCAGTATGTCTGTTGTTGCTCACCAGTATTGTATTAGTATGCTCAGTTTGCAGTTTAACATCAACATTGATGGCATGCTCAAGGTTTATTTCTTTAGAACATTACAAGACTAATGTCCTTTAAAAAGGGTGATTAGAAAGTTAAATTTTCTCGAAATGATCAGAACTTTACTTTGTTTGATTGTTTACCTGGGCCAGTTCAGATAGCTGGTGAAGAGTTTCGTAAAACCGAGCCAATTGTGCTTGGTTATGTTATCACCATAAACCCTGATGCCAATATTGTTCCTATCACCTTGCTAGACAACCGGGATATTTAGTAATTTGGTAGTAAGTGCTGTGCCTATCAGTATTAGTCATGGGCCATTGATTTATGAGCAGTAATTCAATAGCCAATCAAGCTTTGGTCATCTTCTTGAACTTTTGCTCTGATGTGTTAATCTTATCAACCAGAGGGTTCTCACACTTAATTATGGCTTCTCTATTTTTGTCTGCCTGTGTTCTAGACTTCTAGGTGTTAACTTCTTTTATAAATATAGCTGAATATAGATTCCAGGATGCTTGACGCAAATTGCAAAGATCATAGCTCTATATTTGTATTTTATCTAGACCATGCTGCTAGCTATTAATCAAGGATTACTACTTTTGCTCTATTATCACTGGTTCTGAATGTATGCCTACTCAACTGCAGCTCTTGTAAACACAATACCGAAGTTGCACCAGAAAATGAAGGTTATGAAAAGGAAAAAGGTTGAGGTTGAGAGCATGGTGCATCAAAATGTTTGGAACATCAGTGGTCTTAGAGACCAGAAGCGTTTAGCATTGGGTAAGGGTACCACCATCATTTTTCTTAGACATCTTCATTCTCCGTGTGCATATCTGTGGGACAATTTGTTCTCACTACATTGTCTCGCAGGTCCCGTCGCTAGCACCGAAGACATTCAAGAGGTGAATGAGGCTCTGAATGGCTCGCGGAAGGAGTAGCTCACGTTGTTGTGTGGCTTTGCCATATCAGGATGTAGACTACTCATCTCCTTTCGGTGCTAGCTCCGCTGTAATCTTGTGAAGCTACCCTCTCGCTAGCTGCCTATGTGATGTAAACCTGAACTGCAATTCTATCAGAACAGTTGTATGTATATGTATGTCAATCACATATACCCAAAGATCATTAACACTCTCCAGTTTCCAGCATTCTGTAAGACTTCTTTTGCTTTGAAGGTTTCATCGGAACTTTGTTTCAGGCGATACTTTCTTCTGCGCTGTTGTGCTTATGCATGTACACAGGTTCTTGGGGTATAAATCTAGCTCCAAGGTTTGACTAAACTAGCAAAATTAGGATATCCAGCATGCATGGGTAGGGACAAGCAAATACAACAACAACAACAAAGCGTTTTTTCCCAAACAAGTTGGGGTAGGCTAGAGTTGAAACACATAAGATTTCGAAACCAGGTCATGGTTCTGGCACATGGATATATCCAGCATGCATGGGTAGGGACAAGCAAATACAACAACAACAAAGCGTTTTTTCCCAAACAAGTTGGGGTAGGCTAGAGTTGAAACCCATAAGATCTCGAAACCAGGTCATGGTAAACAAGTTGGGGTAGGCTAGAGTTGAAACCCATAAGATCTCGAAACCAGGTCATGTAACCTGGTTTCGAGATCTTATGGGTTTCAACTCTAGCCTACCCCAACTTATTTGGGAAAAAACGTTTTGTTGGTTGTTGTATTTGCTTGTCCCTACCCATGCATGCTGGATATCCTAATTTTGCTAGTTTAGTCAAACCTTGGAGCTATTTCCTTTCATCTCGGTGTTTGTCCGATGAAGAGGATGGGGTGTGTTTAACTGATGTTTAATTCAAATGAAAAAAATATATCAAATGTTTATGCAAGTCATAAATAATACTCTCTCCGTCCAAAAATAATTGTCTCAGATTTGCTCAAAAGTAGATGTATCTGTACATGTTTCATGTCTGTATACATCCATTTTTTTCGCAATCTTGAGACAGTTATTTTGGGACGGAGGGAGTATTACTACATTTTTTACAAAAAGTTTCTGATGCAAGAATCACATGTAAATATTAGGTGCGGATGCAACTGGTTTGAAGATGCGGGCAAAACTGTTGAAAGAAACAGCAGGGTCTCCTTTTCTTCTTACAGTCCACCGTTATTATTTTATTTTTACTTGTATACAGTCCACCGTCTTCCCCCGAAAAAACAGAAAACGAAGCGAAAACGCACCGGCGCCTACCTCTGTGTCCCATATAAAAATATTCCGTGGGCCACGAAGGCACACCACACAGATCTCCAAACCCTCGCACGCCGCGATATTGGCCGCGACCTAAAAAACATGGACGCGAGGACGCCCCCCACCAAAGGCTCCGCACCCCCCCGCGCGGCCCACCGACGCCTTTCCAGGCTCGCTACCCCGGGCCAAAACCCTACCCGCCTCTCCGCCGCCGCCGCCCCGATCTCCCCGCGCTCCGCCGCCGGCGGAAACCTCTCCCCGCGCTCCATGGAGGACGACGCCATCACGACGCTCATGGACATCGACGACTCCCCCCGTAGCGCCGCCGGCGCCGGCTTCCTCGACGACGACGACGAGGGGACCTGCTCCACTCCCACCGCATGGGAGGGGGCCGTGGCAACGAGGTGCGGGGGCCCCTCGCCTTCGCCGGCTTCTTCAACACCTTCGACGGCGCCGACTTCGACGACGCCGACCTCGCCTGATCCAGAGGCCGTATCCCGCTACTAAGTAATTGGAGCCCTAAGGAAAGTCGAGAGGTTGCTACTATGTTGATATATGGTTTATGATGG